>CM054001.1:5048100-5405600 GCA_028641665.1 Chelonus formosanus
ACAAATTCGGCCGGTGCATCTGGAAACATAGCACTGCCTCATACGAATAATAAATGAAGTGGAAATTCCTTATCGAGCTAACGCCTTCGTAAATCATAACTGACTGAACAGAACTTTTACTTTTTTCAATTCATAGCAGCCTCTTATGTTCCGCAACGTCAGCTTATTTTTCTTATTTTACGCTAGTTTTTTCTTTATTCGCGTGAAACTTTTTCATCTGATGAATAGAATGGCGGATATATATTTTACGATAAAACTGCCTTCCACCAAAGATCATATGACCGAAAATTTTTATCGGATTTTTATGCCGCATTTTTGAGTTATTCATTTCAATGACGATCATAAAAATTTTGTCATCAAAAATGGATTAAAATTTAGTATACCTAACCACGAATAATATCACTGGGGAAAGATTATATCATTTTCATTTAGAGTTTTCTTCGTGCTTTATTTTCTCAGTAGATTTAAATCCTGATGCAATTCAAACGACGGCAAGATTTCTTGCATATTTCATGGTTAGTAAATATTACTCAGTACAGAGAAAAACGTCTGGTGAGTTTATGCCCGGGCGGTTTGCTCGTGAAGTTGAGGCTACGATATACGAAAAGCAAGCAGAGTTTTTACCCTATTCTCGAGTCTGAGTGCTTCGCTTGGCTAGCTCTCGAAGCGGGTTCCAAACCTTTATATACTACTCTCTCCACACTCGATTCTTTGCTTTGGTTGTAGTGCACAGACGGTTTTCACCTTTTCCTTCGTTTCTTCCAATGTTGCTAAAGTATATCAACCATCAGCACCACAATCACCAACAGCTTACTACCATCAACTCAATGAACACTACTACCCCTACTGTGACCTTCTTCGTATTTCCTATTTTGTCACCTTGTTCATTGCAATTTTTACATTTTTACCAAAAGCTCTTCAAAAGCTCTGAGACTTTTATACATTTTCACCATTTAGCGTACTTTTACCATTATCATGTACTTATTGACTCAAGTCACAACAATAGCTTCACCAAGATTTTATCGGTCAACTTACTCAACTTTTAACTTTATAATTTGTTTCAGTCTATGTAATATATATGTATTTGTGTGTTTATATAAAATATATATACATATATAAAATTACGTATGCTTTTAGTGGTAAACCAACGTTACGACCCAGAAGTTCAGAGTTTAGGTGGTTTCCTGGGCAACAATGTACTTATGCGGTGCAACGTGCCGAGCTTCGTCCGGGATCATGTTACTGTAACATCTTGGTTGCAGGAGCCGTCTTTTAATATTTATCCATCAACTATGAGTGGTAAATATATGATATATACTAGAGGTTGTATATGTGAGGAATAATGTTTGCTAAGGGAACAAGTAATGCTGCTATTGTCGAGATAAAATACTGAAATTTGGAACAATGAAATATTATCACCACAAATATTCTCTACATAGTAAATTCTATTTAGATTAGATGCATCTTATTTTTCACCCTTATTTACATACATTCATGTCTTACATATTTCTTCATTCAACCTACATTCTATTTGGTGATTAAAACTTGAAAACATACTTTATCTTATTAAAATCTATTTAATTTTTCTTATGATTCACATTAAATCATTACATTTTTAAGGGTAATTTTTTAATTACATCATTTCTCAATATTATTATTTTACAAAGATGATAACAGCATTCTAACATGCTTGACATAAATAAAATGATCATTACAGTATTAAAATAAAGACAAATTACCAGATTGAATAATGAATAATATTAAATAATTGAATTTCGAATTACTTATAATAGGGACTATTGAAGTAAAAAAATCGAAACAATATGGAGATATTACCCATATGAAAATAAAATATTTTTATTTTAATATTCTGAGTAAAGCTTTTTTAAAGTCCTCAACAAGCTGTTGTTCATTTGTTATTAACAAATAATTATTTGTATGTAAGCCATTCCTTTACTTTTTGGAATATTTCATTTTACACTGGGCACCATTCCATATTGCTTTCTAGTTTCCTCTACTCATAGTCATCAAATATTCGTACTATAGATTGTCATTAATATTTGAGTATTATGAGGAAGATTGGTATATATTGAATTTTTTAAGTGACTAATGGATCAATTACTATTGTGTCAATTACAATTAAGGAGCAATCTTTTTATCACAAAACCTATATCAGCAAAAAAAATATGGTCCTATGTATTTTAAATTTAGTCAAAAAAAATAAATAAGTTTTTAATCCAAACGATAGATTCCTAAATGTTCAATTCTGAAGTAATATCTTTCATCATTGTACTTGATTAAAATTATTAATAATACATAGAAAATTATTGTTTAAATTTCTTATTTGTTAGTGTACTGATATTTCAATTTTTTTATTAATTCAAGATACAATTAATTATTATAATACTTTGAATACTTTTTAAATCATTTACTTTAATTTATGATAAATCTTATTAAAAATAGCTAGTTATAACAATTATTTAATGCCAACTCTTCGATATAAAATTGTTACTAACTTTGCCAAACCATTATTAGTATATTAATTTACCTTGAGTTCCTTTCGTCATTTAATTTCAAATTAATATGATTCTAAAAATAATCATAATTATCAATATTTGCAGATGGGAAATATCACATGCTACCAAATGGTGATTTAATGATTATTAACATAACTCGAAATGATGCTCAAATGACATATAGATGTAGAACGCATCACCGACTGATGCAAGAAACTTTGGTGAGTTCCAACGTGGGACGCATACAGTTAGCAGGTAAATAAATTTATTTTGTATTTTATCAGTTATTTGTGTTGATAGATCGATATATTAGAAAGGTTTCTTTTATTGAATGAAAAAATAAAGTCAAAAGTAAAAATAAAGAATATATTTCAACATTCTATAACACAATAAAACATTTCTCCATTCGAAAGGAATTATATAATAATTGTGCTATAACGAGATATTATAATATATTTCATCGATATTTCTGTGAAATTCAAATACATGTTATATTTTTTCTACCTTCCCAATAGGAAATTATTTTAATGATATCACAGTTAATAACGCATTTTATGACTATAGAGAGAAATTAATTTTAAAATGAAAGATTAACATTAAAAAACATCGTTAATCATGATCAAAGTTCATTGATTAAATAAATGGCTTTATAATTTACTATTTTGGATGATGAAGTTATAATCGAAGAATAACAATTACTAATTATTGAAAATACCATTTGATTTATATAATTAAAAATGCTGCATAATTTTTTTTATATATAACGAGTAAAAGCAAAAATGAGAAGAATAATCTGTATGTACATATGACCGTCAATGATGACTAAATATTAATGATAATAAGTAAATATTGTTGGTTGTGAAGTGAGGATATGCAATAATAGAACGCGAATAATTATAGTGAACAGAATAAGGTTTATTTGAGATACAAAATTATACATAGCACGCTTGATGTATTTGGCTCAATGGCTTAACAAAGACTAAAGGTCCCAAAAGGAACCAGACGCCATAAACAGGAGTAATAAGTTGGTGACCGGTATTAATACGCGCAAGGTATAAATATATTAGCCGAATAACGACTCTAATGCGTGCATGTTTGCTACGCGAAACTATTAATTCTAACAAATATTATCTTGAAAATAAAATGCAGGGTATAAGAACATGCTAATCTTTATTGATGTTATTATTCAATAATATCCAAAGTTATGTAAAATTGTTTTATATTTGAATCTCTCTTAGAAAGGAACCCTAGATTATGTAAAAAATGATTAAATAATTTAAGACTGGAGATGGATAAATTTTGTTATATTTCATTTGAATAAATTCAGACAAACCATCAACTACGTATTGAGTTTCTGTCAGTCCTGGCACACTGACACTTTGACCATTAATGTAGCAAGATAAGATTTGACATGTTTATTAAATAAAAACAAAGTGACCAGAGTGGTGTATTGGTCTTCTGTATTCCAACTGAAAAAATACAAAACAGTCGTTTTTCTCAAAGACTATTCCTCTATGATGATTGAAATTTGGTACACAAGTCACTGAAATAAAGACGTGAAGTTCAAAAGTTAAATTTTTAACTAAAATAGTTCGTTTTGAGAAATTAAATAACAAATTTAAGCAAATTTATTTCTCGAAATCATATTGACTCATTAAATACTTATAAAGCATAATCTTGCAAAATATTATTTGGTATTTTGTGTTGAATTTCATTGAATATTTTTTTAGAAAAATACTTCAAAACTTCCTATTTTGCACTTTATCATTAAAAGTATTGCTGAAAAAAATATGCAAAACAGTGAATACATATTTTTAAAGTTTATCTGCAAATAACAAGATGTATAATGAAAAAAATGGTAATTTTATTGCCATAGAATGGTGTTATGTATAATAGCTTGCTGATAATTTTCAAAATTCTAATGGATCGATGTTTTCAAAAAACTGTATCCATGTAAGTGTAAATATTTTCAATAATAATCCACAATATCAAATTATAATTATTTATCCGCAACTTCGCAAATTTAAATCTAAAATTAAAGGTATAATAATAATTATTATTATTTCAAATGCAATATTGAATTAAACACAAAAAATGATAATAGACATGTTATCAGCAGTTAAAGAATTAGCTTTTAGAATAAATTTTCATTCTTATGATGTGACAGTAGGATATGGTTGATAAAATCTTTATAGTCCTTTGTAGTAATGTTCGCTTGGAAAATTTGATAAAGGTTAAAAGAGGTTTAAGAAATTAATAAATTGAGCTGGAGACATTAAAGAGGATGGAAAGAGTATCATACTTATTTGAGTGAAATTTAAAGATTTTATGAAATAGGTAGGTTAAGAGATATAATCCAAGTGTTAACAGTTTATAAGTATTAGCATAATTTTCAAGTCTCTCGTTATATATATTCATACTTAAAAAAAATAGTTTCCATTTGAAACTGAAAAAATGTTTTAATTAAAACCAAATGTTATAAACATAAACAAAAATATTAATTCATTTGAGAGTCAAAGTTAACAACAGACATGTTTAATTTGATTTAAATAAATTTTGTGCCTTCTTTGTTGATGAAATATAATATTTTTGAAATAAATAACTCTGTAGTTGGTACTTTTAAACAAAAACTTTTTATGAAGTAATAAAAAATGTTTATAATTTACTGCGGAATGAGAGAAATTATAGTATCATTTTATAAATCTGCAGGCATTATAGAACAACTGTCTTAAGCTCAACTACTAATAATATAAACGACTATTGATTTTGATGCCAATATGAAGAGAAATTGTACAACATGGTGTAAAATGAATTGAATAAGAAATATGTCACATATTTATTATTATTTATTATTACAGAATGTTATATTAATAAAAGAATGACTAATTAAAATAATATTGAACATAAACATTCGAATAAATATACTTAGCTTTAAGCAATATGCATTGAAAATTTATTCATTATTTTAACAATGACCTTCATAAATATTATTGATATTATAATATTATTGGTATTGAAATTAATTTATCAATTTTTCAATCAGTTTCTTGCACATTGAAAGACTCAATTAAAATAGTTTGGAGTTACGACATTCGAAAGTTCATTGATATGTTCACTAAACTATTAGAAGTAGCTGTTAAGAGTCGTTGAGTCAATATATTCTTTTAATTAAAATTTTCTCTTGATAGAAAATCAGAGGGAAATTATTTTATACATGACAAGAGTTATATTACTTTATCCCGAAATATTTAATGTGATTTATTAATAAATCAAAATTTCATTTCAGTCATATTATAGGTGAACTAATATATATTATTATAATAACACAAATTTATTTGTTTATGCCAATCAATTAATGAACATATTTAACTGGATATAGTTGAGAATGACATCACTAGATTCTTCATTAAACGGATAGTAAATATTTGCATTTATGTTAAAGATCAATAAACATTACTAAGATAAATTTCGTCATATAATGATAATTATCAACTTATTCAATTTCAATTAGTAGTAGAGGAAAGTCATCGAATATGGAATAGTATCCTAATATGGAATACCTTCATTTCTCAATTAGTGATTTTGTTTTTTTGTTAGATTTTAATTTGATAACTAATATATTTGATTAATGGCTGTTAATTACTACATATAAATGTATGACTGATTAGTAAAAACATTAAGCTGATTTAATTAATATGAAGTTCTTTGTTATGTCCCAAAAAAAGGTATTCCATATTTGGTGACTTTCCTCTATGACTAATTGTTAAAGCCCTATATTTTTTGTAAGATTCTATTTCTAGTTGTTCAGACTATTCTATTTAAATCAGGAATACATTGAACTTATTCTTTATTCAAAAAAGCGAAGTGCTAAGTCAGGGATTACAAAATATAACTAGAGCCATCAAATGTTTTAATTATGACTTCAGTTTGATATCAACAGTACTTAAATACATTAAGATATTATAATTCATGGAAACATTTGTAAATATTTTTTGGACATAGGTACATACAACTAAAATAGATTACGTTTAAATTGAATTAGCAAATCATGAAACAAAAATTCTAATATTTAGGTTTTTATTGTATATTCATTATTGTTTATTCATGTGTGTTGTATTTTAAATTAGTTAAACACAAGTCAAGTTCAATGTGTTTTTACATTTATTTTCAGACATCATACTTGATAGTTTTGGATCAATATAACTTAATAAAAATCAAGATATTTTAATTGACTTGATGTAGTTTATGTATTTAATATTATGATTTTTTATTTATAGAATTAGTTTGATTTTTTATAAATAAATTTTTTTTTTCATTGTTACATAAAAAATGAGAGTTTTTTATTAATATTTTAAAGAAAGGTTGATTTAAATCAGAACTGGGCTGTCATATTTTTCTCAGATAGTGGTAGGTCAAGAAATCTGTTTGAAGCTCAACTAAATTAAATGGTTGTGTCTGGTTCGTGACTTAAGCTTTAAACTAGGATATACAATTCTGGTATTCTCCATATTTTTGCAGTCATAAAAATATAAAAACTAAACTTTAAAAACCATGTGAATGATTATTTCCTCATACAATGGTAGTTTATGTAACGTAATATTTGCATTGAAAAATAATGAAAAAACTTGTCAAAATCAAAGTCATTATTATATCGATTTTACATGGAAACCTGATTTCTTGATTGATTAACCGGAGAATTTACGTAAATGTAATCAGATATACTAAGTGAAATCTAGTTAATACTCCATCAGTAATTGAATGTAATTATGAGTATCTACTCAGTTTGATTTCGCTTTTGATAGAAGAAATAATGATGCCACGATATACTTCAATATTTTAGTTTATTGATAATCACTAAAAAATATTAAATAATCAAATATCTATCTTTTAATTCACTCTATAATTTCGAATAAATTTATTTTCTTTTTTAGTGATTTTTTATTTAAAACATCTCTAATTTTAGTTGAATAGCTAAAATTAAATTAAAAATTATCACTTTTATAGTGGTAATAAATTTACATTAAATTGGTCGTTTTTATCTAATAATTTTCAAAAAACTTGAATAAATTTGTTTTCATTCCCGTAGTTACATTGATAAATTTTCTTCGAGTGCACGGAGAAAATTTTTTTACTGCTTAGAAGTAAAAAAAAATGAGAAGTATACGATTTGAAGTTTAGAAGTAAAACTGTGTGTATTTACACGTAAATTTTGAGTTACTGTAAGTAAAACATTGTGATATAGTGCGTAAGTTACTTACGATAATTCAAAATTTACTTGTGAATACACACATTTTTACTTCTAAACTTCAAATTTTTCACTGCTTCCGAGCAGTGAAAAAATTTTCTTCGTGTGCTTTTTGCAAAAAATATACTTGACAAGTCATGAACATTTTTGATCAATATTTGTGTCACTATTCAAAAAAAATTTCCTTACAATATAGCCTCGTTGAATATACATGTATATATTCTTTGGTAATATTATAAATTAATGACGTGAATCAAAGTCAAAATATTGCATTACTCGCATCGTTATTTTTTTTTAAGATGACAGCACTTCAAACGATAAAAAAGATGAAGAAAAATGAATAATAAGATGAGTTGTGCCTCAGCCGCACTTGACGAATAATGACAAGCTCATCGGAGTATAAAAAAGGGTACGGTTATGTAGTACCTGTACATCTGTGTGTATCATACACTAGTGCATATTGCGACAGTTCTCTACTCTAGCATCTCTTTGCCAGTCACGTTGCAGACTCGTCTGAAGCGGCACGCGAACTCCAAGTATTGCATGCAGGGTAGCATCGTTAGTTAGCTGACGCTCAAGAGGATATTTCTCCTCTATTCTCCATTGATTCATCTTGTTTTTGCTCCTCTATCCGTCCACTTGAATGTTTCTCACGCAGCTTATGCACCCAGTACACACCATCAAATCTTTCGGTAAAGTCTAATAAGTACGAGAAATCTTGCCACAGTGTAGAAAATGTTTGCTTCAAATATTGCCCCAAGAAATTTTGCTTTTTAATATGATCCTCTCGTATAAATTTATTAAAAAAAAAACTTTATCAATAATCATCTCTGTAAGAATGCACCCTTCACGTATACGTGCCAACGTTTCTATCATGTAAAAACCATCCAATTATCGAATAACTATTTTTTTTTTTTTTTATAACATTTGGAACTTGAAAAATATCTTGACGAGTATAGTGCATGTCTAGCAAATACTTGTTACTTTTTAATTATAGATATATTTAATTAAAATTGTGTGTATAAAAAAAATTATGAGAAAAAAGCAACGATGAAAGTTAAATAAGATTTATTATTATTTGATGAAACATTTACTTGAAAGAACTTATAAATATATACTGATTTAAAGTTTCTTATAAAGTTTGCTAAGAACTGATACATTTTTAATTTGGTTAATGACTGAATAATGAATCGAATAATCGTTATAAGTTATTATAATAGAAAATATTAAGAAAAATAGTTTTCTTTGTAAATGATTAATGCCGATGATGCTTTAACAAAGTAAAATTTAATAGTGCCTTAGATCTTATTACAAAATCATAAAATTATCTAAAAATTGGGTTATCAAAAATTTCTTCATAATTTTAAGCAGTTTACTTTATATTTTAAAACAATATTATTTTATAAAAATAATGACTTTTTACTTTAAGTGTAAACATAAATTTATTTTTTAATATTCAAAATAGAGTTCCTATTATCACTCATTGTAATCAAAATATTCGAAATTTTCTGTGTATTAACGAAATCCTTTTGTTGTTCATCTGTCTGTCCGTTTTACTGACTGATTATCCCAACCTATAGAGTACTTTCAATTAAGCTAAAACCTCGAAATTTGGCATGAAGAAAGGTTTTAGTCGAAATTAAAGAAAAAACCTACAGACAACGAATTTTTGGTATTTATTTAGAATTAAGGACACCGTCCCAATAATTAATCAGACCACCGACGATTTGTATTGGATGATCTTTTCGGAAAAAAAAAAATATATTTCTAGGACTGGAGATTGAACCCAGACCTTCTAGCTACATTGAATTTGTGTAAACTCTCGTTATTAAATAAATAACATGACATATTACATACATTTATGTATATAGCTTAGCTATACATTATAAAAGTACGTCTTACCAATTCGAATATACATTAAAATGTTTAATTAATCTTAAAGTTTAACCCACTGTTTTCGTATTGTTTAAGCATAAAAAATTGTTAAGAATACAAATTTCATGCGCATGTACGATTTTAGAGTAGAAATAATTGCTCTTAATAATGTAGGAAAATAATTGAAACGAATCTATTTATTACTGAAAAAGAAATAAACTAACTGAAGTTAGTTTTAATCCATGATAAGATTGAGTATTAATAACATATCTTATTGTAGTTTATGTTTATATATGAAACATAAATAACAACGTCTTGTATCAGTAATGTTTTTAATAATTTAAAATGTTTAAATTAATTTTTTTAAGTAATGCATTACACGTGAGTTAGCTGTCATAAAACTTATCGAACAATTCCAACACATTTATCAAAATATGATATTTCTATTCTTTCATTAACATAAACTTTTGATTTATTCAAATAAATATCTTTATTTTATTTAATGACAATCACAACTCGTGATCAGAATTTGCCGAAAACTGGACTGTGTTATAAGTATTTAGAAAAGTACAATTCGTTTAGAATGTAAGAGAAATGATTAATGAAATAAAAAAGGTAAAGAATGATCAGAGGCAAGTAGAAATAGTCGGATAATGGTCAGACATAAGTCAGAAATTTCTGATTCTTTTCGAAATGACAAATTATTTCTATTAAACGATCGATTTTACCAGTGTAACGGTACTTCATATACATAACTTCCTGTGTAAAAAAATTTCGTTCCCCAAACGTTCTCTGCATGTTCTCCAGTGGAGAAGTTCCCCGACGTATCCCTTGTGGAACTATGAGGAACGGTTGGGAGACAATTTTTTCTTTTTTTTGGAAAATTTTTTTCTCTACTCCAAACGTACTTTAACTTTATTTTCTGCTAATAACTCAGGAACTATGAGGCCTATATAGACAATAAGCATATCAATGGATTCGTGAAAACGAGATCTTTTTATTGTATTAGTGAAAAGTCATAATCAAAACATAATTTGTGACTTGTGTGAGAGTTATGGAGGTTCAAAGTCAAAGTGAGCGTAAAGAATCATTTACTTTTCCATTTTGGATCGAAGGATAATTTTTGAGAGGCATTGAAAAACTTTAGAATCCAAGCTAAAGATATATATTCATAAAAAATATTTAAAATAATTATTTCATCCTCAAAATCGCCAAAAAATGTGACTTCTTTTTATATTTTAAGAATTTTGATTTCGCATTTCTACGCATCAAGAGGAAGAGAATGAGTCCTCGATCATTAAAATCGGAGTACTTTTATTTTTTGGTCAAAAAAAATGGAAAGGGATACCACTTGTCATTTTTTTGGAGCGAAAAATAAAAGTTGTCCGATTTTTAAGTTTGACCACTCATTTTCTTCGTCTCAATACCTAAAAATGCGGAATCAGGTCAAACATATGAAAACCAATTTTTTCACTCCTAAAATGGGGTAAAACCGGAACTTGCTTTAATTTTAGCATTAATTATGTTTTGATTATGACTTTTCACTAATACAATAAAAAGATCTCGTTTTCACGAATCCATTGATATGCTTATTGTCTATATAGGCCTCATAGTTCCTGAGTTATTAGCAGAAAATAAAGTTAAAGTACGTTTGGAGTAGAGAAAAAAATTTTCCAAAAAAAAGAAAAAATTGTCTCCCAACCGTTCCTCATAGTTCCACAAGGGATACGTCGGGGAACTTCTCCACTGGAGAACATGCAGAGAACGTTTGGGGAACGAAATTTTTTTATACGGGTTCTATTAAATGTATTTAGTTTCAATCAGGAATAATATTGATTGCTTTGGTATAAGAAGAAACAATTTTTGAACCGTCAGTGTGTCAAATGTATGCACTGAAAGAAATCAACATAGTTAAGTATGCTGTCACGTGCTAATTTCATATTTAATATTTCCAAATTGACCTTTTTTTTAAATATGAAAGGACTCACTAATTTATAGCATAATAAACTTTTTAAAAAAGGTAAAAACTCAGTAAATAGACAGTTAAGATAAAACTGGAATAAAAATAAGAATTTTTATATCATGTGTATGTTTATTTTTTTATCAAAGACTCGTTTGCTTTGAACTAAAATGTAATTTTGTGTCAGTAGCAAAGTAAGCAGTGTTAAAAAGTAGATGATAAAGCTAAAAAATGTTTTCTATGGTAAAAATAAGGAAAATTAGTTATGTTGGATTTTGAAAAACATATGTGGATATTTCATAGACTCTTTTTCAACATTAAATTGTTTATTATGCTTGAAAATATGAAAAAATACATTCCATTGAATTTTACAAGAGTAATAAAATAATTGACATTAATTTAATTTTACACAATTAAATTTTCAATCAACTTTTCAATTAATATTAGTATTTATTATCACATTTCTAATTAAATATTATGCAGAGTAATTCCTAAATAAATATAATGTAATGAAAATTAAATTTTCGATTTTTTAAAATTTTCTTTAATGGAGACATTTAATATGTATTTATCATTCACATAAAAATACTTCTGGTATACTTAAAATCAAAGTATACTAATATTGGAATAAATTGAAAGTAGTCATCAATGAAAAAGTTTCTCATCTAAAAAATTATTCATAAATATATTTATGTTGAAATTGATATACATTTTATATTAAACAATTACAAGTGAGTTATTATAAAAAATATTAATTCATTATGAGCAAACATTAAACGATATTCAATAGAATAATTTGCGAAATTTTTTCAAGAGCGATTTTTGATATTTTTTCCAACGTTACTCATCTTAATATCTCTTTTCAATGCTGCTATAAAAAAATTTATTTATGTGTATGGATATCAATAAATGTAACTTTTTACGTTTGATATCTATAACTATTCGTTTACTTGATGGAATATTATGGAAATAAAGTTTATTATCAAAAGTTCTTTTTTTTATAAGCTTGTAGTATAACCAGTTATGATTCATATGAAATTTATTATTATGTATTGTCATCATACTCTGTCTATCTAAAAAGTATAAAACTATAATAAAAATGATATTTCATTATTTCAGACGATCTGCTTTTATACTTGAAATATATTATAAGGCATATTGTTCATTTTTAATGTTTGATTCCACAATTTTCCATTAGACCTTTTCTTTTTTTTTTGCAGATACTACATTTAAGATACATTGGATACCCTACTCGGTCTTATTCTTTCTTTTTCTTTTAAGAAATATCACAGTAGGAGCTTCTTTCTTTCTTGAACTATTTATGACATGCCATAGAAACATTTCTCGTTTATCACGAGAAGAACTAACATAAACTCATTTTAAGAATATATAGATTATTATTTTTTCTCATTCGTATATATTCATAAAATATTGTATTGAAATAACAAATACATAATCAATATTATAATTTTAATAATTCAAAAATACATCATAAAACAAGTTTAATGCATATTTATTGAAAGAATAATTTTATATTTTTTTGTGAAATAAATAAATTGTTTGGATTTCAGAGATTAGAGGTTTCACACCACCGATACTTAATGAGAAACTGCAAACATTATCCGCACGTTTGGAGGATACAGTAGTCATACCATGTGTAGCTTACGCTAATCCACCACCATCTAACAGGTACACTTTCTAATGTATTTAATGAAAATTATGTCATTAGTAATTATTCATACAATCAGTTAATTAGGAAATAAGAAAGGCATGAAGCCCCACATAAAAAACAAAGTTTTAAAAAATAACAAAAAAAGATGAATTTATTTAGTTTTTTGACTTATTCTATGAACAAGAAATTTTTGATACTTGCATTTCTAGTGAGAGATCGATTAACCACAGCTGACTTGGCAAAGCTTAAGTTACTTTATAATACTTATAATTTCATTCTGAAGTCAACTAGCTGACATAATGGTTATATCCAAGTTGTGGACCAAGGTATGATAATGATCACTAATTGGGTTGAAGTTTCCGGATGTACTTCCGAGAACTAATCATAGTTCCTCTACAACCTTCCGCTTGCATCTTGAGATTCCATTTTTTTCCGGCAAATTTGATTTTCCTGTTTTTACACTAAGTTTTACTTGAGTCTTTTGAATCAGATGCTCAAAGCTACAGTAGGTTTCTCTATCATATTCTCACTACCATTTTTTCAACTTTCATGACAACTTATCCAAACGATCTAGTAGATACAGGCATTATATGGCCAGATAAGGCAATTTTATTCAGAGCAAAACATTCTATTTCATTGCGTCCACAATTTTACAATACTGAATATAGTACACAATTAGTACTTTTATAAAAATATTGTTTATTGTTGGTTATTTGCAAATGAGTACAATGCAGAATTTTCTATCGACGAATGTCATAATTTGTTCTTAAGATCTTTCTTGTTCGTCCTAAATTCATGTGTTAGAGGGAAAACGATATTCTATGTCAACATCCTAATCAATATTGTAGATAATTATTCGGTTCCTTATCACTGGCCTTATCGTCAACGGAATCAGTTTTCTCGTGACGTAATATAAAGACAAGAGTTGTGATAGTTTACATAATGTGTTACTAGAAACCCTCACTTCATTTCAACCGAAAAAAAGGATTATTTTTGATACATACATATATCTAGGAAATAAACTAATGACTATAGTTGTGAATAAATAATTACATAATAAAAATATGTAAAAGCATTTACAATGGTAAATATAGTATTTTTCATCAAATAAGAATTGAAACTAAATTTTTACTCGAAATTTCTATTTCATGCTTTAATCTTTAATTATATATATAAAAGTCTGGATCAGTGAAAGAACATAAAATACAAATTTTAAGGTTTTTTTTGACTCACGCTTTGATAACTGGAGAGTTCCTCAAGTTAATCTTTAACCTGTAACGTAACTACTCTCCGAACCGGATGATGCCATCCACCGAAAGGTATTCTGTTCAGTACTTTCTCCAATTGGATCCTCAGAATCTATTGCTAACTCAGGCTTCACAAATTCACATGAAATATCTCTTTTTACTTAAATGTTCACTGTAAAATTTACTTGCTTATCTTATCTCGGTGCCTAGTTGTACACGAATGGCGATGAACGTTTTCGCGACGTTCTTTGTTCGCTATGGAGTCTGACGTCACATGGTAATGGTTGAATGACGACCCTACGTGTTAGTAATTAGATTGATCCTGCTGGTGAATTTATCAATATGTGGTTGCTCCATTTACCTACAGGACTATTTTTTAAATATTTAAGAGTTTAGAGTACAAATTATTTATGCTCAATTATTTGTGAAATGTACTCTTTTTACATTTAGGTTCGACCGCAATAAATATCATCATTTGTTAATAATTAATCAATTAAAATAGTGTTAAGTATTTCTTTGTTCATAGGGAAAGGGAGGTTAAAGTTGATAATGCTAGAGAAAATTAATTCATTTATTAAAAAAAGCTTGAAAATATTTATTGCATTTTTTCTTTATCCATTTTTGCATCTATTGATCCATTAAAAACTTCAACATCTGTTAATGCATTGATTAATTTGTTGAAGAATATCACCGACCCATGTTTTATATTTTTTTTTAAACACATGAAAGAATAATTACTTTTAACTTGTTTTACTAGAGAAGAAGGTAGGATTATGGTCCAGTCTTCAATATGGTCCATTTGTTTATTACGCGAGTACGGTGCGCCTTCCATCAATTAACCAACAAATATATTGAAAAATAACTTCTCGGCAATAAACAGAAACTTCGAAACGTTATAATTGATAATAATTTAACAGAGTAAAATGTAGTTGAATGAAAACAAAAAGTGGCCCATAATCCTACCTTCTTCTCTTTTCAAAAAAATATTTCAAGTCTACAATAAATTTTAAGGTACCCGTAATTATAATTCCTCTGGTCAAGTATTTAATTAAATTTTTACTTCCTGATATTATTGAAGTTAATTAAAAACCAGGCTCGAACAATATAAATGGAAAAACTCATATACGTTGAATAGATCTCATTTTTCATTGTTTATAACAAATTCAATTGTTATTATTGCCTCCTCAACAAACAATTAATATTAATAAAAAGTAGCCTATGTTACTTCTAACTACCCCCTCTTCATGTCTGCGAAGTTTCATTGAAATCAGTTCAACCGTATTCGAGATTACCCCGGACAGACAGACAGACAGACACTTGAAATGTATATAGTAGTATATAGATATATCAAGTTTTAATGACCATTATATCAACTAATATATAACAAACCAATGACTATTGAAGAAATTCAATTGTTATAATAAATAACTCATAGCAGTACTTTCAACTATTTATTGATTGTTATTATACGATATCATTATAATTAGTACGATTATTTTCTAAATCAAAATCTTCACTTATTGTAACAATTTTCTGGTTTTTTTTTAACACAATTATCAACAAAGTGATAAGAACATAATTAACGATTATATCAATTATGATATTTATACTTTCTATATCAATATGTTTATTTTAAACGACAATTGTTTGTTAACAATAAAAATATTCATCGCACAAAAGATTTTTTAAAAAAAATATTTAACACCACAGTGGTATATTTTAGAATGAAATTCCGTTTTACTACCTCGTACATTTACATTTCAAAGAGAATATAATTAATTTGATATCACAAAGATCTTTTGGTATTAATTGTTTATTTTCAATTAACTTTGTGTAAAAACATAAATTAGTTAACTCACTGTGAGTTACGAAAGCGTATTTTACTTAATTAGTCAACATGACTTGAAATTGATTAGAAATAATGCAAATATATATGTAAAATGTAAAAAATTGTAGCAAGAAAAGTTGGCTATGGTATGGTCATTTTATGCAATGAGTCTGCTGATGAGCACAAATATGCAAATTTATCGTGGACATTAACCTTTAGAGAGGTATGTCAAGGTTAATACCATTGGAAATTCATCCCCTTTTATAGTTATGCATGTATTAATAATTCAATTAACATAAGTGCTTTGAAATCAAAAGATAATACAGTGGATACAGAGAAATAAATATTGGAAACGCTTCCAGTGGTGAAACGCAAATAGGAAACATGTATAGGTAGAAATGATTATCTTATAAAGTGGTGTAGAATTCCAAAGGTAAATAGAGTTAGTTGGTTATCGAGTCAACATTTGGTATTGCGATTTAATTTCAGATTTTTTTACAAACAAATGTAAAATTTATCATCGGTTGATTTACCAAAAAACAAACAGAACATTTTTAATTTCAAAGAAGTCGTACGCGTTGGAGATTATCAAGTGGACTGGTGGGGTATGTAAATGATAAAGACAGTAGTGGAAGAGAAGAAATGGAAAAAAAGAAAATGAAAATAGTGAATGAGCAGAGTAGACTGAATTCACATGAATATCCTTCTCTCTAACGTTCTATTTCTCTTTCCCTCTTTAGAAGTACAGTAAACAAACCAACCACTGATTACAGAGACTGCTTCTGACAGCCCATCAAATATTCCACGTTTACGTGAACACCGACGTCACTAGGTATTCCAAGCTTGTGTTACCCCACCCTCTCTGCTGTTTCCCAGTTCGAAGCTCTTGCCATGAGCTTGGCTTCTACGGAGTTGACTCAGTGAGGAGTCTGAGGGTTTTCTTCTATACCACTAATACCACTACATCAGAGCCTTGGCTTCTAATTCTCTTTCTCACTTTTCCATCTTTTGTGGACTTTGCTCTCTTGTACTCTTTCACTAATAGCGTTCTTCCTTCACCATCAATTTCCTTGGATGAATTCGATTATCCATAGATATACCCAAGTTTTTTCTGCGAAGTAAGCAATATTGAGAAAAAGACGATGAAACGCCAAAAGCAAAAATGGAATAAAGGATGATTGCTTGCGGCCAAAAATTCAGTTGAATGATGTAGTGAGGTCAATCGCCTTTGGAAACTTGGCTC
Organism: Chelonus formosanus; assembly: GCA_028641665.1. Taxonomy (NCBI): domain Eukaryota; kingdom Metazoa; phylum Arthropoda; class Insecta; order Hymenoptera; family Braconidae; genus Chelonus; species Chelonus formosanus. The sequence goes on from CM054001.1 coordinate 5,065,687, forward strand.
TCTTCCTTATTCACTTTCTTCAACTCTCTCTGTAAATCGAGCTATATCTCGTTAGTTGGTTCAGATCGTTATTCACAGAACACTGACTTGAAAATCAGCAGTGATTTCATGCGTCGATTGAAAGATCGGAATAGCCTGTGTACGTGACGTGGTCTCGAATTATATGAAAGTTTCTGATAGAAAGTGCTCTAGTACGAGCTTTCATGTTACTCTTGATGTTACACAAAATGGACCCCTACTGTGCTACTAAAATTACAGAATTCTGGCGCAGGTTTGTGGTGAGAGACTGTAGAACCCTCCAAGTTATGTGGATCTTTCACGTAAAGTTATGTACTAAGAGATGACAGAGAGATTCATGGTTATTACAGCAACATGCACATGCTGAAATCCAATATCGTTAGCATTTTATGCTGTGTATATTTTTTATATCATTTCTTTAATATTGCCGCCTTAATTCTCTGGATTAATGTTAAGCTTTGAATATTGATCAACTTTCCACGCTTCTCAATTTTGCCAACCACGTTTAGTTACACACTGAATTTACCTCTACTTAAGAATAAAAATTTTTTAACTAAATCATCATCTTATTTTGTTAAACCTTCAGCTGATAAAAATCGATGGTAGATGAAAATAAAACATGTGGAAATTCTGTTCAGAAATTATATTAAGTGATTATATAACTGAATTTTTTAAATGGAAACGAAGTGTTTTTGATGATTTTCTTGCTGAAAGGATATTTTGACTATACTTGATAGACTTTTTACAACTTTTTCGATCAATAATTTTGATTTTTTATTTTGAATATCATTGGTTTTCACTGGTACTAGATTTAGATTCCTATGTTGAATAATTCATATTTTCACATTATAAAATCTCTTAGAAGATGGTAATCTTTGATACTTAAACTTTGAATGGCATCTCGTTTTGTCAATTTTTAACTTTGATGCTTGAAATAAAATGTGAACTTAGTAATAGAATGGTTTTTTCAATCCAAGTTTTTAACATGTCCGGAATAGCTTTCAATCGAAATACATATTAATTTTTCTGTCCAAGAATAAAACTCATAGTGATGATACAACTACATCTGATCAGATTGAATTCAATTAATGAATTATATTATAAATCTTCTTTTATAAATGATTACATTATAAGTTGCTTTGCATAATTTTCTCTACGATTTAATCTTTCGAATAATGACATTGAATGTAGTATCATAAAAGTTAGATAATAATAATAAAGCAACTATTGAATACAATCATATTGAAATTCTATAAACTGGAGCATCACGAATTCAATTTTTATCTCTTTTAAAATTTTTATAAATTTTTTCTACAAAAAAATTTCTATTTCAGGTGGTACTTCCGCAAAGATCAACGTGAGGAGCCTATAGAAGAGCTCAGCAACCACTGGATAGTTCATGACGGTTGCTTGATAATACAAGGTGTTCAAGAAAGTGATGCAGGCTCGTATATTTGTACTGCAAGTAACGTGGAAGGTAGTGCAAATTTAGAAATTCGATTAAGTGTCTCAGCACCACTAAGTGTTCATGTCCAACCTGCCGTACAGACGGTTGATCTTGGAAAACCTGCATCACTGGTAGAAATCCTATATTTTCTATTCTCACTGATAAGTTATTACATCTTTCATGTTATACATCAATAGTATTGTTGATGTTTTAGACTTGCAGTGCAAATGGTTTTCCACAAGCAGCACTCTACTGGCTAAAAGATGGTCAACCATTGCGCACTGGTGATCACATAAGCCTAATCTCAAGGGATCGTATATCTATTAGCGCTGTAGCTCGAGAAGATCGTGGCATGTATCAATGTTTTGTACGAAACGAACATGAGATGGCACAGGGAATCGCTGAATTACGTCTGGGAGGTAAGCAGAATACCAGCATTTCTACTACCATGCAAGCTTAATTCATCTTCCTTCTCATTCTGTTTCCATCTGTTCAAACACACCGATTTTCAATTAGATGCATGGCAACGTGTTTGTCATGGAAATATAGTGATAGTTTTAACATTGGTGCTGTCGAGTGAATGATCAATGAATCGTGAGCTATTGGTTGTTCCCTCCTTTTCCTAGTTATCGCGTATTCTCATATAGTATTTTAATCGTATCACATAAAAAATTATGTAATCAATATTTAACACACGATTGAAAGTGGTTTTATGTCTATCCATATGAATCGAAATTATCTCAATCGTAGGATTCGAGTTTTTATGTTGTATTAACAACTCTACATCATCCTTTTTATTGTTTTAATCTTATAAAATTGATCATTCTGGTCAATGTAATGTTATTATATCACATAAAAGAGATAATATATTGAAAGAATAATATTTCAACTGTTGGAATTTTTTATACAGTATGAGTATAATTGATTAATTCTTAACATATATATTAATCGATAACACAAATTCGTTGATTGAAAAATAAATATTCGTGGATAATAAGAAACTTTTCCATAATTTCTCATTTCATACTTAACTCAGAGAAATATTTTTATTATAAATACTATTTATTTTGGTTTAATGAAAAATTAACGTATTTAACAAATAAGCTACATTATAAAATTACCTTTTTAATCAAAACAATCAAATTGCGTTATTCATTAGCAATTATTTATCATTTTAGAATAATACTTAATATGCACTACAAATCCCGAAAAATTTAAGTGTTTAGAAATGAAACGTTTAAAGTGTTTAATAATTAAACACCTCAGTGTTTACAATGTATGACACCATAAACAAACTATAGCATTGTGGTAAACGGTAAGAAACGTTAAAAAGTCGTCTACAAAATTGCCATAGTTCGTTTATGATGTGTAACATTACATACACTTTAAGTGTTTAATTGCTAAACACTTGGATTTGCAGTGATATGATTTACTCTATTGGAATAAGTCCATGATAGCTAGTGCTAGTAAGAAAGTAACAGTTATATATGTTGAAACTGAAAATAACATACAACAATGTGGCAAATGGAGGTATCATTGTTTGTTGTGGTTAAAAATTTTATTTTAAATTATTTAATACCATAATTACATTTTTCAGCTTTTACAATACGTAGGTAAATTTCATTGGAATTTATATTTTTTCCAAGCTTTGATGAATAATTTGTTTTTAAACTATTCGAAACATTTTTGTGATTGCAATTTAACTATTATTGAATCGAATAAACATTTTATAGGAATCAGCAGATTTATCATATGTATAAATATATATATACATTTATATTTATTTATTTAATAAGAGAAATCGTCCAACAGGAAACAATCTACTTGGTCATACATGATCAAGCTTCCCAAGCAAGTAGGGAAAAAAATCATTTCCCGAATTTTTATCTATTAACGAAATGATAATCAATTATTACAAACTAGTGAATATTGATTGAAACAGTTGTTTTTGATTTCTTAACATGTTATGAAGAATGTCTTTAATAAGACAGTGATTTTCAATGCTTTTCTATGGCAAAGCCTCAATTTGAAGTTAATTTTTTTTATTTAGGATAAAAAATTCTATATTTATTTTATGAGAATAATTTTCCACGTCATTATAATACAACATTCATCGTAGAATGTCAACTCAAAACGTTAATTTATTTCCTGTAGATAGGAAGTTCAATTTCATCATTAGCAAGAGTAATCTACATATTCAGTGTAGATACCGTATATAATCCAATGTGAAAATTCATTTCAATCTAATACTCTACATATCACAATATAATCATAAAAAACATCTTTTATTATTTTAATTAATTAATACCAATTTCAACGCTTCTGCTAATATTCTCTAAAATTCATAAGCATTAAAATTCTTCATCTAGAAGAATTATAACTAAGATATTAGTTTATCACACACAAAATTTCCCATAATCATGAGAAATTTTGATAACTTTAAAATTAGATTTATCAATTTGACAAATGTTTAAAGCGACCTTTGATATTGATCAATTTCATCTATTTTAAAGAAGTTATTTGATAAAAAATATTGGCTTTGATGGTTTCGGAGTATAAAATGATAAAAAAATACATTGTATTTTACAACACTCCCAAATTTGAGATTTGCAGTGTAGTGCTAAAACTGAACCTAAATAAATATACCATTATGTACTTACCGTCAAATGACCTTAGAAAAATAACGATGTTGAAGCAGTATACTATTGTAATTCGTTAATTAAATTAGCAAATTTAAAATTGTTATTTATATCAATTAAGGTATTTCGATCGAGATTAATGTTTTCTTGGGATTTTTTTTACCACATTAAAATTAAAGATTATTAGAAAATAAAACGTTTGTTCTAATAAAAAAATCGATTAACCGTCTAGAACTCGAGTTATTTGAAATTAAAGTTGACTCTTTTCTCCATTTAAACCAATGGTAATTGACTACAAGATTCGGTTGTTTAACTTTCATTCAAAAACGGTTCTTAAAATTTTTGTAAAAAAATTGTATAGTGTAAATACATTTGTAATGAATACTTTATCAAAAAAAATCTACTCTGACCGTACTGTTTTAAAAAAAATTAATTATTAATAATAATTTCAACCTAAACTCTTCTATAAAATAGGCATTTACCTTCTTTCATTAATTTTTTTGTTTTTCGAAGTAATAGAATACAAATTAATTAATACGCAGAAGGCTAGTATGTATATTTCATGAAAAAAATTAATTTTATTACGAAGGGCCCTGGGTCTTTTTTATTGATACAGCCCGGAGCAAACGAAATACAATAATATGATTTCAACTACAATCAAGAATTGGAATTTCTTTAAATGTAAAAGTGCATATAAACCCATAACTGATGCAACAAATGAACTTGTAAAACAGATGTCATACACACAGAAAAATTGAAACTTTTTTAATAATTGTTTTAATCAAAAGAAATGAAAAATTAAAGTTATTGCTCTAATCATTCCACCAACTATGAAATTCCATTTAGTAACAATTAGTATAATTTTCGTGAATTTTTGTTTATATTAGCTTTCAAATGTCTAACCACAACAATGTATTATCAGCTAATTCTCGTACCAATGATGGAATGATTTCATTTGTATGTTGGTTGGTTGTCGGAATTATCTAATAAGACATGATGTGTGTAGATATACATATTTATGTACAAACAACCATACATACATGGATACATTCAGTTACAACACAGTCTTGAGTAGTACAGGATAGTTAGTTTAGATTTGCATACGTTAACGAGGTTTCTGTGGTTTCAGCACTATTCTAAATACCCCTTAAGTGTCTGAAAAGTCTAATATATTGTTCTAAAACACTTCCTCTTTCTATTCTGTTATTATATAAAATCACTTGCTGATGCATTGCAGTTAGCTGAAAGTAAAATTTAATCCTATTAGCTACTCAATTTTATTATACTCATGAAACAAGAATTTATCTACAATTAAATTATTTAATTAATAATAATAAATATAGAAAATTCATTTAATACATTATTGCAATTTTTCATCAAAAACTTTATGTAAAATATTCACTGATTTATTGCTGGTGAAGAAAATATTTTTATTGAAGCTTATTTTTAATCAATTTCTTTTAGAAATCGAAACTGTGAAAAAATAATATATTTGATATGAAAGATGATTAATCCTTGAAAAAAGTCTCAATTTTGAATCTTCTTATTGGGATTAAACGAATCATCGAAAGCGCAAATAAATTGCTGCTGCTCCCATGAAAATTGTTACTCCAAGTAATCTCAGCAGCATGATCAGGTCTTGTCAATATTCCCTTCTTTAATCTCTAGAAACTTTTAATTCAGCAGACTATTGATATACTAAATATACACTTTTTTAAATATTATTGAACAATGAAAATGGTGGAAACTTTACTATTATTTTGTATGGATATTTAAAATATAAAAAAATTAAATCAGGTAGATAACGATCTTATGTAAATGTTATGAGCAAATTTATATATTCTTTTAAAAAATTATTTAATTATTATTAAGTTTCAATAAATAGAAATCTTTAAATATTTTTTTACAGAGTTGTGATTAATTTATCTGATAGATTATTTTAAAAATTAAAAAGCATTAGATAATTTTATATTGATACTTGACAGACAATAATGGAAAAGAGTTATTACGATTAAATAATTTATTGCCTGCTATAAGAATGAATTATTACTAAACAATTTTCACTTATTACTTATTTAACACTTTTTGTTCAATTTTATACTTAAAATCAATAGAATTGTTTTACTAGAATCAATTATCATCAAAAAATCAAAATCATGCAACATTATAATGCACAATTGATGTGAAATGATTTTCAAAAACTTATCATCGTCCTATTTTAAAACAACAGGATGAAAAATAATTGAAAATCATTAATAAATAGTGATTTTTGCTGTTGCATTTTGAAAGGATTTATTCGATTTTTTCGAATTATAAAGTTTTTATGTTCTATATTTTTCTATTATATTTTTGACGTGAGAAACGTCTAGATTAAGATTTATTTCATTTAAACCTTATATAAATCATGACCTAGTATGAAGTACTCGCAATATAGCGAGAAACTTACCATTTAGTTAACGAATAAGTTGTGAATCATAGTTAATAAAAATCATTATATTCTGGACGGAAAAGGAATACAGATTGAAATTAAGTTTTTTATATTACAGTAATTTTTTGAAATTCATTTATTTCATAAATTTTATTTTCCATCATGATTTTAAAGAGTCTACTTATAATTAAGAACACTGTTATTTCTGAGACCATTTTTTATTAAAATACACCTTTTACTCCAAAATTACGTAAAATTGTTGAAAAATAATAAAGTTAACATATTTTATACATTGAGTGCGTTGTCAATTTACTGCTGTTTGTCAGGCTTTGCAATCGGGATCGACTTCTGATTGCATTACTTAGAATATGTTTCCATCCCTTCTAATATATCTAAATATGGGTATTCGCAATTACCTCCGTATTTATCCCACTCTCCCCTAAAATTGGAGAATTTATAAGTGTGAGTAACAACGACGACTATTAACACTTCAAAAATATATGTTTCATTACTGTTTAAACACATCATTGCTCTCAATGTCAAGTATTGGTGGCTTCGGTACGTATTCACTTTTTTGCAGTAATTTAGAATAAATTCTATTGATTGTCATTCTTGTCTGCGGCATTTTTTGAAGCTAGTGAAGTTTAAGCCCACTCTATAGTCGAAACTCTGCAGCAAAGCATTGTTAGAAAGGGTGAAGTTGTATACCACCTGGTTATAACCCACCTGGAGGTATTCACTCCAAAAATCTTGATGCATAAGTTTCTTACTTTGCAGCTAAGGACACGAGCTGATATCCGTATACTCCGTTTCCGATTGGTGACTGAGGTCTTAGCCCAGCAACCGAGGTCATTACCCGGTTGACCGATAAAAGTTACACATATGGTGGTGTCAACTTTTATATCAACAGATTCACGTGATTCGTTTTGTAAAAAAAAAAAAAAAAACAAACCCGAAGAAAATAATTTATTTCAAATATCGTTGGTTCTTGGATTTCAACACTTGGTGTTCGATAATTTTAGGATTTTCTGTAGTTCCATATTGTCATTATCTATGCTTGGTGCACATTTTTGTCCAGTCCAGAAAGAGGAGGGTGCTTTTGATGAGATTACATTAGACTCTGTCAAATTATCGCTCGCAAAATAAACGAATGGACTGTATTTAAAACTGGACCACAATTCTACCATCACCTTTATTACATAAAAACTACCCTGTACATTTGTTAACAGTCATGTGAAGTCATTAAGAGCAATATTTTATTTATATTTATTCAAACCGTTAATGACATTAATTTTCTAACAGTAAAAACTTTTCCGCATTGTTTATCATTGAGTTTATTTTGAAATTTTTTCGTTATGAAGAGAAAAATGACTCGACCGAGTTTGTTAAAACTTCTTTCAAATTTTCATTGTATTATCTTTCGAATGAAATTTATACGAAGTCAATATCGATATCCATTCTCAAGATATTGAAAACAAGAACAAAAACAGATATACGTATATCCATATATCTTTTAAAAAACCTCTTTATATGCTTTCAAATGTTTTATAATGTAAAGATTACAAACGCTACAATAACGCTTCACTAATAAAGTAATTTTTCTCTTCCAACCACAGAAATTTCACCACAATTAGTTTATCGCTTCATCGAGCAAACAATGCAACCAGGGCCATCAGTTTCTTTAAAATGTAGTGCTGCTGGTAATCCTACTCCTCAAATTTCATGGCTACTCGATGGATTCCCACTGCCGCAAAATGATCGTCTACTTATTGGACAGTATGTTACTGTATATGGAGACGTAATCTCTCATGTCAACATATCTTCGGTTAAATCCGAGGACAGTGGAGAATATCATTGCACAGCTGCAAGTCGAGCAGGCGAAGCATCTCATTCAGCGAGGCTTAATGTTTATGGTGAGTGGAAATAATCGTCAAAAGCTTTGAAGGCATAGATATAATCAGAGTATAGATATAACGCACAAGACTATAAAACAAGGTAAATCCGTTTATACACAGATCAATTTTATATAAAATATTCTATTTTTTTAATACAATAATTTTCTTTTATGCCATTATTATTTTTATTCACTCATTAATTCAGAAATAATGAATGTATTTTTTTTAGCTTCATTTAGGTAGATTTAATAGTATTTAAAAAATGTAAACGACAGAATTTCCAAACAAAAAATATTAACTAATTAACAATGCATATGATAGAACTTATTAGAATTTTTTTTCAAATTTTTATAAAAATCCATATCCATCTATTCTAATGTCTCTCATTGTTTAATAAATAACGATTTTTTAAAACAAATTTACATTGACAGAAAAATATTTTGTATTATATTACTACTATATAAAAAGATTTCATAGGAAAGCCTGTTTATTTTTGTTCTTTTTTATGTTTTGAAACATTTCAGAGTTACCTTAGATAGCAGAATAATTTATGAAACAGTTTTTTTACTTTTCCAGTTTGATAAAGAAATTTTATTGACCATGATACAGTGAAAATTCAATATTACAGAAAAATGTTTCATTAAATAACAAAATTATGAGATAAGTCATTAACAAATGACTGAATCTCTCTAATTGTGATTCTTACCAAACCTTAATTGTTAGTTGTAAAAAAGACTTGTAATTAAAAAATTAACCAAGAGAATAGAGTTTGACAAAAAACTAAAACTAGATCAAACGTTTCAGATTATTTTTTCTCTTCGTATAGACATTTAAACTGGTTAATATTTCTATAAACTATTAATTTATAATAGCTATCTATAATTATACAAGTAGGATAGGTAAGGTTATTATACTGTAAAATAAAAATTAATCCACAAAATACTCAACAATTTTTTTTGTCAACTAGCATATTGAAACATAAATTAATGAAATGGTTAAAATAAAGAAGACCATTGATCATTTCTTTTTAAAGTAAATTTATTCATCAAAATCCCTCAATAAATCCTTAAATGTAAATTATATTTGCCTTTAAGTATCTATTACATAGTATTTCAAATCAAACATTTGTTTGCTTACTTTTTTCGCAATTAGTGGAGGGAATTACAATATAAAACCCTAAGCTGAAAAAAAAGTTTATTTATAGTTTTTTTTTTGTGATGTCCGGATTGAAATAAAATTTATTTATTTTTTTATTTGATATTTTTTAGGATTACCGTATGTACGTCCAATGCAAACTGTATCGGCAATCGCTGAAAAACAACTTCAAATAAAATGCCCTGTAGCAGGATATCCCATTGAGTCAATCATATGGGAAAAAAGTATGGTGATAATTGAATAAACATTCAAATTGGTATTTAAGTAAATAAATAAACTATTAAAATAATGTGTGAATAATGTTTATACATAGATGGTACTAGATTGCCAACGAATATACGACAAAGAGTAGCAAATGGAACCTTAACTATTGATACTGTTCAACGTAGTGCAGATCAAGGTACTTACACATGCATTGCCCGCAACAAACACAACTACACCTCACAGCGATCTGTCGATGTCCGGGTTTTAGGTAAGTAATTATTTGTCCATAATTCATATCTAATTATAATAATTAACCATTTAATATTTATTTCACGTGAACAATTATGTTAATTTGATATAGAAGGTATCAATGTCGAGGTTGTGCTAATCAATATGGTATAAATATCAACATATAAATATTAATGTCCACTAAGTTATTCGAAATACTTTTAGCTTTAATTCTGAATTGAATTAATGTCAACAACTATTTATCAACATTTTATAATTTTATTAATCAGTTTTACTCATATATGATATATAAATCTATAGATATTAATTTTTTTTTAAATTAAATATTCAAGATGTAAAAAAATCTCGGAATGATATGATTGTATCAAAATTTTCGTCCAGTCAAAGATTAATATTTTTTTCAAATTAATTATTTAAACTCTAGAAGTCACAGAATAAGAGATAGAATTTCTTTTTTGATCCCGTGAAATTAGTCTAATATTATTCCGATGACATGGAATCTTTTAGTGATGAGCAGTTTTACTTAAATAATAAATCTATCTATTCATAATTAATTTAAAATTGAGTAATTTTTGAAGTTATTTTATACATTCATAATGAGAAATACGCAAAGAGGTTCACTTTAGTTTTGTAGAAGTGGATCGTTGACAAATAATTTTAGCAAACCGCAGATAAATAATTAACAAGCCACGAATTGCTCATCACTGTATTAAATGACAGCCGAATTGAATTTAATATGGAAATGTTACATCGATGCGATAATATATCAAATTAATAATTTTTAATGAATAATAATTAAATGATTCTCACGTAATATGCAATTCATAATTTAAATTGCGTTTAAAATCAATTTCCGTAGATGAAAAAAAAAACAGGTTATTTTTGTGCATTGAGAAAAATACAGTCATTCATTATTGATGGATGCATTGAAAGGGTAAAAATAATTTTAGTATTACATTTTTTAGAGTGCTACTTTAAATATGGTATAGTATCATTTCTTAATATATTTTTATATTGTGTACATGTAAAATATATGTGTATATAAAAATATATACATGTATATAGATATCCGTCTACCAACACTCGGAAATAACCGCACACGGGACCACCACAATTCACTGCACCGCTCATGCATCAGTCCTGCACGAGCTCGTTCACTGCTCTGAGATATATACCAATATGATATACATATCTGCACATATCTCACTGTTATGTCTACGACGAAGATATATACATGTATATGAGCGTGATCGCGAATATCTCATTTATGTGTAAATTTTTCTTTCTATCGAGACGTCAATACCATCTGCCTAGAAAATTAGCTTTATTTTTTTTCTGACAATTTAACTAGCCATGCTATTTACTTTTAGACACAAATTCGCTGTTATTCTCAAGACATTAAATACCCATAATGACGATCATAAATATTAAAAAATATTCCACATGACTTTATTTAAAATTGATAAAATATTGTCGACTTGATTAATTCTCAAGATGCACTAGATTTTTTTTTGGTTCACTTGTCTTCTTATTCTACAGCGAAATTGTGCCAAATAGCAAGAATGCAATCTCCTGAGACTCTGCCAAATCGAATGTCTCGTACGTTTATATATACACATCTATATTTATATATATATATTGCTTTTTTATTGATTAAATAATATCGAATACATAAACAAAATAATATGATTATTTGTGGTAAGCATTTTTTTTTTTTTTTAGTAGATTTATTTTTTTCCAATTTGACTAAAGCGTACTTCTTTTTAAATTGAATTTTTTTTTATTAAATAGGAGATTAAATTGGTGTGTACATTCATATTCCAGCTGAGTAAATTATGAAGTAACATTATGTTTACATAAAAATAAAATATCTCCATGGAGAATACAGTATTTTCATTTTATATACTTCACCATTACTTTCTTTTTGAAATATTTTTAATTCAAATATATTAAATGTAATTGTTGATTCAGATCTTTTTACATTTAAAAAATTACATAAAGTATTTACATTACTATGACGCAAAAAATATAGGAAGGTTTGAACTGCACAAATACGTTGAATATATAGTTGAAATTAATTACGGTGTAAGGAGATGATTAAATATGCTCACTAAAAATGTATCAGTTTTGCAGTTATCTTCATTGATTCATTTTAAAAAAGAGAGCTACCATTTTGGACGATGCTTCATTATAAAGTTTCTGTGTATTTTAAAATATAATATCTTATATCAAAGATTCGATATTACATGTGTTTACTTTTCTCTATAATTTATTCATTATCTGAAATTATATCAAAGAATAAAAAATGAAGAAAGATTGATAAGAAATTATTGATAAAGTTCTGAATAACTAATAGAAATTTATATTATGTCAAGGTTTATCATGCTGCAGTCTGATCCAAATCTGGCTTCAAATTATCTAAACAAATTCCCAATAGGATATATTAAAAAAAAAGAAATTTGAAATAATTCTTAAAAAAATTTTTAAATAATAGATTTCTTTTATTTATGATCTCCCTAGTAGAAATTCATTCAATTTCTGCTAGATTCCTATACAATTGACACATGAAATCGAGGCAATTTCAAGACACTGGACAGACCCTCGACTAAATTTCTACTAGGGCTGCTTGTTATGAATAACAAGTACTCATTATCGGACATTTAAGACTTTTTTGGTATATCGATGGTATTAACTAGTGGTTATACAATAATATAGAATATCTCACCTTTGCCGTTTTTTTTTACAGTTTGAAACCAAATATGATACCTTTCAAGGATACTAAGAAAGAAGGCTTATTAAATAATGGAAAAAATTCACGATGCATTACCCCAAGCAGCTTGTAACTGATGTATTCAAAGTTATTAGTCTAGCAATTAGTTCAAGTCAATTAGTAACTGGATACTCTTTTCTTTTCACACAAAAGTATTCTTTGTTTTATACAAACAAATATACTTTTAAATACATACACACTGCAAAAAGTTTATAGTTGAAGGAGTAATACTGAATAGTACTGAACCCCTTTGATTAACTATTTAACCTTTACAATTCATAGTATGGCTTCCATGGTAATACTTTACTTGCTCATTCGGTTAAGATAGTTGTAGCAACTATCTAGATCAGGCATGGGCAACCTTTTGGGAGTCTGAGTACCTTTTAAGATTAAGAGTACTCGAACAATAGGATATACAATGAAAATAATATTAAGTATTCTCGGTACCGAGTAACAGTTACTCTGAGGAGTATCACTTGCCCATGCTTAATCTAGATGATTATAATAAATATCCAAATAATTAGAGTAGACATAAAAGTTTCTGTAATATTTTTAAATGCTCCTACAACTATAGAGTTTCTTCAGTACAATGATCAATTTATTGAAAATTTTTGTTAAAAACATTTTTAATTTCTATTGTTTTGATAATAGAATATCAACAATGCTTTATCTTTACTTTCAAAGCTCAATATTTGAATGATCCATCAATTTATTCATGAACTAAAAAGTATACACTTTACCAGTTAATGACCATGAATAAAAAACTGATATGAACATGCACATTACTCCTTTATAGACATATAATATGTTAAATTGAACTGAATTAGTGCCAAACTCTAAAACTTTTAAATAATATATAATCTCTAATAGGCTTAAAAGTTATCACTTTCATTCTCCATTCTGTTTGAAAATTTTCGATAAGATAGATAGAACTTTCCCACAACTATCTCCATTGATTGATTCAAGCTTATAGGAATAAATTAACAAAAAAATCAATATTGTAATTCTCCTACATTTCAAATGTAATTTACTTTTATTTCTTCTAAAAGCTAATCTCATCTGACCCTAATAGTTACATTTCATTATCACTAAAATATGTTCTACAAAGTTCACACATTAATGCATGGTAGTGTTTGTTCATTGCAACAATGAGTATATAATAAATTCAAGGCTTATCATTATATTTATCTACGTCATGCAGAAGGTATGCTTGAGAATAAAACTAATGATATTAGCCTGTATAAAAAAATTTCGTTTCTCGAACGTTCCCTGTATGTTCCCCTGTGGGGAAGTTCCCCGACGTACCCCACGTGGGTACATGTACAATTTAAGTGTATTTCTCATTATTATTTTTTTATAAATATATGTCATTTTTAGCCATTTTTGGGGTCGAAAAATAAAAGATGTCCGATTTTCAAGTTTGACCACTCATTCTCTTCGTCTCAATGCCTAGAAATAGGGAATCAGGTCAAACATATAAAAAATCAATTATTTTACTCCTAAAATGGGGTAAAACGGGAACTTTCTTCAATTTCAGCATAAACTATGCTCCAATAATTATAATTCACTAGTGCAATAAAAAGATCTCATTTTCACGGATCCATTGACATGTTCATTGTCTATATAGGCTTCATAGATCCTGAGTTATTAGCAGAAAACCAAGTTAACGTACGTTTGGAGTAGAGAGGAAAAATTTTCAAAAAAAAAAAAAATTTGTCTCCTAACCGTTCCCCATAGTCCCACGAGGGGTACGTCAGGGAACTTCCCCACTCGGGAACATACAGGGAATGTTCGGGGAATGAAGTTTTTTCTACGGCCATCTACAAAAACTATGCAAAGTCCAAAATTTAGAGATAATGTAAACCAGTAAACTTTCTTATTTTGTTCAGGTAAATATAATTTAACTGATTCAGTAAAAAATTTTTAATGTTTAATTCATTCAGCTGGAATAAAGTGAAAAAGAAACAAAGATAATGAACACAACAATAACGTGAATTTAATTACATAAAGAATACAATAAATGCAATGTTAATAATCCAACAACTTGAAACATTAATAAAAAGAGTCTTTGACAACATTATAAACTCTTTGAGTTTTGACGTGATATAAATACCATTTTTATTATTCAGTATACACAAAAGCAGTACGAGATATTCGTATATAGTGTGCTGATTAAAAAGCCCTGAAGCCATCAGAAGCTAGTAAATGCCTCTTAATTTCTACATGTATATATATATCGCTTCTTTCTATCCAATGTTCACGAGAGCTTTTTGATGGAATGCCACCACTATTTCTGTATTGTTCTTTCAGTGCCACCTAAAATCACGCCTTTCAGTTTTGCTCGCGATTTAAACGTAGGCGATCGTACTAGCATACAGTGCGTTGTTGTGACTGGTGACCTGCCTCTAACATTTACATGGCTCAAAGATAACAAGCCCATTGAGACACAAGATGAAGATTCGAATGCCAGCACTTCTGGAAATGCCAAGAAATCAAATATTGGTGGACAAAAATTAGCATCTTCACGAGTTCACGGCTATGGCCAATCCCCTGAAGAATCAATCACCATACGTCAGTATGATGCTTTTAACAGTGCTCTGAGTGTTAGCACAATTACACCCGCACATAATGGCACGTATACCTGTCGCGTGACCAATGGTGCTGCAACCGTCGCTCATTCTACACTCCTTCTTGTCAACGGTAACGAACCGTTGGTGTCTATTACTCAGCACCAACTAAACACACACTGCTATCCTTTTCTTTTCATCTGTTATTCTATCGTCATTCTCTAGTAGAAATTTTTCAGGCATATCTCATATTTTAAAGTGTTCATTCAATCAATTTATATTTGATATTTCATTAGCTTTTAAGATTAGCTGTATATCAATTTTATTTGTATCAGTAAAAATTTCATTAAATGTCATATAGTACAATTGAAGACACTGCCCAGAAGGTATAAAATGAAATGATAACATCAATATTAGTTTATTAATACGTCAAGCAATTTATTTTAATACAGTTGAATATTTATTTTTTGTAAACAGAACTTATCTGAAAGTTTTGATTATATACGTATTGAAGTTAAGTAAGTAGCATGGAAAACCATTTTGAATTTTGAAATGTTTTCGATAATCGTATCGTTAGAGTTATAATATAAAAAAAATCAGAATTATGATTATGACAATACTTATAATACAAGACCCTTGAACAAACAATCTTATAATTGGAATCTTTATTGATCGAAGTTATCACTTTTGAATGCCGAATGAATTCAATTTTAAGGATATTGAACTCAACTTTGAAGAGTTCTTAAAGTCTAAAGATTATTTTAAAATTGAACTGGTCAGTGCCTTGATTTAATTTCTACTAGAGTAATTTCATTCTTCACAAGCTTCCTATTTCACTTATGAAACTTTGTACTTCCAATGTCTGCGATTGGGTTCTTTACTTTTTACATCATGATTGGTCTTTTAAAATTCTCATTTTTCTACAACTCCTATGCACGATATTTTGAATTAATTGAAGTATATCTCTGGTTTTATGTTTTTAAAATAATTAAGACAAAATAAAAATAATTAAAAAGTCTTGAAAATTTGTAGAATAATATTTCCACATGAATGGAAAATCCTTTTATGAAAGGATCATTCACAGTAACGATTTTTGTAATATCTGATTTTTATTAGACACATCCAATGTGTGATTGATCGACTAATAATTATAATGCTTACTTTCAGAGTAATAATGTTGAACAAAAAAATGACTTTAAAAATGATTAAATTTATCAAAATGATTGATATTTATACATTTTTTTAAAAGAAGATAATATTATTATTAAATTTTAAAACTATCTCCAATTATTATTGAAGAGAAGCTTACATTGAGAGACAATAATAACATCAAATACTTCATCAAATCATAGTAAATTATTTGTGCAAACTAAAAAGATTATTTTTTGAAAATCTTTGGTAGAATTTTTTATTCATTGAAGTACCTTTTTATCTCTATTTTTTTTCTTAAAACTTCTTAACTTTATTCTTATCATACTAATTACAAACAAATATCGTGGTTATTAAAGTAGAAAATAAACTATTATAAAGTTATTTCTGCTTCATGGTCTCATTACATTTCAAACTTATAAAAGACAAATAATACTATTTACAATGTAATTCAATTTAATGAATATAATGGAAGATCCATCTTTGAAAATATACCTATACGAAAATGTATAGAAAGAGTAGATGTACATAAGTAATAATAAGTAATTTAGTTTATAGTATAATTGTTTGCAACAATGATTAATTGAATTTATTATTTTAATTAATCTAATTGAATTACAATATTAGGAGAGATATGGATGTATAATCATATTGAGATTACGTTATTCCATTGGATGACAAATATTGGCTTGTTAACACAAGGAATGAAATAAGCCCGAAGAAAATATCACCATTCAGATTAATACTTGCGACCCTTCAATACTTACTAACCCCTCAATGTACATAAATACATGTAGATTTGTGAAGGATCAGTAATCGGTCTAAGTACTTTAGTACTCTCCTTCCTGTAAATAAAATCCATTATGACTAATGTAATATACCAGATCAATTATTTATTAACTTTCTTAATAAATTTTTTCTATTAAATTTAAACCTCTCCATCTAAGTATTTTATGTCTCATGAAATAATATTATTCGATTTCACTTGCAAGTAAATCTTAACAGGTAAACATTTAAAAAATGATATAAATTGAACAGGAAATATTTTTTAACAAATAATAGATCAGCCATTACGCTGAAAAGGTTAAAAAGTTTGGGAACATGCTGATTTTTATCAATTCACATATGGATTGAAAATAGATACATCTTTTTATTAAATGTTGATATATGAGTTTCTCGCATTCCGGTTAACTGTCCAATTTAAAATTAAGCTGGAGGGAAGAAAATAGAAATGTTTTAATCTATTTTCAATCTTAAAAATCGTTTTTTTTTCCTACAAATAATCTATTTTGTACACTGAGAAAAAAATTTCGTTAAACGAAACAATTTTTTATTCAATTAATAAAAGAAACTTGGAGTATTCTCAAAATAATATTTTATTCAATCTAATAGTAGTATTATCAAAAGCACATTTATACTTATATAAACAATATAAGAATACAAAAAAAAAATATAAGAACTTTATCTGATAATGAGATAATTTTTGGTGAAGGATTATTTTGGAAAACCGTTTTTTTTTACAATTCAAAGCCATGAAACTATTAGAAATGTTCATTTTAGCTATTTTTACTATTTTTTTTCATAAATCCGCCATAAAATGGAACATTTGGAGACCAAGATCATTAAAATCCATCTATGTTTCAATTTTTTATTCTCAAAAAACCGGGTGACTGTGAAAGTGTATAATTACGACATATTTTGTCATTTGTTTCAATGTTACAAGTTTGAAAACAAATGAAATTTTATTCATTTGAGTAAATAAAATGATTTCAATCAAAAATTCATAATTTCAAAGAGATATTTCATTGCTACTATTTGAAATTTTGATGTTAATGATCGAATGAAATATTTTTTGTATGCAGTAAATTTATTTCTCAGTGTATATATTCTCTTTTAGAGTGGAAAATTAAATTCATTTTTTTATTTTTTAAATTTCGAACTTATCGAATAATAAAAAAAAAACAACATTGTTTCCCATTTAACTACTAGATAATACAATTACATACATACATAAATGTTTTATTATTCTTATAAGAATAATAAAATAATAAGTGAAATAAGTATCATCGGAAGCAATATGTTTTAGATAAATTTTCTTTTACGGGTCACTGGTATTCAATAGTCGTCGACAAGTTAAACCTGTTGAAAATATCAGAAAAATTCTACACTTTTTTTATTTTAATCGTTGTAATAAACTATAAAATATTCCATCATATAAACTTAATAATTGTATTAAATCATTTACTAATATCCAATTTAAATAGTTAAATAGCAGTGCAAAATTACTTGGTAAGAAATGAGATATAATCCGATTTACAGATATTAAAGTTGTACAGATGGAAATATAATTTCAATGAGACCAAATACTGGCGGTTTAATTAAATATAAAATAGAAATTAGCTAATACTATTCTAACATAAAGAGACATTTATTTAGATGCAATCAGAAAGAACCAGTTCGTATCCGATATAATAAAACTAAATAAAACCTACTTCCGACAGAAATAAAATCTACTTGAATGTAATGAAGTTGAATCCGTTGGTCAGATTAGATTTAATTATTTCTGCTCAGTTCTTCTGATAGAAAAAGAATGAAAAAAAGTAACATGGTTATTTGTAAAGACCAAGTACATATAGAACACATTTACTGTTAGCTTGAGTAATTTTTTTGAAGGTACAAATATACTTCTAGGCATGAAAAAGTCCTTTTTAGATTCTTATTGAAATTAGTTTAACCAAGATATGTTTGACAACTATTAATAGTTAGTAAATAATGGAAAATTAATTTTAAGTAATAAGAAAAAGCTGTAATAACAATAAAAATAATAATTAATGGGAGATTAAAAAGTGAAATATTTGTAGAATCACTGTTTTTCTAATTTTTAATTTTTGATTCAAAGACAAAAAATTTCATCTATTTTACAACTCTTTGATAAAAATTGAATTTAACCTGAAAACTTTCTGTTCTACGTCTGATACCAATGAATATTTTAGGATGTTTTATTCTGCCATTCTAAATGATTAAAAAAAAAATAATAAATCTGCACTTCGTCTATTATTGTTCTTTAAACGACCAAAATCAAGTTAAATTGGTAAATGATTATTACATCTGATTATTATTTACATATGTTTGTAACATATGTTTATTTATTAATTGAATATGAATTAACCGTAATTTTCAATGATAATAAATTAATCAAATATTAAAGAATTTGAATCTTATTAAAGATTAAAATTGCTGTTATTATTATTACACTATTCATTTAGATTTTTTTCAAAAATTTTATTGTTTCTTTATATCATTCTTGCCAAATTCTCTTATAATTTTACTGCTCTCGTACCTTACCTATTAAACAAATCTTTTGCTTATCAATAATATTGGTACAAGTAATGTAAAGCATCATTTTCTGTTCAATATTTCCAATATTCAATTTTAAACTTAAAACAGGCAATATTTTTCAATTTACGTCTGTGTGTACAATAGTGACCTTTTTTTCATTCCTCATATCTTAAGAACTCTTCAAGTTTTTATTAAATTTGATTGAATGGTTTTCTTATAACAAAAAAATCTGCGAAAAATTTGACATCATGAATTTTAGTAAACTACTTTCTATCTCGCGTATTTTAAAGACGAATCAAGATATTGACTTCAGACATATTTCATTTAAAACATTGTTGCATAAAAAACACCTTAGAAATCTAGGAAATCTGTCTCATGTAATTTAATGTTTGTATACAAAATACACATAAAGTATAAAAGCTAACTTGGCACTAGCATAATACTCAACAAATTTCTACCAGAAAAGTTTTTATCAAATCGAATTTGATACTTTTTTTAATGTACATCCACTAAAAATCTCTAAGTAGATAGAATGGACAGACCAAATTACATCCAGATAAATTTTTAATAACATTTTTCAGTATAATAATTCCAAAAGTACTTATAATTTATTGAATATTTTCAAAGATGAATTCTTTGGGACTTAGTAAGGTAAAATAAATATCTAAAATAAATATTTTACTTTCATTTAATTACATTTATTTTGACTATTATATAAATAAAATAAAATTCAGATATTACAAAATGTGTCCTTCGAAAAAAGGTAAAAAAAAAAAAAATACAAAAGAAAGGCTTTAAATTTATTATGAATAACTCATGAGATATGACTTTAATTTATCAAACTCTTGATATATGATTTGTAAAAATACTTACTCTTTATCTGATGTGATGTATATTACATGTATGAATGGAACCAGCATGGTCTTTGCACGCTACTTTGCACGCTCTTAAAACTCTTCATCACTTTAGTGACAACGGTACACATCACACATCGCTCTTTATTATATATAACATTATAACATTCATCATATTTTACACATTTGACATTAAATCATTTTGGAGCATTCCTACTACCCTGCAGTATTAGATATTATGCACAAGTAAATGAAATTCTTTAACATTAGTTACCGAAGACATTACATGTATCATTATAATACGATTTATTACATATATTTGAACTAAGTAATATTTATCATTTTTGAGTTGTGTAATTGGACTGATTTTTTCTCGCACATTTAAATAAATTTATCGTCGAGTAATTGTCATTATATTTCGCTACAGTATTATGTAGGAGTAATATTTACATTTTAGGAATGATGAAAATAAAATATAATATGTTGATCTATATTAATTGTGTTGTCACTGTATTTACTTTGGGCTGTTAAGTAAAGTTGATAATCATCTATTTTTATGAATATATATAAAAATTTATAAATATATATATATATGCATAAAAAGTATTGCGTTATATTATTTATCAATATTATATTATATAATAAAGTAAATTTCAATAATATATTCATATTTTTGTGTATGGTGGTTTAAAAAATTACTATAAATATGATAGGTAGGATTATGTAGAGTTGAAAAATTCATTTACATATGGCTAAACGAGATAAGGATTTAATATTGAATGCTATTGAATAATAATAGGCTTATTATTGATCATATTCATTTGCAGAAGTTGAATCACTTGTAGTTTATTCAAGAAAGCGTGTGTTAATTTGATTAATTTCAAGAGTTTTCTGCTTGTTTTATTTTTGATTATTTTTTTTCCACGAATGTGATGATATTTAATATTCAAGAACCATGGTAAACTCTAGAGAGCGATCTATATTTACTTCTGACTATTGCAGATAATGAAATACAAATTGTATTGTTCCGTCCAATGCTCTCACAATGGACACTACTCGATAACTGTTCGTTCGAGTACGGTATTCGTATGTACGAGTATATATGGGAACCAATCGTATTACGTAGAACAATGTTTGTTGTGGCACGAAACATAAGCCGGGTAGTGGATTTCACATGTTCTTCCTGATAACATATAGATCATGAAACAAATATGTGGATATGTTTTTGTTGCATTGATGTCGTAAATATAAAAAATAATGGGCATTAATTTTTTTTTCGATTTCGGTAATGTCTATTTATTGGTGTGGCTACTCAAGTTAAGTTTGTATCACTTAAAACATAAGTACACTCTTATTATTATAATGGCTCTTATCTAAAGAAGATTTATTAATTTTTTTTTGTTAATAAGTACTACACTAAAATTAACTAGGAAGGTATAAAACATAATTTTTACATATAAATCATGGATCCTTCTCAGTTTTATGAGTGTTATAGTTCAGCTTTTAATATTAAGCTGGAAGTAGAAAGACACCATTTATATTTAATCTTCAAAAGAAATTTAGTTAATGTTCTTGTTGTTTTTTATTGTAAGTTAATTCTTACAAGTAATGTCATATTTAAATTTACATGCTTATTATTTCACCCTATTTTTAATCAAATATTTTAATGTCAAGACTTACATTTTATAGATAAGCATAGCTAAGCAGTATAGACTTAACTTCAGTAGCCTTCAACATTACCTACACGATGAATAAAATATTTTGATAAATTTAAGATTGACTTCAGAAACTCACAAGAAACGATTTTTCGAACTGGAATTTTTCAACGTTTTGTTTTTAAAAAAGTTACTACAAAAAAATAGAATAAAATAAAATGCCAACTACACTTTTAGCAGGTTTAGAGCCTATATAGCTTTTAGTTTTACAAGTCAATAATATTTTATTAATCTTTTGTAAAGTTTTAAGCAGCTTATAAAACATAATAATTGAAAAATATGAATTTTCAACATTAGCGTTTTCAATAACCAACAAAATAAATTGAATATGTGAAATGAAAAAAAAAATTCTAGCATCAAGCAATAACATTCAATAATCCTCATCTTGTTTATTTATTTATTCATTACGTTGGGTTCATGTATATTTGTTTGTTGAAAATGTAGTACAGGATTTTACCATAAAAATTGAATTCTTGAAATAGCCTCAAAATGTTTGTGTAATATTAACTAACATTTTACCCAAATCCATTTGGGCATTTTCAATATTCAAAAATTAATGATATCATAACATTAACGTCTGTTTTCATATAAATTTATAAATCTGACACTGTGTTATAATTTTCAAACAACTCATATATATATGAATCTCCAATTGACTTCTCATTTTGCATTATCAACGTAAATAAGTAATTGTTGATCTGCTATAATATTTTACTTAAATTTTTACGTTTGCAACTTTAGGTAAATAATAGTTATATTAATAATATTATCAGCTGTATATCTATAGTTATAATTATTATTATTCTTACTATTAATGATTGGTTATATCGATTATTATTATTTGGTAAGTAATGAAATAATCAAACACAATAACGTTGTGCCTTAAATCCGAAAAATTTCGTGGCAAAAGAAAATAAATACATTTTCGCTACGAATGAAATAATATAACTACATATAAATATGTAATATTAGCAAGTACATTTTTCGCGATGTATCGCGTTGATTCACGTGTCTTCATTTGCTTTGAGACATTGTGGCTATTACTTCGTATAAAACTACCCTTGTAGTTCCACCCCGGATCTCGCCGTTTTTTTTCGAGAATGGAGTTATGGAGGGAATGAGGACACAACTAATGTGCTCTACGAGTGAGGGAGATCAGCCTTTCAACATCACATGGCTGATGGACAACGAACCAATTCAGATATTCCAAGATGCTAGTACTGAACACGCACCAAAACATGGGACCAACAACATTCAGATAAGCAACTATTCGCCATTTTCCAGCATCCTCACGATTAATAGCGTCACTGCAAACCACAGTGGCAACTACACTTGTCAGATCAGCAACGTTGCCGGTGTTGTTGAACACACTGCTGTCCTCTCCGTTTTTGGTTTGTGTCTGAACTCAAGATTCATAATTCTAAGAAATATTTCCATTTCCATTCACATTTTTCCTGAGAGAGATTAAAGCACATATTTAGATTTTTTTTTTTAAACTCAATGAAATATTTTTAAAGAATTTAATGCATTTCAAATGCCTATCAAAGGTATTGAAAAAAATCATTCGATTACGTCATCATTGGAATAGTGAAAAATTTATGCATTATTGCTGAAATACGGTAATTATTTAGAAATTGATTTGTAATAAAATGTTGCTACTTAAGGATGTATGGCACTTTTATAAATTTCACTTTTGAAACTTGAATTTAAAATATATTATAAAGTAAACAATACATTATCGATTTTCATCAAAAAAATATATTGTTTCCACTATATTTTATGAAATAATTGAACTTAATGGTTCCATTTAACTACGTGTTATTTGTACCGGAAGTATGTGAAATTCAAAGCAAATTACGAAATTTGCTATGTTCCATCCATTTTTATGGAAAAAAAAAACATACTTTCATAAACTTTGAACTTTTTACTATTTATTACGCAAAAAAAGAGGTGTTACTGGGTTTATTTTTATAAAATTAGATGAAAACTTTGGCAAAATGGAATGATGGGTGATCCGCCATGTTGAATGCGATGCTGACAGTGGTCATATGGAAAATTTTATTTATAATAAATAATTATAAATAAGTACAATTTAAATTATTAATAATTAATTATTCGTTAAAAATAGGAAAAAGAATTTAGGTACGCATAATTTGTAAAAAAAACTTATTTAAAAATTTTTTAAATATACTGCGGGATTTGACTAGACATACATCCTCAAACAAACCTTTGTTAATTTTGAAGGGACTTACGTACATTTTATTTTTAAAGAACTTATAAATTTTCTGTCTTCACTCCTTGGGGTCTTTACATGGAGGAAAGGATTGAGTAAAAATGACTTTGTTATGTGGGATAATCGTGATACAATGTACAGAAATACTAACATTTCCTTTAACGTAACATTAGTTTGGCTAAAGAGTGCTACATGCTGAATAATATGTATCCAAGCAAAGATTTAAAATTATTACAGCAATCCTAAGGATACATGTATATGAAATTATTAAGTTATACATAAGATTTTAGGATGCCCTTAGGCACTTTCTTTGTTCGTCTCTAAAAAATCTTGTGGCCATCAAAGTCAAGAAAACCTTATCGAACCTTATAAGATAATAATGAGGAAGAGAAATGGGGATTTTGATTGGAGAAGTCCTGAGATACAAGCCCACACAGAAAGGAAATATACTCGAAATATATCAAATCTGCAGTACATACATATGCATACATTTTTTTTATATAAAAAAGACTTCATTGCATCATAATTTGAATTTTTTTCAACCAATAAGGAATCAGTTTTTTAACTTTTCGATATACATGTTTGTATTATTGCTTCACTTCACACATCCCATTAAATAATCCCAACATTACCTTTCGAACAATTTTATTCAATGCTATTCTTTATGTACATATATACATTTATACATAAACAGCAAAATTGTTCTCTATAGAACAATTGCGGTTTTTAAAAAAATTTTTGTGCGTACAATAGTTTGTATTTTGATTCATTTTAGATATTTTGATAACTAATGATCCCGAATCAAACTTTTACTCGGAAAGTTTGATTCGAATTGACATCAACTCTGGACCAATTTTATTCACTGCGTTATTGTTTAACATGAACCTGATGAAATTCGATTCAATAGTTCTTTTTTTTTATCTCTAAAGTGATATTTATTCCTGAAATACACTGCAAATCCCAAGATTTTACAAATGTTTTGAAATAACACATATCAAGTGTGTTCAATGTAAAATGCCCATTAACAAACTATGCATAATTTGTAGACACTTTTTACACGTTTCATACCGGGTAAAAAATCCATAGTTCGTTTATGGCATTTAACATTGAAGCAGCTTACCGTGTAAAAAGTGTCTACAAGAATAACACTCTTGAATTCGCAGTGTATGTATTTATAAAGCAACACAACTATCAGGTTTTGGTAGATAATATAAATGATTAAAAAAATTTATCGTATCCACATGTACATCAATTACAAGAGAAACCTGATTATGTTTGAATATTACATAACTCACAGTACCATTAACACAATACACTAATAACCTAATACTAAACAACGCTAATAAGCAAAGCTAAAATCAAATACATCGTAAAGCTGTTCATTCAACCTACTTGTGGTAGTAAAAACATCATTTACTCAACAGAATAATTACTTTTCTATTAGAATCAATGTTAATAATTATATTTATTTAAATTCGTCTGTACATATTTTGCACTCAAAAGGTTTTATCAATTTTATGTTTCATAAAAGAACTAATAATTAACAACTGATTTGATTATTTAAAAAAAAAAACATTATTTGTGAATAAGCTGGATTTCATGGTAATTCAGTATATTGAAAAATATTAGGTAAAGTTCAGAATTGATAGAATCGATCTATAGTATATAGTACAACATTTTTAACAGATTGTTAAAATATATTAATGTCAAACATAACAACATGTAAAGAATACATAGTAATAATAATGCACGAATATTTATGTGCAAATCCTCATGGATTGTATCTCATTGGGAAATTGTCTGCCGATGTGATGATCAACTGTATTGATCGATGGACTGTTAATGCTAACTACTGCACAATTCACAGCACGATATTCCAGACTCTGAGTGTCCAACGCTGGGTGCTACATTAATATCAGTTTACGCGACAGTCACCGAGTATGAGAATGAAATATCGTAAATTCATATTACGGGATGAGTGGAAACCGATGCACCTGTGTGGACCATCGTTATCTCATCGTTTTCGTGTCGTTTGTGATCACTTCCGATGACTGTGCTTAATGAAATCGAACGCTCTTTTCAACGCGATAGTAATTAACTTTGAAAATCTAGCTTTTGCCATATGCTTTGTTAATTTCATTTTTTATGTATTCACAATTTTGCGGATTTTACATAAATAATATGTACATGAAAGGCTTTCATTAATTGAATTATAAACTAGGAATCAAAATTATGATATTTTAATTATAGAAATTTTCCCTTCGACTCAAATTAAGGAGGTTCGAGCGCGACTAATAGTGTAGTATAGGGAAAACCCATGTTAAAATTTAATTATAAGATAAATGCAAATATTTAATATTAAATAAAACTTGACAATTAAGATTGATTAATTACCAAATTACGAAACTTTTGACCGTTTTGTTTACAAGAAATCTGAATTTATTTGTGCCATTAGATGTTTAGTGTTTAACCTAATTTTTAACTCAACCTTGTACATTTATTATTGCTAAACTAAACGGTGAAATTTATTGATAAAGCGAACTTGGTTTCTTTGAATTATTACTTATCACTTTTGAAATTTATATAGATTAATCTTTAAATTCGTTTGATGATCGAACCTCCTTAAAAACGGAAATAAGTTGATATTCAAACAATTTCATTCAATAATATGCAACGTCATTTATACTGAAGTTATTTATGAGTTAAGTTATGATTTTTGATAATTAAGAATTAATCAAAAGTTGCAAAGTATGATATTAAATAGTTCATATCTAATGATATTGTGAAGAAAATAATATTCAAACTTTTTTATATTGGAATTAATTCATTATTAAAGACTGTAGTGTCCCAGATAGATATAAGTAAAATGAACGAATTTATCATTTACTTATACTGACAAAAAATAATTGTAGAAACAATTCAAAGTATAATTAAAGTAGAGTCTTATCACAGCAATCTTTTTGCCTACTCTAATTATCTAATTCCAACGTATCCAAAGTCATAAATGAAAATTACTAGATCAATGAATTAAAGTTGCATACTACGTACTTGCTGAGTGATTTTTTTGTAAGATGCCAACCGAAAGAACTTAAGACTCAATAGCTGACGTTTTCAAATTTACTGATAGAAATGTTTATATATTTTTGATACCTTCTGTTCTGATGTTTAATATTAAGGTATATATACAGTGGAATGACCCCTCTAATTAGGGCACTCATTAAGTAGGGTCATTGAAAAGTGTCCAACTGGGTCAAATTCTCCAGAGAATTGTCCTAATTAACATCGTCATCCAACCTGTACCTGATCGTCTTCAATTGAAGATCGAGTATGTATAAGGCTAAGCATATCTCAAAATGTCAACAAAACTAAGGTTGACGATTTCGCCAGCAAAGTATCAATGAAGAGATTGAAGGCAATTACTTCAAACTCAATAAGTGTACTTCAAAAGGCCAATAATTCCTTACAATGATTTATAGTCGTGGACAGCTTAGATCTTCTGGTCTATCCTGGTGAGGTACAAAATGTCAAGAAAGTGAAAGTATCGCGTTTAAGTCAGACGTGATCTATTGGCATCCCTACTCTTCATTAATTTCATTTAATTACTCTCTACTGAAGGTCCTCCCATACAATGCTAGATTTCGAGCTAACTGATTAGCTAGATTTGTTCTCAAGCTGCTGTGAATAACATATTGCTTAAAGGTTAATAAGGAATACTACTAGTTCATCCGCACATAAAGTTCGTTCGTTTCTTGTTCACAGAAGAATGACATTGGTCTTATCATTGAAATATTGCATCCTAACCAACAACAAAGCCATCAGTGACATTGAAGTCTGATGGTATAGCACTCAAGGCTCCCTTTAAGTTTTTGAGCCGATGATTTAACTCTAGATCTAGCAACATCTGCGATGGTCTTTAATTAAAACAAATAATTTCGAATAGTAAAAATAACATCCCTGGTGTATCAGAAGACTTACAAATCAATTGATTTCTTGATTTATCAATGTTTTTTATAAGATTGATTTTTAAATAATTCATGATTTTAATAAGTTGAAAAAAAATGTGCTTTAATCTTTCTTATTTGATAATTGAAAATAATTCACCGTTGATTGACTTTAATATTTAGCCTTCTACTAAGACAAAAATTGAACATAATAATCAATAAATATTGATATACATGTACATTATTATTCTTCTTTTTATATATAATAAAAGAAATTCTTCGGTCAAACTATATGGTATATCTAGGATAAAAAACACGTAATTTTACGGTAGGCATAACGTATCGTAGTAAATTTTACGATACTTCGTTGTGCATTTGTATTGCCAGTAACAGTTTAATTGTTTTAAGCATGATTATATTTGAATTTATATTACTAATTGAATATATATATATATATTCTCATTAATTCGTGATTTGGAAATTGGAGCTGACAATGACTAATAATTCAAAGAACTTTTTTATCAAAAATCTTAATTTATTTTTTTCTCATTTTCATGAATTATAGTAATTATTGGCAGCTCGTAGAATATTTTAATGTAGAATCTTTTATGAAATCGTTGAAGTTGTTTACGTAATTTTGTAGTTTGATTATAAAGAATATATTTTGAAATTGCATGTTCATAAAACAATGTTTAACAAATATTGAATTATTATTTATTATATAATACTTAAGAAAATTTATTAGATTTGTTGATGACAGTATATGCGTTTTGCTTTAAAATTTTCAATTTCGTATTATTAGAAATGATATCTTTGGGGTATTTGTTTACGTATCATTTTTTCAAAATCTCAGTAATTCATTGGATAATAAAATACCAACATCATACAATTTTCCATTTGAATCTATAATTATAATCAACTCAAATAACTTTTTACTTTGGGTTTAAATTTTAATAGAATTATATTTTTAGTTCCACCACGTTGGATAGTGGAACCTATCGACCAGGATGCTATTGTAGGTCATCCTGTCTTAGTGGCTTGCCAAGCAGAAGGATTTCCGATTCCTAACGTAACATGGAAGCAATCTATTGGTAAGTCACCACTAAGTCATTAACACAATAATACGTTAGATTGTACCACTCTTAATCGTGATTGAACATATATTTTTATGTTCTCTAAAAATAGATATTCATTGTTTGTTTTTTTAACTATAAATTAGTAAGATTTACTACTTAACAATAACTTGCACTCATTTATTATTAGAGAACATGGTATGAAAATAATTTTATTCATAAAATTTCCAAGAAAAAAAGTATTAAATGATGTTATTTTCATCAATTTGATTGTAAAATGCTCTACTGAGCAATAAATCGCAAGATCAACGATTCAAGTCTTCTTAGTCTTCATTAACTTGCAGCTTCACACAGGAACTTGATTCCATTCATCACAAATTTTGCTGATCGTTACATTCACTGTGTTCATGCAGCTCGGAATAAGTTGCACAAGACACAAAAAGAAAATTAGTTTCATTCAATTTTTGAACTTTTTTTTTGTTTAAGAATGACGTCAAATTACTGAGTCTTTACATATTACTTTTAAAATACATGTCTACCATTTCTTTATTGATGTTTCATAAATAATTATTTCTAATATTAATGTATACTCTACACTGCAAATCCAAGTATTTAGCAATTAAACACTTAAAGTGTTTACAATGTTAAACATCATAAATGAACTATGGTAATTTTGTAGACGAAAATGCTATAGTTTGTTTATGGTGTTCAACATTGTAAACACTTCGATGTTTAATTATTAAACACTTTAAACGTTTTATTACTAAACACCTAAATTTTTCAGGATTTGCAGTGTAGTAACTAAATGAAAACACATAATATTTAGTGAATTAACTTTCTAAATTTTAGTTAATTTATAAATTTTGAATTAAAATTCGCTATTATAAGCACAGAGGAAAATTTTTAGCTTTTCAGATGTAGCTGAACGATTGCTAAGCTCAAAATTAGAGTTAAGATTTCCCAAAGTTAATAAGGAATTTTAATGGGCTAAGTATTGTTTAATATTCTTCGTAACATATTTCTCATACTAGGAATGTCATCAGATATTTTTTAGTGATCATGTGTTTGCAGTCTGGTTCATGTTCGCAAAAATTTTTGTATTAATATATTGATTATTCTTTGTATTGTACTGATTTTTATACATTGCCATAATATATGTAAATCTTTGAATGATTAAATAATTAAAATGCTCATAAATGTTTATCTTATTAATATAATAATTTTTGATTTTATTGGATACTTTTAAAGTTAAAATGAATATTTGAATACATACTTTTATTAATGAGTGAAAAAAAATCTACAACAAAAAATTTAACCCAAAATGACGGTAAACAGTATCCTTTAAACGCATGAAAATTTAAATAGACATATGTGAGTAAAATTTATCATGAATTACTTGGTAAAATTTACTGAAAAATCGAAGTTCAAGTGGTCTTAACTCGCTGTAAAAGTTGTTAAAAATATCAGATATATCAAAAATACAATTTATAAATTGTTTAAAAGCTGTTCAACTACTGTTTTAGATAACAAAAACTTTGTCTCTGAAATAACAAAATATATTTCAAAAGAACTTTTATCTTGTATTAGGTGAAATTCCTGGTGACTATCGAGAACTCGGATACGGAGGAACTGAAGGTATAGAAATTTCAAGAAATGGCTCATTGGTGATTCCTCGTGTATCTAAAGAACATGGTGGGTTTTACTTGTGCCAAGGAAGCAATGGAATTGGTCCTGGTCTTAGCAAACTCATTCGTCTTACAGTTCATGGTAAAATATTCATAAACTTACAAGTAGCACGTTTAGGTATATTTATGAAGGAAACCCTACATGATACAATAGTATCGTATACCTTTACATCGTACTTGAATCATGAATGTCGAAAAAACTTTTTACGATAATATTATTTTCTCAATCTCAGAAGAAAGTGTAATCATTTCTGATTATTCTTTTTTTTCAGCTGGACCACACGTAGAAATAAAAAATCCTCAAGAATCAGTGAGAAGAGGGGAAACTGCAGTATTACGATGTGAAGCTGATGGTGATGCTCCTTTGGATATTAGCTGGAGAAATCGTGCTGGCAGAATAGAACCAATTTATGATTTGAGGTTCGTATCCATTTAATTTAGTTGAGGAATGGAAGACATGAGGCTGTCAGGTAAAATGAAGCATCCATTAAGTACTCCTTTTTGTATATATATATACAACGTGATTCAGGATTACGTATATACAGAAATAAAATTAAGATTGAATTAAGTCACTTCAAATTTTAATTAGTCGACTCAATTAATCAATAAATGAATCCATTTTTAATGTACTAATTCTTTACTGGCTTTTTTTACAAGTTTTATTATTTACTAATAAAACAAAAAATCCTTAAAATAATTCTACCTAGTTTTTTCTGAACTTTATCATAAAACCATAAGCTAATATTGGAATTCACATAGTAAAATTTGCAATTTTATTTCAATAAAAATTTACAAAATTATAATTTAAATAATAAACAACTTAAAATAAATATAGCCAAACATTAAAAGTATAACTTCATGTTATATTGTACTATCCGAGTCTTTGTTCAAGTTATTTTATGTAAATTTATTAAAATGAAAGATAAAGTAGCAAATATTACACACAAAAGAAACAGCTAATAAGTATTCATCTCTGCAAATTCTACCACAATTCCATTAAGTGCATTGTGAGTTTATACTGCTATATATGATGGAATTTGTGTAAATTATGTTGATAAGAAACGACGTTGTTTATTTATTATCAAAAAATGAATACGTTCTACCTTTCCCCACGGCTATCAACATCAGATTTACCTTAAATTTGTGTATTAAACTATTGTGGAAATGTGTGAGTATGCAAATTTGCTATGAAAGTATTCTCAAACGTGCAATAGTAGTGGTAGAAATATAATAGTGGCATGGCGATGTGTAGAGTAATATTAAAACGGGTCAGACAGTGTTTTATTGAAAATATTAATGAAAATGAAATGAGTACGTAATATATTGGGTATAAAATAATAAATTAAATGAAATGGTAAAAGATTGAGTCTATTTGATCTTTTACGTAATTAATTCAATGTTTTATTATTAACATAAGACTGATTTAACTGTATGTATTTGATGTAGGTATACATTAGAAAATAATTCAACACCACGAGGCATGACGTCGGTATTACGAATAAGCAAAGCTGGTCATGAAGACCGCGGAGAGTATGTGTGTGTGGCTAGCAATGCTTATGGCGTTGATAAAGCAGCCATTCATCTATTGGTACAAGAACCACCAAATTTTCCACGAAATTTACACGTCGCTGAGCAGAAAAGTCGTTCCATTCTCTTGTCTTGGTCATCACCTTCCAGCGACTCAGATTCACTGAATCCAGACTCACCAATCACCAACTACATTGTTCAGTATAAAGAAGCAGACGGTATGTATCCTCATGAAATTTACAAAAAACACTACAAATGTTGCTTTTTTTACTATCATTACATGCGCCATAACATTTTGAATATTTTTATCACTTGGATGCTTTCAACAATACGACAATAGTGAAGTTAAATAAATAGGATGAATGTATTGAAAATTTACTTTTGGTAATTATCTAGAAAATAGTCCTGCTTTCAGAGGGAGTGGGTGGTGGTGGTCAAGATTGTCTTTCTCTACACAACAGTAAAAAATGATTAAATGTTCACCTTGTATCAATCAAAAAAATCAATTTACTTCAATCAATAGAAATGTTCCTAAATAGTTGAAATAAATTCTATTAATCATTTAATAAACATCTTATTGATTGAATAAAATTATAAATCGCTTTAAGAGATACTTGTCTTAGTTTTGATTCACACAAAAAGGATAAATTATTCTTTGAGTTAATTAAATAATAAATTGCAATTACTAAATAACATTTTAATAATATCATTAATTAAACAGTGTCATTTTGATTTGCAACCTTCATTTGCTCTTTCCAGAATTGGAGTTATTTTCTAGACAATTACCTCGTTAAGAATAATATTTATTGGAGTATGTTTAACTTAATATGATTTCAAAAATATCCAATATATATACATATATATATAGGGCTTTTATCTTTTATGCTTCATTTATACAACCAACTTTGAATACATTCTAACATTAGTAGTATTCATTTTATACTGTTCCATCTTTATCAATAAAAATCAATCGTATTAGTTGGAGGTATCTAAGGATAAATTGAAAGAGGTTAAAAGGTCAGTTATCGATAACAATAATTAAATGATAATAGAGTCATTTTTAAATTCATTCAATCGTTTTTGAGCTATTATCGACCGTTTTTTTAAAAATATTTTCTTCTTAATTTGATGATCAACTGTATAATTAAAAATAAATGAATTTTGCAACTTTGCAAACTGAAACACACAATGAATTTTCATGAATCAACCAAAATGTTTTATTTTGATCACAATTCTATCTAAAGATTAAAAGCATTTTGTGAAATCAATCTTTGATGATTATTACATAGTATGGTAATTTAATTTGTAACATAGTGACAAGTAAGATTTAATATTGCTTTTTATTTCAATTAACTGGTCACTCATTGATAGCTATAATCTACATTTAGTTGTATTGATTAATCGAATGAATTTCTATATCTACTTAAGCCAGTTAGCAATAAATTGATAAATACTAAAATAAATTGATAATTGAACCTTAATAACTTCTAATTGATTCACAAAAACGTTTATCCGACCGAATAGTTCGTTATAAGCGTCTCTTGTATGTACTGGAAGATGTGTGGCATGACCACAACACGCAGCTGGTCGCAGGAGACAACACGGTCGCGCTGGTTTCCCAACTAAAACCTGCTACAACCTACCACTTTCGAGTCTTTGCGGAAAATCATCTCGGAACATCAGCCCCCAGTGATATTCTTCATGTCAGTATCGATCAAATCATTCGTGGATCATCGATGCATGGAGCACACATTATTTGTCATCTGTATGATCAATAACATGGAAATACAGGTGCAGACCGATGGCGAGATCCCTGGAGGACCACCAAGGCAGGTTATGGCAGAACCAATGGGGCCGCAGCAGCTTAAGATTACCTGGCAACCACCTGATCGATCGTTGTGGAATGGCGAACTTCTGGGCTATACCATCACGTCCACTATACTAAGGTAGCATCCTCCATTTCATTAACTTGTTTATGTTTAACATGATATTCGATAAGATATTTGTGTCACAGAGATGATGAACAAACCGCCAATGTTACTCGGGTTGGTATTACTGGCAATGGGGACGGAGCTTATGAGTACCGATTAACTGGTCTAAGGAAATTTACTGAATATAGTATAGTGGTAAAAGCTTTCAATAGTAAAGGAGATGGTCCAGGCTCTGATCCTATAATAACACAAACTCTTGAGTCTGGTAAGTAAACATTTTCATAGATTATTTATTGTTTTTGATCATTATTTAATCTAATTCTTCATCCTTAGACAGTTATTTTAAAAATTATAGAAGTTTCAAACATAACATTTATTATGATAAATAAGTAAAAATTGGATATCTCTAAGAATTCTTTACGGCATTCACATTTTTTAACAGAATAAGTAGTTAAGTTATATCTTTATTAATGATCTTTCAGCAAAAATATATAAATTGCAAACATATAAATTAAAGATCAACTTCAAGTATTAATTAAAATACTATAAATGAAATCTTAAGGCCATAACTACATGTAAGGATTTTTTTTAATTGGCTAAAGTAATTATACAGAAATATCAAAGAAATTTCTTGATATATATTAAGATGAATCTGAAAATCTCTTCAACGTTTTACAAAATCATTTGTTAATTAAACTAATTAAAATTGACTTATGTGCATTTTAAATGAATCGAATAAAACTTTTCAAGATATTTATATTTAAAGTTTCACCATGTTTCTATGTTTTGAGATTCCTAGAGTCGGAATTCATTGTTTTTAAAAAGACGTTGGTATATCGTATGTCAAATGGGAAGCTGGAAGTTTGGTCAGACCAGTTACATTTACCTCTTTAAATCAGCAATATAATAATTGAATAACGGACATAAACCTTACACTTAAGAATTAAGTTTAACAGAAAAATCCAAATGGTCAGAAATATCATAATAAAAAAATCAATCAATGGAAATGGCTGCTATAAGTTGATATTTAGAAAAAGTTCAAGAAGTCATGGAAAAATGGAAATAAGGTAAACAGCAAATCACAAAAGGAGCATGAACAAATGAAAAAATTGACTTCAATATTCAAAGAAACTAGAAAGAAAAATTAACATCATAGAAGACCGGAAAGGTAAAGTAATCTTTTGGAGGCAAGGTACGGCTGGTCTGACTAAACTATCAACTTTCCATTTGATGTTCTTTGCCTCAAAAACTAGAGACCACTTTATTGACGATTTCATGTTTCTTAAATTTCGTTAAAATTGATTCGAAGTCAATATCGTTATTTGTTTATCTACTGTCACAGTAATTCTTATACCGATTCTAAACATTTATATATTACTATTATTACTATTTAGACAGTTGTCACAACTACCTTGATCAAGTGAAGTATTGCTGAAAAGCAATCATATCTCTAAGGATCTTAAATCATAAAGACATATTAATGAAAAATTAAATTCGAAAAATCCAATCTATTGCAATTTTTCAAATAAAAAGATAATTGAAAGTAACTTGCAGATAGTTTGAAATAATCTGATTAAACTTTTTCAAATAACTATAAACTATCAAAAACTCCAAATGTTTATTCATAGTTTTATTTTATATATGATTTTTTAATGAATGTGCATCTAATAAAAAATTAAATTTCAGTCGTGCTCATGCAAAAATGATAATAATAATAAAATAAGTTGTTTAAACGATAATCATAACATTAAAGAACTTTTGAAAACATTATTGTTAAAGTTAACAATATTTTATTCGAAAAAAATATTTAGCTATTTTGATTAATTAAAATTTTTTAAAATATATTGAATAAAAAATTTTTATAAAAGAAGATTTATAGTTGTATTATACGCAATTGAATAATACTATAAATAATTAAAATAGACATTTATTTGTCTGTCTTTTTTGACAATAAATTAAATATTCATTGATAAAGTATGTCATAAGATATTTGTATTACGTTCTATGGAAAGTATAATATTTGACATAGTTCCCAGTGCGCCACCACAAAACATCGCTTGTACTGCTTTAAGTGGTCAAAATATTCAAGTAACTTGGAAAGCTCCACCATCAAATAAAATACACGGTATCATCATAGGTTACAAACTCCTTTACGAACCCTCTAATGAAGAACTTTTAGAAGTGCAATCATCTAGAGATACAAAAACTACCCAAGCACTTAGCACTGTTTTACACGATCTGCGACCTTTTACAAATTACACAGTTCAAGTTTTAGCTTACACTAGAGCTGGAGAGGGTGTCAGTAGTGTTCCTATTTCATGCATGACCGAAGAAACAGGTAAAGTATTCAAAAATTACTTTAACTTGAATCAACCAAAAAGTTTATAATCAATTTATCAGTTCATTTAATAATATTTTCGGTTAATAATTAGAATTGGGACTCCAGACCTAATAACTAAATAGATGACTCCAAGAGATACACAGGACAAATTTTTGAATTCTCAAAAATTCGAATTTTCTTAAGGCAAATAGGCTGGAACCCCGATTCTAAATCAATACTAAACGTTTATCTGTAAATCGAACTTAAATAAATAATTATTCTTACATATTTTTATATTAATAATATTTAATTTATTAATTTATTTGTGTAGGCACAATTATTATACACATATAAAGAAAACTTTTTTTGGTCACTTTTTGAAATAGTTAGTAGCATCTTTTTTTCTAACTACTATCTAAGCTTTGTTTATTAACTTGTAAGATAAATGGAATTGTTTTTAATCAACAAGTTTTTAATGCTCTATAACTACATTTTTTATTAAAGAACCCGTATAAAAAAACTTCGTTCCCCGAACATTCCAGGTATGTTCCCGAGTGGGGAAGTTCCTTGACGTACCCCTTGTGGGACTATGGGGAACGTTTGGGGAATAAAATTTTGATTTTTTTTGAAAGTCAAAAAGTAGATTATTTTTCACCCTTACTTTGATTTTGGACCTCCATAATTCTTATACGAGTCGTCTAATAATGATTTTTAAGTAGTCTTTAGAAACTTCAGAATCTAAGCTAAAAATACATATCCATGAAAGACATTTTAAATAATTATTTCATCCTTAAAATTGCAAAAATACTTGGCAAACTTCAAAAAAAAATGCGACTTTCTTTTATATTTTGGCAATTTTAAGGGTGAAACAATTTTTTAAAAATAAATCTATGGGTATAGTTAGCTAGTTCAGATTTTGAAGTTTTAAAAATGTCCGTAAAAAACGTTATTGGACAGTCCGTTCAAGAGTTATAGAGGCTCAAAGTCAGAGGGATGATGTTCTGTAATTTGTATCTAGTTTTACCCCTTTTTGAGGATGTTAAAGTGAATTTTCTCAACCTGTGTCTTGATTTCGCACCAAGACGAAGAGAATGAGTCCTCGATCATCAAAATCGGAGTACTTTTATTTTCAAGTTTTACCACTCATTCTGAAACCAAATTTTTTTATACGGGAAATATTTATAGGAGAAAAAAGAATAAAAATGAAGTGGAACACGAGGAAAAAACGCATCTCTGTCAATAAAGTAATCAATGAATTGATGAATTTCAATAAATTGAAACATTCTTTCGAGTGTTCTACTTTATTGTTCTTTCCCCTAATTGTTTTGTACCTTTCCGCAAAATTTAAAAAACATTAGTAATTAGCGTGCTAAAGAAATAAAAAAAAAACATTCGAATATATCTACAATCTGCTTTATCCAGTTCTTGAAGCTTTAGAATGTTTTTCATTTATCTGTTGTATATATGTACTTTATCTTTATCTTATTCGAAACTCCTTGTGTTTATGTGAGTTGTTCTCCTCCTTTGTCTTATTCTTGAGTGAGTTTTTTTCAAGTTTCTTTGCATACCTTTATCATAGGCTCTATAGAGGAATCCACTTTGACTGCAAATTCTAAACACTCCTCCTTTAGGTCTCGATCCTCGTTTATTCCGAGAATTTCGGTGAGTAATTGCTTTTTCAAAGTAAACCTCGTACTTCAATAGAAATTAGACAAAATGAGATGCCACATTTTTCGAAAATTGTCATACTCAGAAACATACTAATTTTATTCTTATCATTTGTATGATCAATATTATTCTTATAGAAATTTTTTTGCCCTTGTCTATCACGCATGTCAATAACACTGTTATTATTACACTATTAATAATAATGATAATAATGACTACATGTTCTTATTACCAAAATTATCCATACATGAGAAATTTACCGCATATACATGTTGCTCTTGAAACCAATTTAAACTGATAGGATTCAGCTCGATTCAGAAATCCTAGTTGAAAACAACAAGAAGTAGTAATGCTTCATGGTTTGCTTCTAATGCCATTTAATTATTTAAGACTGCTAAAAATGTATATAAATCACTCAATTGAAATTACAAACAGAATAACAATTATTAATTATTCAACAGTATTTAAATTAAATATAATTGATGATTAATGTTCTATATTTTTATGTTTTCACCTGCTAAAATACTTCCCAGGTTATTTATGTCAAACATAGAAAATTCACTGTAAATTGCCTGATCAACCCTTGGTCATTCCATTCAATGGTATGAAAAAATCAATTGTTTAAATGCATTAAAAATCAAATGTTTGTGTTAAAATATTTTTTCTATGAAAAATTCAATTTTAAAAACAAAAATTACTAGTTAATTATTATTGACTTATTTAAGATACTATTCGTGTAGTTGTTCTGCAATAGAGCTAATCACTACCATCTTGCGAATTCATTAGCTGACTTAGGATACATTGAAGATCCAACATGTAAATGCAGGGAAAAAAGTGAAATATTGAATTATGTACTTTGACAAAGTAAACTATCCAATCCACAAAGATCCA
The DNA here is from genome assembly GCA_028641665.1 of Chelonus formosanus. Lineage (NCBI taxonomy): Eukaryota > Metazoa > Arthropoda > Insecta > Hymenoptera > Braconidae > Chelonus > Chelonus formosanus. The sequence goes on from CM054001.1 coordinate 5,105,385, forward strand.
GGTTGATCAGAGTTCTCTATAGAATGAAAATGTTGTTTTCAGTAGAATCACTAATAGCTCACCCTAACAGCAAAGCCTAACAGCATATGTTTCACTCTCTTCCATAATGCCACATTAAAGTATAATCACTCTACAAATTGTCAATCTTAAATCAGACAACGACAATATATTCAATCTCAAGAATTTTATGCATTCACTATATCTTTTACCATATAAGAATTCGTTCTATAATACTGTTTAACTAATACAAGCTTCTACTAAAGCTCTAGTGCATTAATGAATAAAAAAAATTATGCATTTGTAGAAATGATTATTTTTCTTCGATTGAACACACTGTAAAAAAACATCAAATTGTTTAGTATGCAAATTTTATAAAAATTATATTTATAATTTATTTATAATTTATAAAAAAATAATAATTAAAATTTTTATTATAAACAAAATACTAGTAATCTTTAAATTTTGATTATAAACTTTTTGTTTATTATTTCCTTATACCACAATTCTGGCATTTCTAAATTGTCTATTCTTTCATTCAGTTCCTGATGTACCTGAACGTGTGAAGGCAATTCCAAGTGCGGAAAATATTGTTATAATATCTTGGCTGCCACCAAAACGGCCAAATGGCATTTTGACAAAATATACTGTGTACATTCGAGCTTTGGACCAAGGCCAAGAAGTGAAGATCATTAAAGATTTTTTACCTCCACAAAGTTTGCACTATGAAGCGACAGGGTTGAAACTTCGAGAATCTTATGAAGCTTGGGTCACTGCCTCAACAAAAGTAGGAGAAGGACCGAGTACTACAGTCATCAAACTCCAGCCAAGTTCTACTGGTGAGTAATAACTTCATCTAATTTATTTTACATTTAAATTGCGATTAAAATTATTTCAAATGTCAAAGAAGTATTTTAATGAGAAAGTTTGTTTTGTTTCACAAATACGATGGAATTTGTAAATAAGTTATAATAAATAAATATGTAATAAAGCGAAAATTATTTGTTTTATTGTTAAATAATACAATTATTCAAAGTTTAAAAACTTAAAAAGTGTTTGAGTATTAATAGTTAAAGTACAGGAAGTAAGAGTTAAGCAGGATTGAGAGAAATAATTAGTTCTCTCGACAAAGTTGATACAATAAAGAGAAATCTTTAAACTCACGAGAATGTAATTTCCCGTTGTTATTCGGGCACATAAAACTTTTTTACGATAGCTAAAGTTTCTTTACTCTATTTATCTTTTCTAATTAAATATAAACATTATATCTTCTTGAATAATTTAGATCATAAACTGTATAGATTCAATTTTAATGAAAAAAGGTATCATTAAATCATTCATTCAAAATAAAATCAATAATTTTGAAAGAATTTAATAAAATTATTTATACAAAATATTCCTGTTAAGATTGATAATGAAATTATAATTTCATTCATAACAGAAGTTAAAAATAGTAAAAATTAATCATGATTTAATCGAAAAAGTAAAAGAAACATTTGTACCAAGATAAATGTAACCCTACTATACGTAAGCTACGTGAAAATAATGTCAATATAAAAATGTAAATATCGACGTATAAGTACAAAAAAAAAAAAAAAATTGAGATATTTAAATGAATAACAATTTTATTGGAAAATCTTCACTTTGTCCATAATTTTAATCCATATTTATTTTTTCATTTTAAAAATCAAATAGTAATTTTTTGTCATTTTTATAAGTGAAACTTTTGAAATCATAAAATGAACAATGAAGAAAAATATGTACGAAAACAAAAAATAAGAAAAATAACTAAAAGTATTTTAACAATACTCAATTGATGATTTGACCAATAATACGTATATGTACTCCAGTCCTGATAAATCCTAGTGGTACTTAGACATACTCAAAATTTTTTTGCTCAAGATTATGTATTTATGACGCGAAGAAAAAGATCGAATAAAAGTTACCTCACAAAGTAGAATTTTTAGCCCTGGAAATGATCATGAACATCATTAGCGTACATTTAACAATATTTCTTCACACTCATAATGTTATTCTATAAAATTTATACAACTACAACATTCTTACTTAAATACTTTTCAAATGTAACAGAATATATATATATATATATATATATATATATATGTATATAGACGAAGGTATAAATGAATTGTTCTCTTTTATAATGAGATGATCCGATTATTCATTGTTTATGAAAAAATTTTCTATTTCAATAGTGTTTTTTGTCTTTTATTATCAAAAATGTATTCTATTGTAGATCATTAATCCGAAAACAATACAGTATTTAACTTAAAATAATTTTTTTAAAATAAAATTCAATAATCATAATAATGAATTTATACGTGTCGTTAATCAGTTCCAGCTGCTATTGTTTCATTTGGAATACTAGTCGTAACATCTTGGAGAGTAGATGTTAAATTTCCTTGCTTGTCAGTTGGGATCCCTCCACCATCAGTAGAATGGAGACTGGGTGATGTTAAATTACAAAAAAATCAGAGGTTTAATTTAAGATTCATTTTCAAAAAAAATTATTATGAAAAATCTTCTATTTAAGTGTAATTAATTTAATTCTGTTTTTTTCCAAGATTGGATATTGGACAAGATCATACCTTAATTCTGCGAAATATTCAAAGAAGCCAAGAAGGAAACTATTCGTGCCATGTTAAAAATTCTTTAGGATTTGATGAAATAGTTTACAGTCTTCAAGTTCAAGGTAATTCTTTCTGAGTTTACTTGCCATTAGTAAGTAAAGTAACTATAATTGATGTCATTTAAGTAAATTAGTAATAGTAAATCATAAAGAATTCTATTTCATAATGTTTACATGAATATCGGAAAATAAATGTATTTATTGTATTTTATTATCAAATATACACTCAACAGTTGAGCCAATAACAGGATTATAACATAAACTAAGAGAAATAAAAATACAGAGTCGTACAGAAGGTGTTAGATTAATAAAAAAAACTAATTTTATACATAGAAAAAAATACAATACAGAAAAACTTCATAAAAAAAAATAAAAAAATCTTGTGTAGAATTTGAACATGTGCTATCGTTTATTTAAAAAAACAAAGACTTTAGTTAACACATTAATTCAAAAATCATGATTTATCGGAAATTATATTTCACTGTAGGTTGGGTAATACTGTAAAGTGTTTTGTTGGTTTACTACTAAGTTTTAATTGACAAACTTTATGCATAGTTCCGCCTACACCACCGACGCTTCTTGCTACTGGCACTACAACGGATGCTGTACAACTACAGTGGAAACAAGGAGATAATGGGGGTGCACCGATTAAAGGATTTGTATTGGCTTATCGAAAAGAATTTTCAGAATGGGAAGAAGTTATGCTCGATAGACGAGCTAGTACTCATTTACTAGGGGGACTACAGTGTGGAACTAAATACCAATTTACTTTAGCAGCATTCAATCGCATCGGTAGTGGAAGTGCCAGCAAAATGGAGACTGCAAAAACAAAAGGATCTCCACCGATAGCACCTCCCAAAAAGCATCTCATTCGTACTAATATGACTTCGGTTATGTTGGAATTAGCTACTTGGCAGGATGGTGGTTGTCCTCTACTTTATTTTGTGGTTGAATACAAAAGATTGCCTGGTGACTGGCTTTTAGGTAATGCTTTTCAAATTATCAACTTTTTCAAATTAAATATATCGTAATGATCGCAAAAAATAATATTTGAATGTTATTTTATTCTATTATGTCACAAGAAATTTTAAAAAGATAATACTTTAAATTCCTTAGAGTTTGAATAAATGTTCTTCATAAAAATTTAATTTTTAAAAGCTAGAATTATTTATAAACCTTCTTAAAAAGTTGAAAAAAATTGTAGGCTTTTGTGACAAATACTTGTAAAATTATTGTTTTTGTTTTTTAAAACAAAAAGATAGTTTATAAACTCTTAAGTTGGTTCATAATTAATTCAACAATTAATTAAGTAACAGAAGTACAGCAACTAAATTTTGATTTAGCATGAGCACTGTTGTTAACGACTTCTAGTTTATACTCTAAAATTGCTTTATGGGGAGCAAATGGATATTAAAAAGAATTAATTTAACATAATGAAATTATTTTCGTATTATATTTTAAAGTAGAAACTATTAAAATTATTTAAAAACTATAAAAAAATGGAATGGAGGTAGCAATGATGATTTGGAATGGAATGACTTAAGCCTAACAAAAAAAGATAAATTTTGAAAATTACTAGTTTGATTTAATTTATAGTCAGATAAAAATGACAATAATGATTATCAATAAAGTTACAAAAGTTAATGTATTTACTTCTTGGTTTTTGATACTATTAAAACTTTTCAATGTCTGATGATATCGGTATTTCTTATATCTAGAGAAGACATGAGCAATATTGATTATACTCAGAGGTTTCTAAAGTCAACAACTCGTGTTTTAGAACATGACACATATTGTACTAATATACTTAGATGTTTTATTATTAAATTTATGATTTTCTTGCCAATATTTTAATGAAAAAATTTCGACATTTATAAAATAATAATATATTTTAATTTTGTTTATTATTCATTAAATTAAATAAAGAATTTTCTATAATTCTATAAAAAGTTAGATTTTAACTTTAGATTTGTCGCTAGTTTAAAACGCAAAAGATTAAGATTTATTCAAGTAGAAAAGAATCAGTTCTTCGCTAAAAACCAATATCTTTCCAATTACCAAGATGATAGAAAGTAAACATGTTTTGGAAGATCAAATTTTACTCAAGTTTCTTTATTTATTTAGGGTAACTAGCTTTCAGTTACTCGTTTATCTCTCAACTTACTCTCAATTATTCGAATAGTTGAAAGAATATCATAATAACTTTACGAAAACTACATAGAAAACGTTCTGATGCACTGATACATGAAAATGTATTGATATAACGAATGAAATTATTTGATTGTTTCAGTATCTAACAACGTACCACCTCAATCGAGATTTCCGATAGTGAACTTAGAGAGTGGGTCTAGCTATGAGTTACGAGTAACTGCATATAATAATGCTGGATCAACTCAAGTGGAATACTTGTTCAGCACTATGAGTTCGAGTGATATAACAAGGATTCATGAAAGTCCTCCGTCGGGAATTGAGGTCACTCCTCTGTATCTTGATGCTCAAGTTCTTGCTCCTAGTCTTATTTCTGTTATTGCAGTAGTTCTGGTCGTTGGTGGAGTCTGTTTTTGTCTCAGGAATCGTAATGCATTACTTTACATTTCCATTAACATTGTAGTACTTATACTTGTTTTAATGAGAATCCGTGAATAAACACTTTGTGAATTTCAGATTCCATAAGAAGTAGAGGAAACAATGATCGAAATTCTCAGACACAAGTAGCATTAGATAATAAACATAACATGGAACAACGGGAACAGTTTTATGCAACTGTTCGTAAACCTAGTCAACAATCGCCTTGTCGTGAGGTGAACGCGTTGGAACGTATACCTGAATACTCAGAAGATATTTATCCATATGCCACATTTCATTTGCCTGAACAGGAGAACCTATCTGCCAATCCTATAAGACAAGCATATTTCTACGAACGAAATGAAACAATGCTGCAAAGTTCTCAGGTAAGAAAGTAAACGTATTATTTATAAATGTTTATTTGACAGTTTTATTAAATTCTTTTCTTGAAATATTTTAGTGTGATGTTGATCAATATACGAAAGTTCGAAGTCGATCAAGGCGTAAATCAAAATCGTTTAAGTCTGAGTCTGAAGAATATGATACTTTAGGCTCTGACAGTGATACAGAAGTTGGAACGAGCAGTCGAACTGAGTCATCGAATCATTTGGATGATTCAGCACCAACATCAATTTTAGCACGTTCACCCGGACCAAATTCAGGACCACAACGAGGTCGTGAACAACGATTAGCCATATTTCCAAGACCGGTTCATCATAGTAAGTTAGTATTCGATTTTGTGTTAATCATTAAATTTCATTATTTGTGTCTAATTATTGTGATATTTCTAAATGAAATTATCGCAGATGTACTATACCACACGCACGAATCAAGTACATCAACCGAGCCGTCACCAATTTCTGAGAGAAAAACGTTCCCTAGAATAGAAAAAAACCGGTAAGAATATGTTTGAATATTTTAAAATGTATTTGAAAAATTTAATTAAAAAGAATAAAATTAAACTTTTCTTGATTTCATCAAGCTAAAGTTAAATTTTTTATTTATACAATAAACATCCTAAAGTTTAATTGAAACTCATCAACTGAATAAATGTATTTAGAAGAAAAATTAAGTTTCGTTAGATTTTTCTTTTATTGAAAGTTTTTTTTAAAAAAAAACTAAGTACATTGTTTATTTGCGAAACTCTTAGGTGTAGTATAAACATTTATAAGGGATTGAAATAAAAAATAGAAGTAGTAGAAGTTTATAATAGCTAGGAATTGCCTTGAAGCAATTATCAATAATTTGCATTAAACGCTCTAAATCGTAAAGCCAAAGCATGATTGAAGTTATCATGTTAAATTTTCTTTAAATAAGAAATTATAATAAGTGGTATCATTGATGGTATTTTTCGAAAGGTATGAAGTTAATATTAATTAAATATAAAGTGAAAAGTTGATAAACAAAACAGCCTAAGTTTTATTGCAAAGTTTGACCACCTTATGATTTTCATCTTAATAAATAAGTTTTGAGTATGTTGAAATAATTTATTTCCAATTATTTTTGAAGATTGCTTTAATAAATTTCCGATATTTTTTTCTTTTTCAGAAATCACAATTTTACGGGCGATAATTCTATAATTGGATCTCGAGTTCAAAACATTGTACGACCATCACCAAAAACTTCCGATTCAGGAATGCGATCGTATTCTGCTACACCATCGCCAAATCATTCACTTATAGGCGCATGTTCAAGTTTATTAGTTAATCGAAATAAAGAAAAATCGCGTCGCTCAGTCGAATCATTGTGCTTATTTAACGATGCTCAACTATCACGAAATTATCAACGAACCTCGAAGTTACGATCTCGAGAACAAGTTGGCGAAGATTGGGGTAATGAGTTATCTACATTAGAGCTTAAGCCGCCTACGGGTTTCATGGATGCTCACGAAACTAGTGAGGCGGAATGTGATATTGACATGAAGTTGAAGCTTGAGAGAAAACGTTCCGGGCTAATTTCAAACTCCTTGTCAAAATCACCTAAAGACTTTACCATCACTGTCTAAAAAAAAAATTTATTGTTCTAAATGTCAAGACTTAAATATATTACGCTATTTAAGAGCTAAATTGAAAAGTAATTTAATGATTAAGTACCAAAATGAAAATAAGTGTTTTGTCTTCAAATTATGATATTCAAAAATATGTAAAATAAAAGAAATATTTTTTTAAAATTTTTGTCATTTTTTAATTCCAACTAATGTGATTGTCCCAATTGTCACTCATGAACCTATTTTCGCTTAGTAAATTTTATTCGGTAATTAATTAGTATATTTCACACCTAGGGAGGAAAAGTAGACTAGCTCAAACCACGTGTAAAATTACAACCCGAGCCGAAGGTGAGTAAACACGTGGTTTAAGCTTGTCTAATTGTCCTCCTTAGGACTGAATATAATTTTTCGTCATACCTGAGTGAAAAGTTCAACCCCTCTCCAATGGAAGAGTGAATTTTCCGCGCAGGTATAACGAAAAAAATATTCTTTTGCGAAATTTTGATTATAAAAAATGTTTCGGTGTCTTCTTATTAATTCATGAATATTCAACCATTAAAAAATATAATCATGTATCCTTTATAAAAGAAAATTAATTTTAAATTTACTGAGCGAGAATAAGTTCATGAGCGACAATTGGGACAGTCACCTTATTCCTTATTTTAACTAGTTAGACTGTTATTTTATGAATATTGATATTACCACACATGAAAGGTAAAATATTTAAAAGTATAAATGAAATTTATAAAAAAAATTAATTAAAAAAAGGTAACTAACAAAAATTTATTCTTACCATTGTATACTTAGTAATGTACTTTTCGAATTATTAATGAATCCTATTATAGTTATTATAAAAACTATACTTTTTAATTATTTAAGATTTTAATTTGAAAAGATTTTAACCATTTTAAATTTAATCGGAGTTTTAAAAGTTAATCAAAGTTTTTTGAGAACATAAAATTTTCTTCTGGCTATCTGAGTTTCTTTTAACAGGTTCTTATATTTTTCTTTTTTTATGGAAACATATTTTATTAATTCACTTTCTCTTGAAACCAGGCTAAAAACCTTCTAGCAATGGCTAGTTGTAAACTTGTGATGCATCAATTACTAATACCATGGTATAACAAACGATACAATCGTTTTGTTGACTTAAACTAAATATTCGTTTAGCTTTTTGATAATAAGTTATATAAATATCTATAAATTTTTTAAAATAGTTTGTTTAATAGTCACCAATAGTATTTGTATTTACAAATGAATTGAAAATAAAATTTGAATGTAAAATATTTATAGCTTTTTTTCTCCTAAATTTATTAATATAAAAACTGAATAATTTTTTTATGGGAAGATGATGGAATTATACGATTTGCATATGAAAATATAAAAAAATACATGTAATTATAAGAAACAAATGATGATATTTCATGCTCATTTATATTATTTTGTATTTATTTTACTGCACATGAAATATTTCATTACAAATCATTATATTCTTTGTGTTATTATATCAGTTAAATTTCAAGATACTTATATTTTACGACTTATATAATCTAAAAATATTTACAATGGTTATTTACAATAACTGTTCGGAATAATGAATATGCTACTAACGAATTACATTCCGATCTTAATGACACGTCAAACACATTATTTTAATCATATTTGGCCTATCACTGTTCGCAACATCAGTGTAAGTTGAACCATCCTTAATTTTTCTAATAACTTTGTAGCTTTTCATGATTATATGTTCATTTATTACAATTACTCAATTATGATCCATCATTTTTATGTTTGTCTTTCTCTATGCAAATACGTAAAACTAGAAAGTCGGTAATATTTATTTGTAATTAATAAATCATTCTACTACTATATTATAGAAATATAATAATCATTGATAAGTTGATCATATTGGGTAAGTAATTGTATTTAGATAAAAAATGGCACATGTAATTTTCAATCAAACGTTATAAATAGAAATTTTTTTTTTATGTCTTTTATTATTATTAAAAATTTTAAAAAAACTTTGCAATCATTCTCATCAATCAATTAATTTAATCATCGGTATCAGTAATTTGATTTATTGTGCAATTATATTAGATAGCTTAAATCGTAATATTGGTCTATCAAACATTCCTTTTAAATGTAATACAATGATTAGGAGGCAGTAAAAAAAGTATTATTTTCAAATATAATCAGCAATATCTTAAATATAAATTAAAAGAACTATCAATCGAAATGAGAAATATATAATGATTATTTTTTAGCAAAGTAATATACAATAATTTGATAATGGTTTTGGGAATATTTTGAAACTTTTAATCTCTGTTATTTATCTTGCGTATATTACAATGTGAATTTTTCTGTGGATTTTTATAATTGTTGTTACTTAATGAGATCTTTTTAATTTTCCATAACAAATCTTTGAGAATCAATTATTTATTGTATTACTACATTTAGCATACTTTTTCAATATTTTAATATAAAAACATAAACCAAGGATTGAGTAAATATAAATACAATAAAAAAAGATTTGTTTAACAAAGATGTATTTGTTTATTGCTTTAAAATGATTTATTAAAAAAATGCAGGACATGTGAAATTTTTTTCATATGATAATATCGAACGTAAAACTGTTAAAAAGGTATATTTGTGCATCAAACATCATTTAGGGTATTTTTATAGATTATGTATGTAATGAAACGAAGTCTAGATATTTCACTGTATTTGATTGAGTATTATAGATTTTATATTCTCAAATATTTTAATCACATATTTTTCGATCATCAGTCTTATATCCTACATTTTTTAATAATTATTTAATGTTAACAGTAATATTACTATAATTATGATTATTCTTATCATGATGTCAGTGTGTAAATATATGGTGCAAGCATGTGCCATTCTATAGGCAGTATGCTGACTAGAATCTAATATATTTTACTGCTATTCACATCTATTCTTATCATCTTAAAATTAATAGTTATATACATCTGTATACATAGATTATAATTGTGTATGCATGATCATGTAAATCTACAGCATTTGATATATTAATATGGAAAGTTTTCAGAGCTTCTATAAAATTCTTGGCACATGCCATACTTTAAATTATAGCAATCACTTTTGTCCGTTCAACATTCACAACATCATTATTTTTATTATTTAATAAAGTTTTATTTATTTATATTCTGCTTATCATTTCACGTACTATGTATTTTATAACATGATTGTTTATTAAAATTGTTATTATTTATGAGTAATCATCTAAGAATAATAAAAACAAAAAATATTGCAATGATAATACGGAATCTAAAGTGTTATTTTGTTGATAATAATTATTGTAATATTCCTGATAATTGCTATTTGTGATTGAACAAATAAAATTAAATATTTTTGTAAGGAAAAGATAAACTTTTCTATTTGCTATTGGCTTATTTCACCTTACGCTTTTTTCATTCAAGCGTCATTCTCACTCCGGAACCTGCCGCAGCATATTTGTAGTCTCTTCACCAGGGATAACAGAATACATCATCTTAACGTCCACGTTATGTTGCATCAATTTTAATAATCATTGATTATAATTTTAATATTATAAGTAACTCATAGTAAATGCCATGTTTTTACTATTTAATCTTTACAAAGCAATATTTTTAATAAAAATTTGGAAAAACATTGTGTTGATAAAAAATAAATTGTTGACCTACATAAATTAATTTTAAAAGTATTTATGGACGATTAAGCATGTGGTTGACTAACGATTGACAAAACACTCATTCGTTACCATACTATGACAGCATAACAATTTTGGTTTGTAACATGTAAGTAATAAAGTATACATCGTTTGATCTGCAACATGTTACGGATAACTTTGACAGTCTAAAATTAAATAGAATTACATATTTCTAAATTTTATATTTCAACATTGATTCGAATAAAATATTCGAATACTTTATTAGATTTATTATATGACATTATGGTACAAGCATTCGAATGCATAGGCAGAAAGATTATTTTTTTATTCATCTTATTCAATAATATACTATTCTATATATTTTCTAATATATCAACGATTATTAGTATACATTCAACAAAACAATCGATTATAATCGATTGTAACTCATGCACAACAATTTTTAACTTTTCACTTCACTAATATCGAGAAGTATTATGGGTACATTAACGACACTATATCCAGTTAAATTAATTTTGTTTAACAAAGAAAATATTTTTCTTACTCACACGTTGAGTATGAAATACATACAATGTTTGGACAGATAGTTTTTCTATTACTCGTTGATTTTAAATGCGTAGTATTACACACATATACAAATTGCAATACCCAGTATCTTTTATCAGTTTTTTTTTTTTAATAACACAATATCTAATGTGTGTTAATTTACTCTCTGTTTTACGCAAAGTGAATATTTTTCATCAGTCTTTAAAGATGCCATTTTATAGGCTATTTGTGAATGACATGTATTACTAATTTTAAGATATATGTATATAAAGTATATTAAAAAATTTTTAGTAAATCAGATTAAAAAATTTGTCTTATTTTCTATATGTAATATTCAATTATTCATATATTCAACTTCATTTTAGTATAAAAAAATATGAGAAATTAAATCCTATTTATAATGCTTAAAAAAATCGATTAAACTAAGTGTTATATTAATTAATTAATAGACTTAATTGTGGAATATACTTTCTTTAGAATTTTCTATTGAAAAGAAAACTTGATTGTTTATTGTGTAATTTTAAAAATTGTACTAAATCAGTTGTAATTAGGATTTCTTTTCTTTTATTGTTTTTTATAAATGATGAACTGTTGTTTTATTTATTTTTCTAACAATAAATATCGTATTTTGGTTCGTTATACGATATTTTAATTAATTATATCTTACAATTTGTCACTGATTATATCCACATTCGAAATCGAATATCTGTACGGAATTATTATATGAATGAAAGCACTGGCACGAAAATTATACAATAATTTATGAAGAACTGAATTTCAATATTATACACGCCTATTTACAGCTTCCTATGGATCTATATCATTAATATTATCATTAGCATAATAATTATCGTATGATTTGAAAATTTAATAAATTTACTAATTCTTTGGCAACTGGATTACATAGATGGTCCATAAATTATTTACAAATAAAGCATAGTTACCTTTTTTAATCATGCAAGTTTTCATTCTGTTGTCGAAAATTACTAATGGATGGATTTAATGTATATTATTAAATTCTCCGATTCCAATGACTTATCTTTGACATTTTTACATCCAAACATAATATGGTAAATGGATGCTTTTTACCTTTTTACAGTTGAAATAACACATTTATAAATAATTATCACTAAAGTCTTCCTAATTTTCTTATTAAAAATAAATAAAATAATTTAAATGCACTCGCCAAAATCAAAGCGAGACTGACCCGGTATAGAGACATTTTTTTTATGCGTCACTCGCATTGTGGTATAATACCCATGCCAACTGTAAGCAAATGAATTGCAATTAGTTGGGGCAGTGTATAAGTTATTGGTAGTATGTTCCAACAAAGTATCCGATAATGTATTTTCAGCGTAAGACGCAGAATGCCTCCATCATTGAGGAATAATTGTACAAGTTGACTCCATTCCTTCAGGCGGTATTCGCATATTTCCATTTGTAATATATCCATTGGGGTCAATAGCTACGCCAGGATGATTGATGTAATTTGGATTACGAAGTGGTAGGCCCGCAGAATCAGTTAGTATATGGTGATCACTAAACTCGGTACATCCGTCGATTGTAGAACAACCTCGATCATTAATATGGCTAAGATGATTAGGATTGGCATAGTCTGTTGCATATTCCATGGGCATTTCTACAGCAGTATATTCGTGAATGCCAACATTTTTCATTGGGTAATTTGTTGAAATGTGTTCTACTGGAGGAACTGGTGTTATCATATTATTTGAATCACTAGAACAATTTACGTGACCATTCGTCATGATGTAAAGATCTGGTTCAACACGTACTTTCGATGTTAGTACAGATTCCAAACATTTGTATATTAAAACGTAATCATCCTGTCAATAAAAGAGAGTTATATGAAGTAACATGCAAATTTTTTACTTTACAATACAATACAAATTGAAATTAATTAGAATATTTTGTTACCTTGGATCGAAAAATTCCAGGCCTTTTCATGTATAATAATTTAGAAAACATGTAAATATCAGCACTTTTTTCAAAGTCGAGTTGTTTCATCAATGTTGTGAGTAGAATAAATAATGCTGCTTCAATACCACCATATCTAAAATTCATTATAATTTTTTGAATATAATTAATTATAATTCATATAAGGAGAATAATGATTTTTAACAAATTTATTACGGCTTACCTATCCATAACAACAATGGGTCCATTTTGGTATTCCTTGTAGAAGTCTTGAATCATATTAACAAATACTTTAGGATTGTCATTATGAGGCCAAAGGCCATTTTGATTTACTGGTCCTTGAACGATGCGAGCATTTAATTCGTAGTCATCTTGTAACGATCTTATGACAACTTCCCTCAGAACCACACCGTTAACAGTTTTTTTGATTCCGCATAAATGTACCCGGAAATTATCTGTCATGAGCTCTTCGCCTTCACTAGGCCAAAATTCAGGATAATCTATATCATCACATTGAGTTAACATCACTATTGTTTTAGCATTGTGATCCCAAAGCATTTGCCAAAATTCTTTTATTGTATTTTTTAACGGATGTTGCGTTAAAATAAATTCCCGATTCCGATGGAACCCGGAAAACCATGTAGCATTGATATAATCACTACCATCAATACCAGCTTTTGGTGTTAGATGCACACGAGCATTTTCAATTGGTACTATTTCCGGATTACGATTTTTATGAGCATTGAATGATTTTCCAGCTGACACAAAATTAAAGTCTTTTGGTTTCCATGATGTTACAAGTTTATATTGAGCTTCAATGTTGTTCCATGGATCTATTCGTGAATTCGATAGAGAAAGCATTTCTTGAACATGTTGTAATAAATTGTCAGCTGGAATATTTGTTTCCCCACTTTCAATAGCTTCTTGGAGAGCATCATGAATAAAAATATATTGCTCTTCAGTTTGGACTAGTGAATATCGTTGTGTACGTATATGTTTCAAAAATCCAAAAACATTGATTTCATTTTTACTTTTCGCTTGCTTCAACATTGCATCGATGACAATGTAGGCACCTGTGCGGCCTACACCAGCACTGCAATGAACAATAATAGGCCCAGCAGATGGGGGATTAGCACTTGATGATTTTCTAATGAAGCTTAATACAGGTAAAGGATGGTCAGGAACACCATGATCAGGCCATCCAGTATAATGATATTGATAGACCGTTCGTTCACCAACATTAGAACCGTTTTTCTTCTTTTTAACCTTCATGTGGCGGATATGAAGTGTTCGAATAGTGTAAGTAGCCATTACATCTTCTTTAACTAAAGTCACTTGAACGTGACCATAAGTCTCCGATCCTTCTTTAGGCCAATACATATCGCATTTCGGCCGACCACGTTCTACGAGATTGGTAATCATTACAATGATTGATACACGTTGCTCCCAAACCATTCGCCAAAAACTATCGATTGTTGATGGTAATGGCCCTTGGGTACCAATATATGCACGTGATCGTTGCCATCCGTCAATATAATTAGCATTTATGTAATCCTGACCTTTATTTGAAGGACTTCCACTACAAGGAAGCAATCGAACACGCGAATGATCATCTGTAAAAAAATGGAAATTATTGCTTGTTGTCATTAATTAAATAGAAAATTTATAAGTAATTTTATGATGGCTTACATGCTATAATGTTTCCATAACGATTTTTCGATTGGTTTTCTGCAGATTTAGAGTTGTCAGCAATATAAAGTTCCGTTTCTTTTGGAAATAGTTCGAATTCTTTGCTAAATCCAATGTCACCATCTGCATGAAGTGATGCTACATGTTGAACATATTGAGATACTGGAACTGCCGTCCTTTCACCGTCTTGTTTACTATTTTCCCATTCCTGATGTGATGATACATTTCTTGGTGGATAATCCAAAAAACAGTACGTTGTTTGAAAGCATTTTCTAAAAACACGCCTATAAGGCGGCTTTATTAGAATGTATATTTTGATTTTACAATTTTTCAAATAATTTAACTAAATTTATTTTTCACTTTAATAATAATACTCTATGATATTTATCAATATAATTAAAATAATTACTGAATAAAAAGAATAGTAAAGTTGAATTTTGAAAAAATTTCATTGTTATTTTTAAATTGGTAATGACTGTGAATCATTCATTGATGTAACTCAATTTATATTTGGTGAAAAGTATTTATGAGTCAACACGATAATAATCAACTATGCTCTTTTCTTTTTTTTCTAATCTCATTTAGTGAAACCTAGTCAACTTTACGACTCTAAAAAGTTATTTTGAGGTATTCTACATATATTCTTTATACTGATAGAAATTTCGTATTATTAGATTTCATCTTAATGTTATATCAATATTTAATTTATTAAGTTCAACAAAAATTCGAAGAATAAATAGTAGAATATACGTTTCAATAATATCAATTTCTTTGTTTTTAAACAATTCTCTCCATGAATTTTAATCTTGATAAAGACGTTTTATCATATCCAATATTTTATCTTTCATCGAATATTCATTCTCTATATTATGAACTTGTCATTTTAATATTTCCGTTTTAGATAATTAAAAAATTATAGTAAAATGGAAGAAAAAATAAAATCAATGAGAAACATTAAATAAACTTGTCTACTATCAACTTTTTCACCATAAATAACATTGTAAACTTCGATTCGTTTCTGTATTGGCGTATTATTGAAATAATTTATTTTAAAAATAATTTTCCATGTAAATAGAATTCTTACGAAATTTTTCTCGATACATTCTCCATAGTAACTTGTGTACGTGACGAATCAATGATTGAAATTAGTTTGATTTGTATTCAAAATAATGAAAATTAAACGTAACATTCATCACGGATTTTAAGCTTAAGAGAAACTAAGCAGTTAGTAGACAAATGTTCAAGAAATAAGTGTGTTGATTTCTTATCAGTTGTGGTCGTTATCTTAGAGATAATATGAAAAAAAGAAAGGGATTTTATCATTACATTGTCTGTTTTTAGAAGTTGCTATAGGTTGGTTCATATATCATAAAGCAAACGATTATTTAAAGAGTTTCATAGTAGATAATCATTTTTCAAGTTAAGAATGGACTTGATACAATATGTTCTCACCTCCATAAAATTAAAGCTGTAATAGCCAGCATTACAACAAAACAGCCACATATCATCGTAGCAATAACGACTGGACTCAGTTCATCGGTACTTCGACGCATTAGAGGAGGTGTTTTATCACAATTACGTGCAACGCGTTGGGTTTTTGGTGGACTGCAATCACCTCTGACAACGGTGTGTGGATTAATAGTGCTATTAGTTCCTGCACACACCATTACTTCGTACATGGTGTTTATTGTGAGATTTGGTATGGTGATCTGAAATCAATAATAACGTTGTATTAATTACATATCGAAAATCTATTCAAAGCTTTTTTCATTTAGTCATTATTAAATCAAGTTTTTTAGTCATAAATAGGTTAATTTTTTAATCAATAATGCAATAATATATTCATTAAAAATAAAAGGTAGTTTGCAAAAAGTTAATTCATTATTATTTTAATTAAAAACTATAGAAAATATTGGCATTTATTATCAATAAATGAAGTGCGGTAACTTATTGACTCGTTAGATTTCTACACGGTATTTGAGTATTTCAATGATTTTGTGCGTTCATATAGTGAATGAAGCATTTCATTAATCTTTAGAATTCGTTCTACTTGTGTTGATTGTTTTAAGAATTGACTACCACATATTCATATTTCATAAATTTTTCAATCGATAATTCATGATTGAACTCTTGTGGAACAGAAAATTTAATGTAAAAATAATACTTACGCCACTATTAAGATGTTCTTTAGTAGCAGGAATTTCGATTTCATTATATTTATTGAGCATATCATTTCGATATTTAACATAATAGTAATCAATAGAATTCCAAAAAATTTCCGGGCGTGCCCAATAAACGTATATTGCATCATGAGCTTGGCAAGTGAGATTAAAAATTACAGGGGCACTTGGACCCGCAACATCAGTCTTTTGAATAATAGGTTCAGAAGGTTCTCCTTCGTTCTTCCATGTAAATGCCTTTACCCAAATTTTGTATTCAGTCATTGGTTCTGAAATATAAATAATAAAATATTTTATTATTATAATAATTAAGATAAGCTTCTTTTTAGCTACTACTTGCTATTTAAAAAAAAAAAATGATTTATTAATGATTTCTTAACAGAAGCAATGACGTAGCCTTAGTATGTTGCACGCATTGGTAATGTTACTAACGACCATGTATTATATCTACTTGCATTTTAAAATATACGAGACTTGGAAATAATAAGATTATTCACTATGGTCAACATAATTTAAAAAATAAATAGCTCATACAAAACTGGTTTTAAGATAATATTCTGCATTAATATTGTATGTAAAATTTTTTATCTCTGATATACATTTTTCATAAAATACTCACTTAGTTCATCCAAGACGAATTCTGTTGTTTCATTGATCTCTTTCAATGTTTTTACCTCAGTAAAATTTGAATGCATATAAAAAACACGATATCCAAGGATATGCCCATTCTTATGCTTTGGTTCTGACCATGATAGCTCTATTGACGTTGAATTTGTTCCGTGAGCAGTTAATCTCAAGGGTGTACTTGGAACTAGAAAATAATAAAAATGAAATTTTTAAACATATATCTGACAATCTAATTATATAAATTAATTTAATTTAAATTTTGTGACGAGTTAGATTCTAGATACAAATATTTAGAGCATTTTATTTTACTTGAGTTCTACTTTTTAAATATAATTAAACTAGATACAAAGTGAAAAAATGCAGCCTAATAATTTAAAAAAACAGTTATCAAAATGACTAAGATAAAATTATTAACAACGAATAAATTAGCTACGCTTTCAATTTTGTGTATGTTAAGATTTCTTTTTTTCCTTTAATCAACTGATTGATTTATTTTTTATAATTGTTATTTTTCCATTAACTCTGTTTGTCTACTTAAATGAACTTATTATATAAGGACAAAAAATACAATTTAATTGATAAGAAAAATGAAACTATAATTAAAACCAAGTATTCGTTAACATTAATAATTCAAAATTCTCTACGCATTAATTAACTAATATTAATTATAATTAAAACTACCACTGGTAATATTCTATAATTGGAAACTTATATAATAAAATGTACCAATGAAAATTGAAGTCAGTGGTTTACTAACAAGTTTTTTCTTTGATAAAAATTGTAATTCAAATAAGTTATACATAAAGCTTAATGATATAATTAAATGATAAATATTTCGAAAATATTTTAGCTTACAGTATTAAATCTGATACATATAATAAAGTAGCTTTCTAATACATTATCTATTGTCACGCTTCAATGGAATAATTTTTTATCAATAATAAGTGCTCGTGATAATCAAATTACTCTTTATTGAATCTATTAATGATATTTAATATTTTAATCTTTTCTTATCAAAGATAAATTTAAAACTTCAGAAGTCATTGATACACTGTGATGATAAACTATAATTAATCTTTGTAAAATAACGTTGTTATATTGAATAAACGACTACTGTTTATTAGGATTTTAAGTAGCATTTATGAACTGAGTAAAATTTGTAATTTATCAGAATTTAATCTAAATAGATAGTTGATTATTATGTATATTGAGATAGACTATTATTTAACTTTAAACACATAAAAATATCATTTGTGTATTTTTATATGTGTTTTGTTTAGAAATAGTAATTGATACAGCTGAAGAGTATTTTGTTTGCATTTATAAGCAAAAATATAAGTCTATTCGTTGAATTAATATTGACATACTTTTGACAAAATGAATGAAAATGGAAATATTTCAATTTACTTCTATTTTCATCGTTGTTGATTTTCAGCATATTTTTAAAGTTTTTCGTAACAGTCTAAAATTGCTTTTTTAAATCACTATTTATATACATACGTATATTGTGAATGATTTTATAACAATATTGAGGAAGTTTAAACTTTGTCAATATAAATCATACTCAAGCAAGAATAACGCCCAATGACTCTAAAAACTAAACTTTGCAAGTCTATAAAAACTGGTTATTTGATTTATAAATCAATATTTTTTTTGTAATAAGAATAATTTATCTGATTTTCATATGCATATACATTTATCTAATTCTCTAATGAAAAATTCAAGAAATATCTGAAGAAAATAGTAATTTGTAAATTTGAAAATTAATATCTGTTAGAGTATTTACTTCGTTGGCAGGATTAATAATAATTCTTACGTTCATTTAGTCGTTAAAAAAATCATTAAATATGAGGAGTAGTAAGTTTTTAAAAATTAGCTGGTTTTTTAATTAAAATAAAACAATAATAAATTTAAATTTATCTTGTGATGACTATTTTTTAATTATAAATTAAAAGAGGGAGACTGAGCTGTAATATTCTTGTATTGATTTTATTCGGTGCTCAACCGCTTTTATCTTTCATATCATAAGTAGTGTTTTTAAATTTAAATCATTGTAGTACAGATAAGCTGTAATATTATTATAATCTATATGAGAACTGTTTATTTATATACTAAATGATTAATAGTTTAATAATTATATTAATATATAATTACTTAATGATTTCATATAGAATTAGTATAATTCTATATAAAATTATGATAAAATTTAAAATTTATTACCTCCTGAATCATCATCAGGGCTCATTTGAGTTTCATAATTCTCTGTTTGAGTTGCGACAATTGAAATAATTGAGAATAATATTAAAAATGTTGACGTTATAGAAATGATTGGTTGAGAACCTCGGGCTATCATTGGTCCCGACATTTTAGTCGCCTTCTTTATAGTTTACAGCAGCTGCGACTAAACGTTAGAACCAAATTCGTTGTTTGCCTAAAAATAATTCTTCACTTCCCTTTACCATTCAGGATGTCGTAACATTTTTTCTAACGGTCGCTAATTTTCTTCTTAAAGAGTTTGATGACAATCTTGAGGGTGGTAAAAAAATGTTTCTTCAAGTCAATTCAAAGTCTTCGACGTTTATTCTATCAATAGGATATCCGTAACATACCTCAACGGGTTTCACTTTTCTATGTAGTAAAATAAGCTTTTATTTTCCCACTTTCGTATGTGGAACGCGTTAATTCAATAAACGCTGCTGTAGATTCAACCAAAAAATTCGGTTAAATAATTCAAAGAATAATATTATTGTTATTAAATTTTTTTTGGAGCATCATGTCAATTGCATTATATAGATTTGTGTTTTAATATCCTTGACCACTTCCTGTTCCCATTATTTTAACTACTTTACCAAGTGTACTAGATATTTTCATTATGTATGGCAACTGCGCTTGCTCCTCTTTTGATTTATTTTCTAATATCAATTTTTCTATTTGCTGAAATTATCACTCATTTCTTGAAATTAAAGCACATTCATATTCTATGTTGTTATTATTGTATATATGTGCTATTGCTTGTTTCCGTTAGCATACTATAGCAGTAAATAAATATAAAAAATTCTTCTGTCATGGATTAAACAACACTGCTAACTTTTGTATTGATAATGATGAGAATCATTTTGCAAATATTTCAATGAATAATTGATAGTATATAAAAAGTATTGCATTTATTTGAAAGTTAACTTTTATGAATAACTGATAGATGTTTAATTTTTACACATCACACGTGTAGGATTGTAACAGTTGAAGCCCTCCACTTTTATTAGCTAACTGAATAGATCCAAGGACTGATTCATAAATGAAGAAGAGACATGAATTAGTCATCCACTCAAACTGAAGTCACTAGCCTCACATATATAAAGACTACTTAATTAAAACAATTTTAATTTTACGATTCCCATGAATCTATTTATGCACAAAAAGTTTTTCATGTTGAGATACACATATCTTTATTTTTTTCTATACAAACATGTGCGGATACACTGACGCTATGCTTCGATGCTTTTCCCCCTTGAAGCAAGGAGCATCCGAGCTCCGGCTGTGGCAATCGACCGGCGCACAAAGCCACACACAAATGTAGATTAGCGCACACTGGACTCACAGACTTTACAATTATATACATGCGCTAACGCATACAACTAAACACTTTAAAAGAGGTACACGCGCCTACACGGAGCTGTCAGACTGTATACTGTCGAAACGATGTTCGATCGCACTTGAAGAAGGACTTCAACGACGCCCTAGCAACGTATTCGAAAAGCTAATTTACTTTTAGATTTCAAAATTTGATAAAAGTGCACTGTAGGTCGTGGTCCAATATTGCATTTCCATTTTGAAATGTATATAGTACGTACACACTTTCAATCTAATTCACGTGTGACAGGACACTTTCCTTTTTGACAGAAATAACCAAAATGTCAGTATTTTCTCACATATTCATATTTTTGACAACAATGCACTTATCAAATATGACGTATAAGTACGAAAATACGTTCTTTGTTGCTTTCACACGTTCACTCTACTCCACACGCTGTTGTCTTGTCATGAACTAACCCAGGCTAACTGAGTAGTAAACCCATACCACTCAGAACAATGAGGCTGGTCGTGAGAGTTGGGATGGTCGAACTTAGTTGAGCCTGTTTAACTGGATGACCAGTATGCATACTGTATATACTGTATAGAGAGTCTCGAGAACAAACCTCATGTTCAGGGCTGTATCATTGATGTCAAGAGCCAAACACTTGGCTTCACCATCTATCTTCACATAATATCATACCTTTTACATATTCTGGCTTTCTATCCTATGTGTTGCACCTGCGCTCAATCTGTACATCTCGAGGCCGTCTACTTTTCTAATGCCTAGTGCAGCTGCCATTGATTATAATGCTTTCTTTTGAATGTCAGGTGGAGATTCAACAAGACTCAAGAGGTTTTCTTCTATTCTATTCATATTATTTTGTAAATAAAAAATATTAACATTATTTTTATGAATTCATAATAGTAATAAATAAAAATTCTTTTAATATTGGTATATTGTTTTTGATATCAGATGTACAGTCACTTTTTTATGAAAGCTTTTATTTAAAAAAAAAAATATTTATTGTTTGAGGTTCTTACTCTGTTTTACCTACAATTCATTCATGACAGTTTTAGCTTACCAACTGTAAATATTATCATTAATCGATAATTAGAACTATTTTTGATAAAAATTCTACTTTAACAGCTAAAAGTAAAGCAGAAATCTTGCACATACATATATCTATCATTTATTATCCTAGTTGATGACCTCCAGTTCACCTCGAGGTCACTACCCTGGTATTGACGCGTAGCTTGTTCGGAAATTTTTCAAGCAAAAACACGATTGACTAGTACAATGGAATTTCAGTGAGTTAATGAGTATTTTTATTTGATTCCAAATGTATCATATCATTTCATCATCCGTAACTAATACCAATGATAAAGAAGTATTGATTATCAAAAGTTTGTTTTAATTATTCGAAAACTGATATATATTAGGTTGTAACATAATTATCTGACAATTTAAATAAAATAAAGTTTCTTAAAACATTATCAGTTTATTATGTTACAATCTAATATATTGTATTTCGAAAACAATATGCATATCAGCACGACAAATAATAAATATTGATTTGATTTATTTCATGAAAATTAATTTTATGTAAATTTTGTTAATCCATCATTAATCGTGTGAAAATTTGAATCTGGATTGATTACATCGCAATAGTGCTCTGTGATACTTGTAATTTCTTTATAGCGTTGCCACACATTGATAGATTAGAAACGTTATCAATATTGTCTATGATGATGTTTGTAAAACGTTTTATCTATTTGGTCTGGAAACTATGTCCCAAAAAATAACTACTGTACTCATTTTAAGACCTATGAGCAGCATAGCGTGGCTTTTTTAGAATAACAGTCTACTAAAAATAAAATATTTAATTTTTATAAAGAAAAATATCCGGAAAAATTAGATTTATAAATACAACAACATACGAAGTACAAACTACATTTACACAAAATTATAGTTTGCTCTATTATAAAGTAATTAAAAAAATGCAGCACAATGCTCATGACGCGATGGACGGAGAGTTAATTAGTGAAGTCTATTTACACTCGGCTATTAATGCAAAAATTACATTAGCATAAATAAACTTACCTCCTTCATCTGTCATCACTGTTACAGAAGTATTAGGTCCTGTTCCTTCAGGATTAAACACTTGTAACCAAACAATATATTGCGTATACGTTTCCAAGTTTTGAATAATGTGTTTCTAAAAATAATATAAAAAATTAAAGTTAATCGTTGTGGCATTCACATCGTAGACAAATCGTAATGGATATTGGTTTAACAGCTTACCTCAATTTTTCGATTGCGTATGTAAATCTCTTTGATGTTGCTTCCTTTTAGCCGAGGTTTATAGGAAATACGGTAACCGAGAAATTCACCATTCAATGTATCCAGACTAGGTGGTTTCCACGTAATTAGAATGGCTGTTGCAGATACGTTTTGAGCCGAAACAATTGTGGGTTTACCAGATGGAGCTATTTTTTAAAACATATTAGCTGTGTTATTATCATTACTATCTAATTTATTGTTAATTTATGACAGTTATTCGATTAACCCTTAATTACCATGTACATTCCTACACGGTAGTTGAGCTTGATAAATATTTCAGGGCTTTGAATATCTACATGTCCAAAGAATTATTGCTTATACATTGATAGAGAATACTCATCTATGTATAGGAGAAGAAACACGTGTATGTAGTATTCACCTTTAATTCGTGTATTTGTTTACCGATAAATTAGTGAAAGAATTGTTAATTTAATTTTCATAATGAACTTTTAAATCAGTCTAATAATATACTACTTTAACATGGTAAATGAAGATACAGTGAATTCAATTGGTAGAGTATTTATTCATTGCCAATTTATTACTATTTTAACCAATTATTTTCGAATTAATTTCTATGTATCAGTAAAGTATATTTTATAGGTATTAAAATAATATGAAAATTTTTTTTATCAGTATTAAGACGAGTAAAGTGCTCTGTTTAATTTTTTCTGAATTTGCTCGGTGATTTTTAATTAAAGTACTTTTTTTTTTTTTAATTGTTGAAGACAAAATTTCAAGTGAGTCTACTCCAAAAAAGAAGGTGTCATGATGTAAAATGACTATATTCAGTAAAGTTAATTAAGATGAGCAAAAGTTTGAATTGCTAGAAGGAATATTTTAAAAGTTTTTTATGTAATAAAAATACAAATTTTATTTTTTATTATTAAAATATGTTGAATTCTCTGAACAAAAATGAATCTCAATTTATTCTCTGTTTATTTAACAATTTAGTTTTAAGTTCGAGAAATATAATCATGTGTATTTCTAATACACATCTGTAAGGACTTCAAACCATTCCTATTTTATTTTATTACTTTTTTAATATATGACCTCAAGTACTTGGGTCAGTCAAAGGACCCTTTGATTTTATTCAATATTATGCTACATACTGCAGACATCTGTAAATATGAACAAAGAAGAGAGGATTGGTTGTTTTTACTGTAAAGTAATGTTTAAGGAAATTTTTAGTTAGTCTTGAGAAAATCTCTGAAGGATACAGACGCACATCTCAGCACAATCCGTTATCGTTAAATAAAGTATTCATATTTTGATATAACAAAATAAATATAAATAACTTTCTGCTTGGAAGTTAATATATTAAAAATCTACAAGATAAAATCAAAATTGTTTTGGAGTGCACTAAGACAATATTGATAAATAAACTAAAAAATAGAGTAGCAATTATTAAAGTCATAAAAAACTTAGATGAGTATTCTTCATAATGAATTACTTTATTTTGTAGACACATTTTTCATGTAAATATTCGAGTAACTTTAAATAACAATCAATTAATTATCATGAAGTGGCACTTGATGCTTTTTAATAAAGTGATGACATGTAATAATAGACACTTGTATTTTAATTTCTCTCATTTAATTGTTAGTGTAAAATTATTGACATGATTTTAAACAAGTTGTATAGAGATGTAATTTTAGAACTATAGATTTAGACAATCCACGTTTTATAGTTTCAATCAACCTTAATAAATGAAAACATTGGCGAAAAAAACATATTATACAATATTTATATTTGTATGATTGACAATTGTTTGTTTATAAAAAAATTTATTAGCTTAGCACATAAGTTATGAGTGATTATAACGAAGTGAATTAAACCAAATATTTTTAATTTATAATATTTATTTATCAACAAATAAATAGCGTTAGTGTAGAATTGTTTTGGTTTTGACTTAAAGAATTTGTATAAAAATTGTCGTCGATTTATTATTTATCTGCCGATCGAATAATAAATAAATATCAGTTTGCAACTAAGATTTGTTATCTCGAGATGTGAATTGTATCTGTTAGGGAATTTGTTTGTTTATCTGTATATATAAATAAACTGACACATGTGTTTATCAATTTAATGAACTCGAGATCTTCGTATTTTTAAAATAAATTCATGTGTTTTTATTTCTATAGTGTTATAGTACTTAAAATAAATTAAATTATTACTTTCATTATGTATAGAATAAAACAGAAAAATCAACATTCATATATAAACATAACAAAAAGATATTTTTATGCTTTTATGAATAAAAGGAAGTTTTAATTATTTAATTAATTCATAATTAATTGAATTTATTAATAAAGTGTTTTGATTAATAATTTATATAAAAGTCTTCACAGTTTCAAGATAACATATATTTTTGGAATAAATTATACTAGCACGATATAAAATATTTTATGAAATTTAATAATCATAAAGGTTCAATCGAAAAAAAATAATTAAAAACCATACATCCATACATAAATGTGTAATAGTTATTTCAACATGCTTTAAGTAATGCTATACTATAATTCGAACTGTTTCCTATTATCTGTATCCTTTTGACGTATGTTTGCACTTTATACAGACACATGCATGCACATACAATCACCAATGTACGAATAGACAATGTGTCAATATTGGCGAAGAGGAAATGGGTTTTGTTATATGCACCGTGTTCTCGTCGTCGAAGACCCAGGTACTCTCTTTACATGACTTCTAATGCAAGATTATCCAACTAAATTAAATGAATGTTCAGTTCTTTAATGAAACGCCATTTCATTTCAATCTCGATCGATATTTTCCAAGTTTTATAAAAGGTTTAATTTCCTCTTTCATATAAAACTGCATTCATGATTTTTATCGTTATGGAAGTAATTATTTCTTAAAAAATAATCAATGAAGTTATAACGTTCATAAAACTGTAAAAAAATATCTTTTATATCGATTTAATATAAAATTGAACCATTTTTTTTCATACAGTCACAAGTTTTCTGTACATATACATGATCAACTTTTAATTTTATTTTTAAATCCAGTATACTAAGCAAAAAATAAAATATTAAAATAAAAATATTTTTTATACATATATATATTTTTTCATTAATTAATATCCAAGGAAAAAGCGTAATAGCGTAAGAATTTCACAACACTGAATCCATGAGAAATGAAAGAAGTTTTTTGTCGGTTGACACGTTATTATTTATGTGCATACATTTAATGTTAAATTGCCATACATGAATGTTACTACCTCCCTTGCAGTTATTTTCAACTCTTTTTCAAATATATAAAAATTTATACTTAGTTTATAATATATTTTATTCATTTTTTTAATGTGTATTTTTATTTTGATTCTAATAAATATTTATAATATTTAAAAATAGCACATATTATCGTTTACCTGAATGGAAATGCATCTGTTAATTTTGAGTTTCATGTTTTAGTCTAGTTAATAGGAGAGAGTGGGGCAAGACGGTCTTTTCGATTTTTGGTAACTTAGTGAGGCAAAGTGGATTCTCCGAAGCTGTTGATACGGAAGTTAACAATTGATTTGAAACCATACTTATTGTTCAAGTTACATTATTATGTGTATTACTCATTTTAAAATTCAAAAGTCCGTCTTGCCCCATTCTCTCCTAATTAATTAATTATTAACTGAATATTTATACGTTTTCATTCCATTTATTTGAAAGAAGAATAAAAGTTATCCTATCGTAAACTCATGATAGGTCAACAGAAATTTTCACTTTGTCAGAGATTACAAATGTAACTAAAGAGCAAAAATAACATTAATATTAGAGAAAATTTTACTCTTTTTTAACAGTGTACCAAGATTCCACCAAATGACAGGATATTTTTTATCCGATACTTCTCTCGGTGTAGTTGACGTAGATAAGTTGTAAAATATTAGTAGAACTAACTTTAATATTTTAAAGGTTGTTTCAGGTAATTTGATGAAATATTATTGAATGAGTTTATTCAGTAATTGAGAGAGGACATATTTATATTAAGAAGTTGATTAATATGTTACATATTTAGCCAATGATGGAAAAGATAATTTGTTAAATAAATTTAAAAAATATCATAGAAAGCAAGTCATAAAGAAAATTGTAGAAAGATGAATGGTGCAATTACATTATTTTAATGCCAAGTGAAATTGCGATGTTTTTTAAATGTCTTAATTTATTTGTTATGAATGAGTCTAAAACGTTTCAAATTAATAACTGAGTGCGTTATCTGCTCTCTAAAAGTAAAACAGTAAAAACTATTTCAAAATAGTAAATATTTACTAAAGTGCAGTTATACTTTAAATTCAAGCAGCGGTATTCTCATAGATGTGAATATTTACTATTTTTGGTAATTGTTTTCTGTATTCAATGCTTAGAAAGTATTTACACATAAACGAATTATCAACAATTTTGGAAAAATATTTTTGTTATGAATTTATTTCTGCTGATGTCATGAATTATATTTTTATTATGATAAATTTAAGGTAGTTGTCGTGAAAAATTTTTCTCGATCAATTAATTTCAAATTTTGCACAATGATTCTCTGAACCATTGTCTGTAAATAGCCAAATTTTTGTAATTATTTACAGCACGAAAATATAAAAAAAATTGATTCAAAGTGAATAGTTTTAACATATACGATATACTAAAAACCACTTTTGTGTTCCAATCTACTTTAATTAAATTTAAATGGTCCGGGCAAATCATTCAAAAAACTAACACAGTACGTGAATATGTATAATAATAATTTATGACAAAATTCAAACTAAATTACAATATTGTTTATTGGAAATTCTGGTAGTATACTACCAGAACTAATTTAACTTAATTGAACAATTTAAATAATCATAATATATCTTTTTATTATATTATTGAGATTTAAAAGTATGTCCTTACAAGTCGAAAGGCTCTGGTGAACTAAGACCAGTAATGCTATGACTTACACAATAGTCATCAAGTCCAGATCAGTCCTAAATGATATTATATAAATAATATACTTAGCCTAAGACGTATATTTATTATCAGCATAAACATGTGCCATGTCGTTCACACATTAAAGAAAAACAAATAACCTAATCATTATATTGAATAAAGTAATGAAAATTTTGTTTATACTCCAACATTGTTTAAAAGATATTCTCACTTAAACTTAAGGTAGTTTCGATTGAATAATAATTAAAACCTAAACCCTCCTATAAAATAGGCATTAACCATTTTTTTTAATCTTGTTTTTTTTTTCGGAATAATAGAAGATTAATCAATCAAGATCCAGAAAGCAAGTGTGTATACTTCATAAAAAAAATTAATTTTATCTCGAAGGGCCTTGGATCTTTTTTTTTTGATACGGCCCGGAGCAAGCCAACTATCTTAAATTGTAAAAATTCACAACAAACTAACTACTTGAAATTATCTATGAGTATGAAAATAAAATTACACTATTATTGAATAAATGTATTTTTAAATAAATAAAAAGGATTGTCAAAAATGTTCCAAGGTTTAAGTTGATTATCAATAACCCATTGTCACGGAGTCACTTGGAATACTGGAAAAGGAAACCTCATGTTCATATTGATCCGAAGCACTACACTATTGAAACGAAGAATTTTAAATGTTTAAAATATTTTATAGATATTCCAATAAAATCCACCCGTTGTTTCAATTCAACTATATCAACTATGTAGTGAAAAGTATTAGCAAGTTTAGAATGACTGTTCAAGAGTATAATAGATAATTTAAGAAGAGAATTTTCTTTTATTACATTTTTTTTATGTAGTAAATATGTTTTATAATTATATTCTTATAAGTTATAACATAAATATATAAAACAAATATGGATTAATTAAAAACATTTTTTGCATTAAAATGCTTAGTTAGTATTATTATTTAAATTATGAGTAAAATGTGTCAATTATGATGCAGAATAATGAAGCTTCCTTTAGTAGATACAAATTGAAAGTGTTTTATTGTTGTTTATAACTGTTGAGAATAAAAGTAATATCACTGAAATAATTAAATGAAAAAAATGCAAAGTTTCTAACGATAAATAATTATCACGGTAAAAAGAAGAAATATTCGTTTGGCATTTTATCTTGAGTCTTTTCAATTTAGATTTGACCGGTTATAATTACTTATGAATCTTTCATGAAGTAAACTTTTACATTCCAGTGCCACAGAATTTTTATGAAATCATATAATAATTTAAAGATGCACGGAATTCTCGTGCCAACTTTCAACTTTAGAAAATTATAAAGATAGACCATAATTTGTTTTACATGAAATTTTAGAATAAATTAAATTCTATTTATTAATCTGAAAATTATTTAAACTACATAAGAATTCATAAGTTTAGTATATGACTTAAAGAGTTATCATTTTAATTCGCTATTTCTCACTTCAAGTAGCCAATTGATTGAATATTATTGTTTCACACTTCAATATTTATGACTAGCAGGCGTATTTTAGACATTCTTTTTAAGTTTAAATTAAATAGAGAAGTTAATAGTTAATGTTCAAAGTGGGACATTAAAAAAAAGGTCATAATATTTTTCTTTTACACTTAATTTTCATTAACCAGTAATTGAGCACTAGTAATGATTTTTATTAAGATATTAGAAATATTTACATCAATTTTTATGTCCAATACACTCATTTTCCCATTTATTGAAACATTATATTTACTAGCTTAAATGGCATTTGATATTTCATTGACAAAAGTTATGACGCGTTATTTTTCCGAAAAAATTAAAAAACTTGACTATCAGAATATTTGTTGTTTTTACAAACTTATTTTTTATATTCAAAAATGACTACCTGTCATTGAAATTCACAACGAAATTCCATTTTTTTTTTTATTAAAACTGGTATATATAGCATAAAAATATGCTGAGAATGTCAATTCAATCTTTTAAACTTTTTATTTCAAATTAAATATTGCTACACTGCAAATCGTAGTGTTTTATTTTAATGCATTTGAAGTGTTTTAAAATGACGTCACCTATTTGATTAACATTGTAGTAGCTTTTTCGACACTTAAAAGCGCATTAAAAGTTACTACAATATTAATCAAATGGGTGACGTCATTTTAAAACACTTCAAATGCATAAAGATAAAACACTACGATTTGTAGTGTAGGCCTGCTGAATATTTATTTTTTTGATTTATATCTATTTAATATAATTGTTTTATCACTATTCCACAAAAATTGGTCTGAAAAATTATTTTTAGGAATATTTAATTATTCTTAATGCTATGAATTGTATTGTTCAATCAATATTCGATTACAATATTTAATGATATTCTATTTGTTATATTAATTGTCAAATAATTAAATCCAAAAAAAATTACATAATAAGTTGAACGTAGCTAAGTGGATATAGGGCCGCGCGCGATTTCTTCAAAGTCAAGCAAATTTATCATGTTAGGACTTCGATGGGGTGACCGTTCCGACAGCCCCAATTTATTTAAGAGAAGGTGGGATAAAGTAGAATACTAAGAAAAAACATAAATCAACAAATTAACTTGTATATTAACGAATGCTAATAATTTTTAATGCATTAATAAATTAACAAATTGATGTACAAAAAGTGCAATAGGCGTTTTTAAACTTATTTTAATAAATCAGCGCATTTTCTCGAGCATTCCACTTTTCAAATACGTACAGCCTTTTCTGCTAGACACCCTGAATAAAAATATCCTGCTAATCATCGGGAATTTTTTTAAAAGTCAAATCCCCTTAATTTCTTCCCTGTTGAAGCTTCTGAGTTGATTTGGAATATTTTGTCACCGAAGATATTGAATTATGTAAGTGGTTCAGTAGCAAAATTAGAAAAAAACTGACTCAGGTAATTTTTAATGTCTATTCGATTTACTGTTACTAAAGTATTTTTCGGTCATTCACCCTATCTTTCAGGTATTCAGTATGGTTATTGGATTCAATAGATCATATTTTTTTCAATAATGGTAGTTGAAGTTCAAATTTTTCTCTTTTGTTATCATGTCATATGAAGAGACTCCTTTTAATTTAACAGATATCTATTATAGCCATTGAATATTAATATTTACTCCACAAGCTTTTTTAATGAATAAATCATCGAGTTATTAATTATTAAATAGAGATGAAAAAGATTATTTTTAATTAAGACGTAAATTATAAATGAAGCCATAGTAATATTGATTCTTAACTTTCGGTATCAAAAGTTTTAGTATAGCTTAAATATCAAGTGATAAAAAATACTACTTTCTAGGCTTCTCTGTCGAAAATATGATTCAAAGCTGTAAGACGAGAGAAGATTGCATCCTTAAGAATTTGTTCTGAATTTATGACTGCTCAAATAAGTGTTATAATTACATTTTAATAATAATAGAATAATTTTTGATGTAATAATTAATCACTATCAATTACAACAATCAAGGTACTTCTATAACAATTTGATTCCACTTAAAAATAACTTTTATAACAGCAATTAAACGTTGATGTGATAATAGAATTTATTAAATATTCGACGTATATCAATTGATCATATTAAAATACGATCGTATTTGTTTTTTTTTGGCAATGTATTTTTTCCTATCAATAAATTCGCACTGAATCGTCAATTATCAATCACATATCAATTGAATTTTAAAATGTAATTGAATCTTCAACAAAATTATCTAAATGAATGCGATTCACATCTCAGTATGCATCAAATTAAAACATACTTTTCATTCTATCAATATATCCTATTGGTATGCTAAAGCTATTCTGATTTATTCTGATGAAAAGTGTGCAAAATTTAAATACACATAAACATGCAATAAAACTCTATTATGGTTGATTATTTGTTTTCAACTGTTTCAATCAATATGTGGTGATTATAATTAGTGATATTGCTACAAAGTAATCTACTGTAATGGCTCTTCATATCGCAATCAAAATTTTCACGATATTTTCATTTATCAGCATATTCTAAATCTGTTGTAATTTTTTTTCAATAACTAAATGAGTGTATGTGTTACTTATGAAGAAAACTATACATGATTCATACATATACACTGATAAGCAGATTAATAATATTTCATAAATGAATAGATTATTAAAATTTTTTAATCCTGGACTGAACCGAATCAATATACAACTTGTTTTTTTTTTAAGGAATGAAAGATTGTAAAAAAAATCATGGAAAAATAGAAGTATGCTCATATACAAATAGATGAAATACCTTCTCGCAACGTTGTTATATAATGGGATGCTTGACTGGGTTCACTGCGTCCACGTGCATTTACTGCGGTTACACGGAAACTATAGGATGTGAAAGGCAGTAAGTTTTCCATGTAATATTTTGTATCGTTATTTGGAGTTACTATTTCTTGATGATCCCATGGACCATCCTCTCCAACCCTGTAATGATAAAGAAATCATTGTTGAAAAATCACATGAATAATGGTTCTTAAGATATAAAATTTTAAAGCTTCTATTGCAACTGCATTGACAAAAGTTTATGATCATTTTCTACAAGTATTCTTGAAAGAGATGGTTTTTTTTTCGTTTGAGATGGAATTTAAAATATAGAGATATATGTGTTTGCATCATACAGCATTTGAGTATTTACGTCAGATGCTTGAATATGTCTGGAGATTTGACTTATGTTGTATGTACCAGAGGAAAATTGAATATTGTTTTGATTATTCATTCTTCTTTGCTTCAAGAATTTCTATATAAAACGAATAATTGTTAAAATTTCAATAATAATAAATATCCAACTATGTTCTTATAATCCTTTCTTTCCACAGAAAAAAGAAGTATTTTATTCATTCATACGATTACAAATGTAAAATTTTATTAAATCAATACTATAAAGTACCAAATGATCGTTTATAAATAAATGGACAATCATAATTTTACATAAAGCGAACTATTGTGTGAGTGTGGCTCTGAAAATTTAATATCAACTGTTTGATGGATGATTAAATAAATAATTTGAATTCTGACTATTTTTAATTGTCATAAAAAATTTCTGTTCATCTACATTTTTTTAAATATTATGAACATTTTATGGTCGTAAACGACTTATTTAATTTGAAAATTGTCTTCAACGATATTTAAAAGTCAATAAAGAATTTCAAGATACAAGTTGTATAAAAACAATGAAAATAATAATAACTCAAGAGTACCACTGTAGAACCACTGGAATCAATATTATTCGAGCCGTTGGTTTTTTCATCATTATTAATGACTTATATTGGTTTTTGTCGTTACTTTTATAAGTTTTATTGCTATTTGATGAAATCTTGATAACAAACTGATATCTTCAAGTACGGATTATTATCAGAAAAAAATTTATTAGACGAATTACTTTAAAAACTTACAAAACCTGCGGTTTATTCTCTAAATGAATCAACAGTAAATGGATCATATTAACATCAACGCATTTCGATAGCACATTAAAAATACTTTATAAGTAATAATTAAAAATAATTTATCAAATACTTAGGGTTAATTGGAAGAATATGACTATATAAACGAATTGTACTTTTTGCTTCAGAGTAATTATAAATGTATTATGTCCAATAGTTGATGAGTTTATTTTTTATCCGTAATTATTCTAATATTATAATTTGATTTAAAAGCTTGTCTTTTTTTTAAATTCGACGGATCCAAAATATTTCTATTTCAATGTTATATTGCTGGTAAATAAAGAGTTTTCAAGTTTAATCAAACAATTTAAAAAAAATTTTCGTCATACCTGCGCGGAAAGTTCATTTTTCCATTAGAGAGGGGTTGAACTTTTCACTCAGGTATGACAAAAAATTATATTCAGCCCTAAGGAGGACAATTAGACAAGCTTAAACCACGTGTTTACCCTCCTTGCCTTCGGCTCGGGTTGTAATTTTACACGTGGTTTGAGCTAGTCTACTTTTCCTCCCTAGGTGTGAAATATACTATTACTCAAATTCCCCAGATTTTAAAGCAATACCTTCTACAGTGCCTTAAACTCGACGAGTCTAGGATTCAATAATCGTAAAGAGGGTTGGAAACAATTAAAATGATCATTTTTAAGACGAATTTGAAAAAATTTATGTACGGTTTTAATCATAATAAACTGGCGAAAATGGGAATCGGTAACGGTCTGTTAGTAAATTGTTTTTTTTCCAACACTTCAAAGATTTGGTTTCTAGTAACGGAAAAGACTGAAAGAAATATAAAAATACTGGGTACCAACGATTGCCTAGTGGAACTTACTGGTCAATTTGGTAATAAACGTGGTTTCTAGAAACCGTCTAGCCATTTGGGAGTATGACGTTTGCACTGAAAAAAATTGAAATAGTTGGATTTACTATGTAATGTTAATTTTCCATTTGAGAGATCATGGTAGAGTCCTTTTCTTACTATAAAAGGACTCAACTATAAAATGGAAAATTTACATTACATAGTAAATCCAACTATTTCATTTCTCTCAGTGTGGGTGGGTTACAGCCTTACTTCCTCCGGGCAGTGCTTTCGAGTTTAGAGTTACGACCATCGAGAAGACTTAGACCTCATCACTAGCTCCGGTAGACACCTTAGAAAAGAATGTCTTCATTAGCTTTAGCGTTATAAATTTCGTTTATTCAGACTTTGGTAGATATACATTGTTCTTACAATTATCTTATTAATAGATTAGTCTTTTAACGTTCCGATACTTATATCTAGTACTTAAACTATAAGTTTTTTTTATTTTACTTATGTTCAGGTAGTTATGATTAAATTTATATATTAAATATTCTTGAGAAAAAATTTCAAAAAATACCCATTGAATGTCTTTATTAATGCTCAGCACGGCCTTATGTTAGGATTGCCCCACCAGGTAATCACCCCCCACTACTTTTATAATCTATAACTACATATTAATCCAATGTATGGTCAGTAAATAATTTGAGGATAATTTGTATTGAATAATCTCTATTATCGATTTCTTAAGAAATCTCTAGGTAATCAATTAAAAATGGGGCTCAAGACTTAACAAATATATTTAAATATATAATGTTTATAACAAACGCATGTCAACAACCTACACTCGTGCTGTTAATGGAACTCTTCTAATGAGACAATGCTTGTCTTTATCTCAGTATTCACTTTAAAGCCTATAGATTTAAATTGTAAAGTGAATTTAATATTTATATAGAAAGAAAGAATAAATTTCATTCGATCAAATATCATTAAAAACAACATACAACAAAAAAATAGCGGTCATGACTTTATCTTTTTTGTTTAATTTACAAATGGATAGTTCTGTTCTCAATTTATTGATTTCAATCAATCTCAATGGAATTTTGTAATATAATGATGCACACAATTTCCTCTAAATATTCTAGTCACCACATAAATACACAATTTTGGAGTTGAGTATTTACGGAGATAGATCTATTATCTTGAATTGTTTACTTCCTGATGATAATTTTCCCTTCCATAACTAATTAAAGTGAACATGTATCATTAGTAATCTATTACATAGTGCCTTAGTTATGTGATCGTTTGGTTTACCGCAAAATTTATATAGTTGTGAATTTCTGTACTAAACTTTAAGTACATATCATGTTGGACAAGAATGTTTATGATCCTTGGTGTAAATAACAAACTCAAAATGACATAAATAAAAAAAATATTACTCTGAATTGGTAAACATTGTGGCTTATCGGCAAGAAATGTGGAATATAAATAATGTAGAACACGTATATCGTATTCTTCTTTTATACTAGTTCTATTTTTAAACGATAAAAACCCCAGCTACAACAGAAAATATGTTTCATTGTGTGCTTGGGCGATATTGTCATGTTTAACTTTAATTGTTGTTACTTTTGTCGCTAAACTACAATTACTACTTGAATTAATATTTCCACTAACAGACGTTCGTTCATTATAGATTTTAAACTCTATTATCTATTAATCAAATATATAAAAAAAAGAAATTTATTTTGTTGACTTATCAATACTGATATTGAGACATTCAGATTTCTCTTCTTCATAAGAATTAAATTATTTTTTCATATGATCTTTTAATCAAAGTAGATTGTTCCAATCTCAGGTATGACTTGGTCTCTAAACTATTGGAAGGTGTCTTTATTGGTGGTAGTATTGGATTATTTTCTTTCAACTAACTTGTTGAAGTTTTTGGATTAAGTGAATCTTTCCCATTTATTACTGAAATTTTTTTATTAAACTCATGAATTAACATAATGGCAAGACTAACCTTTATAACAATGATTTCAACAATAGGATGCACTGCACATTACTCAAGTACATTTTAAAATAACAAAATTTTTTATTATTCATAAAATTTGCAAAAGTTGAATTTTGAAATTTATTTTGTATTTAAATACCGGAAGGATAATTTTCACAGTTTTAGGTAGCATGGCGATACATAATGGCGATAATTTCCATTGAAACGCGAATTAATCCACCAAACTTTAATAATTTTTTTCGCGAAAACTATCAATTTGCGAATACAAGTTCTCACATCAGATTGTTTTTTTTTTTCTTACATATTCTATATCCGGCTTTACCATAAGTTACCAGACACCTTATATATATATATATATATATTTTCAGTGGAAGTTAATTGTATGATAATTAGATTGATAACAAATTTCTTTCTGTTGTATAATGCGATATTTTGTCAAATATTTTGATAAAAAGACGAATAATTAAGCCTTAAGAAGATTGTAATGTCTTAAAATAAGTGTCTTGGCAGATTTTATTGCGTACTATAATCATTCGTTGATCAGACCGACGCGTGGCCCGGGTCGTGAGTTTGATTTTCGGCTGCAGATGTAATCTAATGTGCCTAAAAGCCCATCGGTTAGGTAAAACACGGTGAAATCATTAGAGGGAAAAAGACGGAGGGAGAATGCATGATAAGGCCTGCGAAAATATTGCAAAATGCCAAGTTCTAGTTCGGAATACGATCAAAAAACCAATCCAAAATTAGTTGATCTGCTTTTTATTCTTAACATAGCTAAAATTTTCACTGTCATGCGTAAATATTGATATTAATAATATATTAGGGTTGGATCATTAATGTCAGTTAATCAGTATACGCGAGAAGATTAAAATTATTGAGAAGAACGATGGATTAAACAAAGTATGTCTTGCACTGTAAATTGATAAAATGAAGAAAACATTTAATGAATTTTAAATAAAAATTTCTTAGCGTGTCTTAAGAACTCTTGTTAGTGTGAAAATAATACTTGAAAGTAATATGTTAGAAAAAGAAATTTTCAATTGTATTAGGGAACTATTCTTCATTCAGTTGTAGAAGTAATACAGTAGAATTCGTCGACTTATGCTCGTTTCACAATTCTCCAGTTATCCATTTCCCTGAGGGAGACAATTACGCGCGAACTTCATAGTCAGCTCGTTTGAAAATTTATACTCGTGCACCTTTGCACCTTTATAACATTTCCCGTGGGCTATTTTAGCATGGTAGAGTAAAAAGGAAACCGAGTAACGCAGAAATGTACATGGATATATACATATACATGCCTATAATGTAGATATATTACTAATATTGTTTGATGAGAATTAAAAGATAGTACATATTTACATTAAGCACAACCAGAGAATTGTCTTACAAATGAATGAATGTAGTTAGATTTCAATTAAATAGTCATTTAAACTGAACAGTTAATTAAATGTTTCATGAAGGTTTATTTTCTCAACGTGTAGCTATCATTTAATTCATTAGATTTATTGCTAATTTGTAAAATATAACTGTTCACATACAATTTAAACTTTTGTATACCAATGTTTTTGAAACGTTTGTGCATTGAGTTTTTGTGTGAAAATAGAGCCAATTGATATGTTAATTAAATAATTTCAGGTGTTAATTGAATTCATACTTAACTGAACTGAAAGTTAAAAAAATATATTAAAAAAAAAATTTTGTAATAGCATTTGAATTAAATCTGGCTATAATTTAAGTGCAATCCTGAACATTCATGTGATTAGTTTTAAAATAATGTTAAATTTTCCCTTTGTAAGGCGATGGAGTATTTTATGGGAATGTTTGGGGATTGTTTGTTTTTTTTTCATTTATCTATCAAGCGTTTACTGAATATCGCCAAAAGAATCTCTAAAGAGCAAAAATGCTTTTCAAAGGTTCTGTTAGTGAAATTTATAAATGGTTTTCCATAAACTTTGAAACAAACAATTTTATTTGTTTGCTTTTGTTTTACAAACCTAGCTCTGCAATGCCCGCTAGGCAGCGCACAATTACCAGTTTTGTGGAATAATCAGTTCTATTAACATTCACTTACTAATTATCACCAGCAGCACTGTCACCTCTCTTAATGATGGGGATGGTCACTTGGTTAGCTGAGTTTGGGACATAAGGCCACAGTGAGTAGCAAATTTTTTAGTTGCTCTTATTATGAAATAATCAATTTATGTCTAAAATAGATTAAAAAATATTTACACGGATTAGACCAAAATATATATTAGTTTGTGTAATAATTTAAGTTTAATAAATTAATGTTTGTTAATTATAACTGAATCAGTCACGAAACAAATTAGGATATTTTCGCTAATTAGACTAATTAATCTTTAACTCGAAAGAGCTTTACTTATACATTATCGAAAATCGGACCAATTTAAATCCGCAGTTATCATATAAATAATTGACAGGATTTATTTGGGCGTAATAAATATAGTTATTAAAATTTTCTCTCAGTACCTGTTTAAAGTGAATCAACATTTGCCAATAAAAAAATTTTCTCAAATCAAAATAAAATTTATACTACAGGATTAATATTCTTTTACATTTATTTTATTTATTGAAAAATGTATTAACTGCAACTACATATTTTTATTAGTAAACCTCGTATTCAACAAAATTGTGCATTCCTGAGTTAAGAAAAGAAATATTGTTATTATTTATTTAGGTCTCATTTATTTTTGATAATTTTAGTTTTATTTTAAAATTGACAATTTTTACAAATATATTTTTATATTGATATTTATAAATTGATTTACATTCAAATAAATTTTGATGCCTCACTGTTAATAATTTACTGTACAACTGTCTGTAAATAAATGTTCAATAAAGTTCTTTTTATTACAAATTTTTTAGTGGTCAGAAAATTCTAATTATGTTAAAAGGGGGTTTGTTTTCTTTCAAACAATATTTTATAAAATCTTTAGTCGTCACAAATACACTCAAGTTTGACAACACGGATAGAATTTTTTCACTGAATCTAAGTGCAAAAATGACAAGTGCACGTTTCGAAATTTATAAGTAAAAATATTTCCATTCGATAGTAAATTTTGAATTCTTGTAAGTTAATTTTGTACTTAAGAGGTGTCTTAGTAAAATAATTACTTGGGATAACTCAACAATTCCTTACAAAAACCCAAAATTTACTGTTGAACAGAAATATTTTTGATTTTAAATTTTGAAACGTGGACTTGTCATTTTTGCACTTAGATTTAGTGAAAAAATTCTCTCCGTGAACAATACGCAAAGGAATTGAATATTCTGAATCAATATGATTAGATTCAATATTTCTGGTATTTTCCAGCTATAACTTTATTCTTTATACAGCCGTTTTATCTTTATGTTTACAATTAAAGTGAAGAGATTTTCGATCTTACTGTACACGGTTATTTAATTCTACATGTATGTGCTTCATAATTTTGCGTATCTTTAAACGTTTATTAAACACTAGATATACAGTGTCATTTTTCGGCTGTACATAAAAATAATTTTCTTTTTTGAATGCCGTGGTTATCAGTACTCTCAATAAAAATTATTTAAAATACTTCCACTTTTTAAAAATAATTTATACCAGAAAAGATCTTAAGTTAAAAATAATTATAAGCCTTATCTGTAGCATATGTAAATGAGGGTAAGGAGACTTGATTAAACTTAAATTTGAACAATTTCTATACAATGATCTTGCGTAGTAAGAGAAGTTATATTACACAAATGAACCTCTATGATTTGATAGAAAAAAATTATTTCCACCATCTATACTACGAGTGAAATAAAACTACTTGGGTTAAAAAATTTAGTCTGTTTTTAGTCTAATACGAAAAGGTTATTTGCGGTTGAAAATAAGTTTGTTTCAAGTCTCTCACTAAAGAAAACTTGATCTCTTTTTGATCGATGTAGCCAACAACAAGACTAAAAACAGACGATTTCCTAGTCTGTTTTTGTCTTTATTTTCAGATAGAAACAAACTTAGTATTTGTATTGACAAATAAAAACATAAAAATACCTATCCAAGTACTAACCACAGTCTAAGATGCCTGATTTTGTCATTGTTTGATCGCTAGTGTAATCACTGTGCTATACAGTACTTACAAATAGTATTTCTATTTTATCCTGTTAAGTGGTTTCTTAATTATAATAAATTAGTAAAAATTACAGTTAAATTAGCAATTAATATTCGCTACTTTACGGTGATTTTTACTAAATTGTTTTGAAGGGTAGATTATTAATCACATAATATAAATATTATTTTAAGAATAAATGAATAATAATTAAATACTACTACAAACATGATGATTTGTTAATTTAAATCAAATATTTTGAAATACTC
The DNA here is from genome assembly GCA_028641665.1 of Chelonus formosanus. Lineage (NCBI taxonomy): Eukaryota > Metazoa > Arthropoda > Insecta > Hymenoptera > Braconidae > Chelonus > Chelonus formosanus. Next base: position 5,146,718 of record CM054001.1, read on the forward strand.
AAATATTATGAAGTTTTAGTCTTTTTTGAATTATGAATACTATAATAACACTCACTTGATATTGAATTCATAATGCAATAATTTTTTTTTCCTTATTTATAATTCCAAACTATTAATTTTACAATTTAATATTATTAAAATTAAAAAATTAATTCTATGTATGATTTAAAAAATAAATTGAATAACTGGTACGTAATTTCTGTAAAAATTTCACGAACAATTATTATTGATGAAATTGTCAAAAATTTCCATACATCATTCACAGAACTATCACGACTGATAAAACAATGACTCATGGAGTGATGATTTTATAAAACGTTTTTAATTAAATCTTGTTAGAGTGTTCAATTATTGTGAATAAACAATTAATCATATTTTTTCAATGTATCCAGGGATTCCAACATACTAGTCGTAATTGAATTATAAATTTAAAGTTGCAAGTACTCGTAACTGTCAGTTTTGCGGCTAATTCGAATTGTGATGGTAGATATTTGAATGATGTAGTTTACCTTAGTGACCATAGGAACAGGTTAAACCACAATTGCACTCAATGTCTATGCTACAAATGGATTTAAATTTTGAAAATTTACCGTATATATTTATAATGTGAAGACTATGCATATCCATGTTCACATTTATACATATACATATATATATATATATATATATGCATTACGAATATAGAGCACGAACTGCAGTAAAGGTTGGCCCGATAAAATCCAACAAGATACCACCAGATACTATACTTTTTCTCTATGTTTTTTGTTCTGCATTTATTCTCACTGTTACATACAAATGTAGAGTTCAATTTATTACAACAGTGAGTACAATTCGTGTTTACACTTGTTGACTTTACATTTGTTTTTATAGTTTTATTTTTTACTATACTGAATATAACAGATACGATTGTGCCAGAACAATTTTCTTCACTTTGTAATCCTCTTGGAACACATTTGCTACAATGTGCAAGATATAGATCTTCAACTGTCAAAGATTATATTCAACTAAGAAAAGAGTAATAAATAGTGGGTATGGGGTTTTTTTTAAGTCTGCTACTTTGGTCACTAATGAAGGTGGTAGTGATTAATGTGACAATTCTTTCTGTCTGCGTTTGAACGGCGTGTTATCCGCGTCAGTAACTCGGGGCTATCTGTCAGGCCTGTCGTATTAAACTGAGTCCACACAGTTCAAGCTGGTAGTTAGCATGCAGCGATTATTCTGACGTTGATACATAGTCGTTTACCTGTCGGATCAGGTGTTTCCTCTTTTGTTATTAGAGATACCCTATAGTTGACATTAATTAAAAGGATTTTTTTCCTAATGAGTGCCAATTAGGAATTGGTGTCTGGCTATGAGGGGGCTCCTTGAGTCGTTCAACTAATTGCTGAATCTGTTCGTGCTGACTGGAAATGTTCAGGCAGTTTTCCGTTAATACATTGTAACGGAACTCACAATTGGTTTCCGGCAACCGTGACTATCGAGTTTCAATTCATTGTATTCCTGCACCTTACCTTCCCTTCTATATCCTTTAATCTTCTATTTCTCTCTTACCCATCGTTATGAAACTTTATACTCTGTTTTACTTCTCTGTCTCTCTTTCTCTTTTTGCCTTTTATTACTTCTTTAAAAGCCTCAATCTCAATTTCTACTTCAATTTACTAATGGTCATTTGACTCTATTTGAGATTGAATAGAAACTTACAAGTTTAAAAATAAAATGCTGAATTTTTTATCAGATTTCCTGCGGGATTCTATATTATAAGGTAAAGAATAATCGCCTACCACATAATCTCATTACAATTCTTCTTACATTATATCAACGAAATCATCAATCTTACTCTAGACATACGTCACTGCACCAAGAAAAACGAATGTTATTGTAGTCGAGTGACATTTCTAAATGAATGTTTTTGGTAAATTATCATACGGACAAAAATTTTTTTTCAATTATTGTGATTGTCATCTTTATCATTACTAACAAAAAATCATTTAAATATATCACCTCTATCTACTAATCAATTATTTTAATATGAGACTGTTATGTAATTTTGCCCTTCAAACGCATCAATATGTGAATCATATTGCTTAACTTTAGAAACTTTAAGTTCTTCTTTGTAGTCCTATAGCCTTTCGACGAATAGACAGGGATGAGGGTATCTTTGATAAAAAAAGTAAGAAAAGTGCGATTTGTATAAAAACAATGACAAATCTTTAATACTTTTCCATTTTAAAGAAATCTTAGAAAAAATCAGAAACTAACTTTTAGTATACCATTATAATAATCGTTAACCTCAGTCCTTGAATTTATTATTATTCATTTTTAACTTTGCTTAAAATATATTTAACAATTATTTTAAAAAATTAAAATACATACAAATATTACAAGACGTTGACAGACTGCTTCAGTTGTTTAAGTATTGATTCATATTAAAATCCAAGCCAAATCTTCTTACTGCCAATTAGTCAAGACAGCCAATTAGCATGTAGATGAATAAAATATTTACTGATGACGAGTTCCGTAACGACTGATTGTTTAAGAAAGGATGTTATTAATATTTTTACCAATAATTAGAAAATATCTGCAATTTTATGAAAGTTATTGATTTGAAAAAAAAAATCAGTTTTCGCGATAGATAAAAGAGTTGAAGCATAACCAAGTTTTTGACTAGTTATATAAACTATAGCTTATATAACTATAGCTTATATAAATATAGCTATATATATATATAGCTATATTTGTATAGTAAATATAATAATTATTTATTTTTGTGAAAGAATAAGAAAATAATTTTATTCCACATAATATAATATACATATGTTTTCATTCAATCATTGGTGCTGTGAATGTTTACGTTCATTTGTGTTATACAATTTTGGAAGACTATTTTGCGAATTTCAATTTTGAATCGAGCATAAAAATAAAGAATTTCTGATATTAACGGAGTATAAATAAAATACCATTTTTCATAGTTTTTGAATATAATTTGAATAAAATGATTTTAAAAAATATCAAAGCATAAGAGAAACCGAGGTAAATTAAGCAAGGGGGTGTATAAAATTCTTTGAATAACTAATGTGAAAATTGAAATCAAGTAATGAAAAAATACCGCTGTATTTTCATATCACAACATTCATTTTAGTAAGAGGATCTCTCTCTCTATAATTTGAATTTTCAGTTTTAAAAAAATGAGTAACTTTTTGAGGCCTACAAATGATAAATTTTTGAATTTTTAATAGTTATAGTAAAAGACGAAAATTTTCTTTCTTTAATATTCTGTAATTTTATGAACATTTAATTACAAGGAACAAATTTTTATGTTTTCGAAGGAATTTAATTATTATAATTTATATTATTGAAATGCAAGAAAATACTTACATATCATACGTTTTTTTTTAAATACCAAAAACCGGATGCGGCTAACAACTAATCTATCGAATATCCAACTTAATATATAAATACAAATGCAAATATTTTAGATATCGTCGACTTAAAATGTAACTCTGCTAAATCTATTTTTAGAAATTAGATTTTTCAATAAAATCGTACCTTAATAAGATAAGTTTATAATTTTGTTCATTCTCCTGGCTCAACTTATTCAGTATAGACTACCAACCAAATTTCATGAATTTCAATATATATTCAATTTACGACTTATGGTGATCAGCAGGTTTACACTTTCAGACGACAATATATTGATTGAATAAGAATAAATTTTTTCAGTTTTTATTCAATTCATTTCACAATATGATTCCCGAGTAAAAATGATCAGTTGTTGAGCGTGTCCAAAAAAGGCCCAATTTGAGCCCAAATGATTTTTCAGGCTCACATCTAACCCAATTCAGGCCTAAAAATATTTTAAAGACTTAGAAAAAAAAAATAAATGCCATAAAAACTTATCATTGAATTATCTTTCGTGCTACAAATTGACAGTTGTAATAATTTATTGTCATCATTGTCAAATATGATCTTAGAAAATGGGCTTGAATTGGGCTCGTTTGAAATTTAGGCCTATAATGCGCTTGTTTTGAGGACTGAAAATTTCTCTAAGTCAAGATTGGGCTTCAATCGAGTCTGTATTGGGCTTATTTTTCATTTTAGGCTTCTTTTGAGCCTATTTATTTTTACTCGGGTTCAATTGCCGAAATTTAAAGTATGGATTTTTTTAGGCCTTATTACGCACAAATTTTCAGCAATAAATGATAGTCTATCAATTATAGACAATAGTTAGCATAAAACTTAAAACGAACAAACACATTTCTATTAAAAAAAGTGTCAGCTTTTATGGTGTTATTTTTTTCATAAATTGAACTTTTATTATTACAATAATGATATCACTTGACAAAATAAATAAGAAAGATAAATCTTTTTCTCACCACATCAATGTTTTATATCAGCATAATGGAATAAAAAATATTACAACAATAAACGTAACGCTAGTAAATGGGATAAAGTATTTTTTATTAATGTTTTAAAAAAATAGTATAAACTGCAGCAAAGGAAGACGATAGCTTCGTCCCATGCTCACGACCGACGACTAATCTTGGTAAATTTATGAAGTTGCCTGATAACATCCTTTGGGCTAACCCTTTTCCGCTTACCTTAAGTCCTAGTTTGACCTCTCACCGTAGACTCGTTAAATTCTACACTCCTTTCCTTCCTTTTTAGTTAGCCACAAGCTTTTTATTTTCCAGAGGGTATTGTAAAGATAAAAAAAAGTTTAATAGGATGGAATAATTTATAGCGATAAAATAGATAGTAAAAAGTAACAATAGTTTGTATGATACGAAAAAAAAAATCATAGAATTAAAAAAGAAATGTCCACTCACAAAATTGGATATTCCGAAATTTGCAATACATAGGATTTCTCAACATACGAAATGCGAAATATTTATGGAAATTATGATGGACAGTTATAAAAATATTCATGTAGGTATGTGGGTCGTATATATTGGAGATTTCCAATGAAATATATCTCTTCGGTGTGTAGGTCGATTTACTCAGGCAAATGCAAAAGGTGGACTGCACGGTTGGTTAAAAATTGAATTGAATAGCAGCGCATTCGCGCATCGTATTGGAATCGAATAAAAAACATGTCGTACATAATCGATAATTCAAATTTGAAATAAAAAATATACGATACATTTTTTTCACATAAAAAAGGTTTTGTTATGATGGATTATCATGAAATTAAACTCAGCATCTTAATTAAAAAATTCTTCAAGTATGGTAATTAATTTTTTTAACGTAAGTATAGTAAGTCATGAATATTCAAGCAAATATAAGCTTTGGATTAAAAAGTTCTCGGTTTTAAAGTTATCCCATTAAATCCACGTCCATTTGAAATATTATCATTGGTATAAATTATTTTGGTTGCGTTAAATACTAAATAATTTAACGTTTTTCCTCTTTGATAGTAAACACGTTTATATTGATTATCACGTAAAATGAAAATTCTAAAAATTAAATTAATTGGAAGTTATTAGCAACTAGCTTTGATTTGCGACTTTGTCCGCATTAAAATTAAATAACAAAAAAAATTACAAATCCATGATCATTTTTAAATTTAAATTCAACTACTGGGACAAAGTACTGATACTATACTTCAATTAATTAATACTCAAAAAAAAACAAATATAAAGATACCTCACATTTGGAAAATTATCACATAGAAAAAGACAGATGACAATTCCTACATACTCCATATATTTAATAAATATGTTCATTAAATACTCGTTTTAATAAACGAATGTTTTATTGTACCATTCAATTTTATACAAACAAATAGAAAAAATGTCGATGCATTTAATGCAAGCCACAATAATTAACGATCATTACTTTGGCTGAAGTGAAGTGATAATAGCATGTAGTTTATATTCATTAGATTTGTTTAAATTCTTTAAATATTTTTTGTTTTACAGTTTTTTTAATTGTTTCGATCTTTAATAAAATAATTCCAATCTCGCCCGGTATTACCCTATAGTTATGTACCATGTGTATTTGCGCACGTAACTAAATAAATCATGGAAGATGAAAAAATAACGTATGATTTTGTTATTAAAAATAAACTGACGTAGTACAGCCTACATTAAGGCTTAGACCAGAAAAAAAATAGTCATAATATATCGCAACCTGTTTGTATGTTCTATAATAATTGATTCAGCAGTTTTGAAAATTAGCCCGAATAAATACAAATTTTTTTATGAATAGTCATTCATGATTTGATGGCATTTAAATAACTCTGAGTTCAATTGAAAGCAGTTATTTCCACATTATAGATAGGAACTTTAATTTTATTTATATGTAAAAATATATAGATTATTCAATTTATTTTCTGGTCATTTAATATTTGTAAGTATTTTTTATTCAATTAATGTAGTTACATTGATCCCATGTGATTTTGGAATTGAAACAAAATGGTGTTGCTTGATTGATATGCCAACGAATACCCAAGTCGAAAAATAAGATCTGAATTCGACTTAAAAAAAAGGTCAAAGGAGATCAAAACTAAAAATTGCCTTGATTTGATTTGGAGCTACATATGCAATATTTGATCTAAAATCAAGTCTTATTTCCTAAGTCTAAACCGGGTCTAAAGATTTTTAAAAGCTGATTTGGACTTAATTTTATATCTTTCTTTCCATCAGAATGTATTTGTATTTGTACATTACAATACATACATGTATTATATAAGTACATTGCGCCACATAAAATATTTGAGTTGAATAGCATTCGATTTAAATAAAAAATTTAATAAAAAAAAATGTTTATTGGTAAATTATTTCATTTATGTTGTATTTCAACCGTTCAGAAGATGTATCAAGTTAACTGATCGTTTTAAAGAAAAGTACGACTAGAAATGAATTTTTGCCGTCTTTTTCCCAACAGGATTTGAACCTGCGACCGCTCAATTTGAACAGTAGTGCCTCAACCCCCGTAAATACTAGGTTATCTCAAATGTCAATTTTAAAAGAACATATTTGTTTTATTTATTTTTTTTGCACTTTTTTGGCCCCATGGCACCATTAATTTCTCATTTAAATTCATATTCGCTATTAAATTTAGGTCTAAAACAGATCTTGTATTCTTTTGAAGAATTCAAACCTGTTTTCAACTTAGGAGCTTTGATAGAAAAAATTTTATTTAATAAAAGTACGCCAAAACCAAGCTTAAATCGTCTAAATCAGGTCTCTTATAGTTAAGGCCCGGCTTTGATTAAAGAATTTAAATAATAATAATTTCATTTTGAAGGGTTATATCCAAACCAAGTCCAAATATTCCAACTCAGGTCTTATTCTGTCGGCATATTCCAACATCAAAGAAAAAGAGTTCAAATCAGGTCTTATTTTTTGACTCGGGTATACGACAAAAAATTATGCTTGAATGAAAGAATCAATATAAAATTATTTTAAAGTTAGTTTAATTTCTCAGATCACCAATGAAATGAAATTTTTTAATTAATAAAAATGCATTCTCATTTATTTTCTTCACATAGCAAAGTTTGTCAACGTTTTTAATTTGATTGAACTAGATCACGCTGAGAATGTTTCAATACAGTAGAAAGGTATTTCTTCATTATAGTTGATGAATATAGTCCACATGGTATTTTCTGATTATTTCTTGTCGGTTTCATCAGTCTTTTACGGACTATTCTGACTTCTCTTCTTCTTAATACTTTGAATATTTTATGTACGTTTTCTGAACTACTTATCACAGTATTAAATAATCTCTTCATAAAAATAAATGAATTTAATATTATTGAATTTTAATGTTCATAACAATTTTTATTATTAAACAAAATGAATTGTAAATGTAATTTAAATTTTTGGTAACTTTTATTACTGCTCTAGTATAGTATAAAATAATTAACTAATATGGAAACCCATATCCAGAATGGCCATAAGTACTAGTAACTGAGACAGGCTACTAACTACTAGTCACCAGCCACTACAATTCCTAGATCTTTTGAAATATCTTGCACGCACAATCATGGCACAATGGTGTCTTCTGTATATTTTTTATAATTTATTAAAGCTGTTGTGATATTTTTAGTGTACACCGAAAAAAAAATTGGCTTTAAACAAACAAATGTTCATCTAATCAATAAAAAGAGTTTGATAGAATTTGAAATAGAATATTTTATTGAATTCATAAAAATGTTATCCTGTCAATTCCAAGAAATATTTTGTTTTGACGATTCCAAATTTTGATTTTATTAGTTGAAAAAATATGGCATGTTGATAGTAAATTTTTTTTTTCCAGTGTATATGTGTTAACCAAAATAAAAAGCATACTTACTTCAACTTTCTTGTTTAAATATGTATAAAATTACTGAAATACTTCTGACAAAAACCAGAAAAACTCAACTTATGTACGTTTGTAGTATCAATTTATCCACTAACAAAAGATCAATAAATAGTCAACAACTATAAATTATGATCTAATGAAATTTTTTTTGGTTTCCACAATTGTTTTAAGCATATTCTTAAAGATCATCGACTCTTTTCAGGCCAATGTACGTTTTCAATGCAGGTAAAAATGACTGTACCTTCCAAGTGTTGAAAGAAATCGTTTAATTCATAAATTTAAAAAAACTTTTTAAATATTTAGTCAATACCTTTTTCTGTTTAAAAGCTCAGTACATACGTCGTTTTAGAAATTTAAAGAATAAAATCCCCAAGTGTGCTGTCGTGTAATAAAACTTTAATGTTTTTTAAGTTTTTCAAGCTGTATTTATTGTTTACGTAGTTAAATCAGTTTACTCAAAATTTGTTAGAACCAGAATAGAAAACTTCCTTTATTCCGTAATAGTTTTTACTTCTGTGTTCTTCAACAACTACCGTTTATTCTTTACTTTAACAGTGAAAAAACTGAGGAAAATATTGACATTAATCAATTAGTTGGAAATAATAAAAATTAAATAAATTATTACATATTGATTCTTCTCATTTATTCTGAATGTATTCCGTTAATTGTAATGTATTTTGGTAATGCATTCAATATTCAATTATTTGGTCAATATCAAAAAGTGATATTGAATGAATAAAATGAGTATTGATTCAAACAGAGTGTGAGAATATTTAAATTATAAAAGTTTTTACATAAAATTGTTTGTTCTCATATTTGTGGTATATTTTTCTGTAGTTTTAATGACTAAATTGCTAATTATTAAAATAATAAATAAATTCATTTTTATCATTCTAAAAAAACATATTTAATGTTCGTTAGTAATGATTGTATAAGATTAAGTAAAAAAAATATAAAGTGTCAATTATTTTAACCCCCTGTATGTTAATTTTATTCATTTATTTACTTAATAAAATATAGTAATTATTTATTTTATTTATCTAAGCCTATATTGATGTATTTAAACTGAACTTTTCTCTTTTTAACAGATTTACTTTTATGATATGACGACATCTTTTATATTGAGATGTGAAGAACGAAAATTAATTTCACTTGAAGGTTAGTTGGAGAATTTCCAAATAATTGAATGGAACATTCTGATTCTATTATACAATTTGGAGTTGAAGAAAGTTGGTTTCTTAACATGGCAGTTCTTTGATAATTTAGCTAATGTACGATACCTTAGGCTGAGTACTCGAAGGGACCGGTGGGAACGACTATCCCGGAGGAGTAGATAAGACCGCTGAAATATCGACAGGAGTCGAAGGGTGTATACCAGGTCGAGACGGAGATAATCCTTTAGAGAACTTCTCGCTATAGGGAGCTCAACTAGTCGAGAATAATTACAGTAAAGCTCACTGCACCTCACTACACCTCTTTGAGAAGACAATATTAACATTTGTGAAGTTAGCGCAATAGTTGTTTTACTTGAGGTTGATGCCTGAGAATAATTGCCTCAAATGGTTAACTAAAACAAGAAATATGTGATTATTTCTCTCCAACTATCGAACATTAATTACCTTTTAACAAGAGTATGTTATATGTATTTTCTTATAATATCGACACTAAATAGATTGAAGGGTAAAAAAAAGTTCTAGTTTAGGTAATCTCGGAGCAAATTAAAATTCGGTAAAAGTTACCTAACGTGAAGTAAAAAGTACTCTCTAAAAAGTGAAAATCACTTTAAGCTGATTACATTTTATTTTTTTTTTAAACACATATATTTTGAGAGACCTAAAAAATCATTGGTAACTCCAGTTTTTAAATAAATTAATCATAATTATAAATAAAACAAAGTAATAAAAGCTTGAAATTGACCATTTTTAGAATATACTTATTTAAAAAATAGTAATTCAATAAAGTTCTAATTAAGACGAAATGTTATTTCAAAGGAAACTATGCGTTTATTTTGACAGTTTATTTTGAATTGTTCACAACATTCAAAGTCTAAGTGAATTTTCTATCAATTTGAAACGTGTAATTACAATGTCACTTATTCGATTAAAATTGTAATCACTGTTTATGAAAAATCGAGATGAACATTGGAAATTTTTTGTTATTCGTGCATACACAAACAGACGTTTACAGTTTTATCACACATTTAAATAACAGTTATCGAATAAAGTTAATCTTGATAAGTGCTCTCTATTATAAAATAACTTTTCATCGATAGTTATTAGAGTTATTCAATTTTAATATGATCAAATTATGATTTTCAGATGATATGATAATGTACAGTTAAGTTATTAATAGAATGTCCGATTGATTTTGATGGAATTTACAAGGGTATTATATCATCAAAATGATATTTACTGTACTTAATATTGACGTGCAGAAAATTGTTATATTTCAGAATAATTATAAGTCTTATTTCGATAAAAAAAACTGGTATAAATATGCATTGTCTGTGTAGTTTAAAATAGCTATAAACAGGAGAAAAAATGACGATCCATTTCAAGTTATTTAACACCGAAGCCACTATTCACGGAAAAAATGATATGTGAAAATATTATCCGTCATTTACATATTTAATATAAACGGATTAAAAAATCATCCAATTAATATTATCGATATTGAAATTAAATAAGTGAAAAAGTTTAACTTCGATGAGCTTTTTCTGCAGGTATCAAATAAAAGTGGATCACGAATGTTTTTATGTAAATGTGGATTGGATAATCGATACGAATATATCTCTCAATTTGTGGTTTAATTAATAAAGCAAAATATTTTAAATAAAATTGATAGGAAATTTCATTAGGGAAACAATTCTCATATAATTAATTAATTTTAATCATTTTATTTAGCTACACCGAGAGACTTTTATAAAAATTATTACGATATGTTAAAATAATCTTAATACATTTTACATCCAAGTATTTTAAGAAGTGTTAAAAATTAAATATTTAAGTGTTAAATTATTAAACATTTTGAAAGAAATCGGGGAGTAATATACATTGATGATAAATACCCTAATTGATTATCGATCGTAAAACCAATTAATAATTTCTCAAGATGTTGCCAGCAGCATCGTCTCTTGGAATGATAGTGAAGATGGCTGTTTGGGGAGAGAGAAATCCAGAATAAAAGGCCACTGCAGTAAGACATATTTCTTAAAAACCTAAAGAAAATTCACTACAATTTAAAGTGTTTTATCATCAAACACTTGAATTTTTGCAGATTCTTCATGTCTTTTATTGTAAATTTATCAAGTTACTATATCTCTTTTACTTTGTAATTTAATGAACTTTGTAAAGAACATAGTTTATAGTTACGTTAAGAAACCTACTAATCAACTTAGAAAATGGCTAAGATACAGACTTTAAAAGGTCCAAAGGTAAAAGACTCCGAGCGCTGGAAAATTTCTATGATTAGATAGCCGATTTAATTTTCTTCAGCAAAATTTTTGAATCTAAAAGAAGTATTCAGTTCTCTAAAGACTGAACAATATTACTTAAATTTTTTTTTTAATATTTTTATCAATTAAAAAACGAAAAAAAAACGTAAAAATACGAAAGAAGGCTTACTTTTTGTATGATATTTTGTAATTATACCGTACCGTAGGGCAATTTTTACTCGATTCTTTGCACCAACAAAATTTTGAATTCATCAAACATAAATTATTCATTACAAATCGGTCCGAGTCCAAATATAACACCTCAATTTATTCTTTTCATATTATTCTCACCTTTTCTACCCTAGGTTCAACCTTTTGAGTAGTTCTGCACATTTAATAAGATCACGATTTATTTAAATTAATTGTCCAAAAATTAAATTTCTACCACTCGTATGAAAAAATTCCGTTCCCTCAATGTTCCCCGGTGGATAAGTTCCCCTTGTGGGACTATAAAAAACGTTTGAAGAATAAATTTTTTTCTTTTTGAAAATTTTCCCTCTCTACTCTTTTTATGCTATGCTGTAGCATAATTTAGTTTTATGTTAATAACTCAGGATCTATGAGGCCTATATCGATAATAAGTATATCCATGGATTTGTGAGAATGAGATCTTTTTATTGCACTAGTGAATTATAATTATTCGAACATAATTTATGCAAAAATTTTTCAAAAGTTCAAGTTTTACCAAATTTTAGAAGTGAAATAATTAATTTTTTACATGTTTGATCCGATTCCGTATTTTTAGGCATCGAGACGAAGAGAATGAGTGGCCAAACTTGAAAATTGAACAACTTTTATTTTTCAAACTCAAAAAATGGTAAGTGGTACCTCCTAAAAATCATCATTAGATGACTCGTACGAGAATTATAAAGGTCGAAAGTTGAAGTGTGGGTCAAAAAATCATTCATACTTCGACTTTCGATTCTTATATATAGTTCGTAAACGATTTTTTCAACAATGATTTTTAGGGGGTATTTAAAAATTCCAGAATCTACGCTAATTATACATATCCATGAAAAACTTTAAAAAAAATTCATTTTACCTTTAAAATTACCAAAATACTTGAAAAACTCCAACAAAAATGTAACATTTTTTTACGTTTTGGTGATTTTGCGGGTGAAAGGAATTTTTTTCAATAAATCTATGGATATGTATGTTTAGCTTAGATTCTGAGGTTTTCAAAAATTCCTTGAAAAACGTTATTGGACCGTCCGTTCGAGAGTTCTAGAAGCTCAAAGTCAGAGGGATGATTATTTGTAATTTGTTTCTAGTTTTACTCATCTTTGAGAGTGTTAGAATGAATTTTCCTAAGCTGTGCCGCGATTCAGTATTTTTACGCATCAAGACGAAAAAATGAGCTCTCGATCATCAAAATCGGAGTACTTTTATTTTTAGGCCAAAAAAAAATGGAAAGAGGTACCAATTGCCATTTTTTTAAGGTCGAAAAATAAAAGTCCTCTGATTTTCAACTTTGACCACTCATTCTCTTCGTCTCAAAAAAGGGGAATTTATAATGCGTATCAACTTTCATTCCAATTTAAGTAATTCTCAATTTGTGAATATTTAGTTGTAAATTAAGTGATTTTAAATCAATTAAAATAAAATAAAATATTCAATTACACAATAATAAATCTCACTTTAACTTGTCATAAAATTGTATTATTACAAAAACTACTATTGCATTATAATGTGTATTATTATTTGAAATATTACAAACAATTAACTAGAAGTTTTCTAAAACATAAATTGTTTATTTATTTATTTTAATTTTCATTATCAATTCAACATAAAATCATTTATTAATATTCTATTTGATGAAAATAAATGCTAACTACATTATATTTGTGGAATATAAATTATAGCTGAAACAATTAATACTGTTTATTTTAAAGAGTAATCAATATTGCTAATAAATTGAATTAAATCAATCCAGCAAAAACAATATACGACATATCATGACAGTATGTAAGAGTAACGAAAACAGCTGGAATTTCAATGATGATAAGAAGTATGAATGATATATCAATTTCTCACTTTCAATGTTCTATGGGTAATATATTCAAGATCATATATTTTAAGGTACAATTAAACATGATTGATTTTCTAAAGATATTCAAGAGTAGAGACGTGAAATCAGGAATTAAATTATCTAGGATAAATTGATCCAAAGCATTTCAATGGAGATAATGGCATTTAAATTCCAATAATTTTGTTTGTAACATGTGTTGAAATTTCATTCATTTATTTGAAATCCGTTTCATATTATGATAATTATTGTCATTATTTCCAATACCAATTATTGTGGGACAAATGTTGTACACATGAAGATTGTGCTGTCAACAATGATGAATAATTTTTTTGATCCTGTTTACATACGATTATCACAGAAATTGAATAAGTAATGTGAATGTCAAGATAAAGTTATTTTAAAGCTCATGATTGCAACATATATATATATATATATAACGAAAAATGTTTTATTTAATTTTAAAATTACGGTAGTAATCAAAAAGCAATAATGACTTTATATTGCAATTAATTCCTCTTTAACTTTGATGAAATCTCATTTGTTTTATTAAATTATGAGCTAATAAACGAAACAAAGAAATGATCAAACCCAGTATTTTCCAGAGATCAAAAGCTCATCTAATGCAAGCAGTATCAATCCAACCATTGAAAATGCTTAACAATACAACAGCTATAGAGCAAATAAAATTGATTTTTTCATAGTACGTAATTAATTACCCTGTTGATGCTACAGATAGTAATTCAGACTTTATACTTTTTGTTTCCAATAAAAAAAGTGGGCTATAAAATTTGTCTGAATAGGTAACTAACATACTGAATAACATGATGGTTATTTTACGAGTGTATTTTTGGACATTAATTAGGCAAGAATTCTATTCTATCGTGTAATATTAGGGTATATCTATCAGGTTTGAAAAGAATTGCGTGCGAGTCGCTGAGCTACATTAACTCGGATGGGTGCAAGTGCACGGTGGTTAAACAAATGTCTTTTTCACTTCCGCTTCATGTCGTAGAGCGTATAATTCGATTCAGTTGCCGAGTAGCTACGTATTCTCTGGCATTTTGCCAAACAATTCCAACAAGTATATCTGCAGTTCAGTGAGGCCCCTTCTGCAATTCCTTTATTGGTGCTGAGCTTGGAGATATTGTGGTTTCGTACTAGCACGGACGCCCTTAACATTCATATACGTTTAATCGAGAATTGACTCTTGTTGTTTTATTCTTTAGATCAACTTTGTAGCTTTATATTTCAGTATTTTTAGATATCTATAACTGAACTTTAATATCAATCGTATATTGCAATCCCGTAGGCTATAATTCATAATAACCCAGCATTCCGAGTTAAAAGACGATTAATGTTACTTTTACGATCAGAAAAAGATATAAATTGTTAAATTATTATTAGAGTTTCATGTAAATTCCGGTACAACTTTTTATAGACATTTTCTTTTATATTATCAATAATAATTCAAATTATAGGTTAAGAAGGTTATGATGTAAAAGAAGCTTTTTATTATAACGCAAAAATAGAATGGAAGAAGTGTATAATAAAATAAATGAATCGAGTTAATCATAATTTTATTACCTTTAACTTCTAATCCCCCTTTATGCTAATCATGAAAATTACAGAGAAATAATTGATAATTCTATCTGACAGATTTTTTATAATTTGTATTGCTTTCTGAAACATTATGCTGATAAAGCAAGTGAAGCGGATTTCGATTGTTGTAAATTTAGAAAATATTATTTCCGTTTCTTAATGAATTTATTAGTGAAAATTACTATTATGAAAATGTGATTTACAGTATCGGTCAATAGTTTTCGATCACATCCTCGAAATAATAATTTGTACATAATCCAATAAAAATCGTAATAAAAATTTAGCATTATTTATTAATAATGAACGCATAAGTAGCAAAGTAGTCCAATAAATATGCTTTCTTTGTAGTTTGCCGCCTCAGGACAAAAGGACTCGTCCAGTGCGTTAGTGTCAGTTCAATACATACTTGTGTGTATTATAAAATTTTACATGTGATCGAAAACTTTTGACCGATACTGTAAATAGAACAATAGAAGGTATACCATGTAAATTATTTATTTTTGATTAGTATGATTTACGTTTTTTTTTATTTTAAATAGTATTTGAAAACTATAAAGACGATGAGCTTTACAAGATATAACAAACATATCAGATCAATTTATACTTGACTTATTTTAGCACAATTTTTATCACGCAAATATAATCTCTTCAAAATTAGAAACGATTACTATCTTGTTTCTGCAGTGAAAATTTCTGAATAGTTTGTATTTTCAAATGATGTGCGATTTGTTTACAAATTTCGCAATATTATTTGATTCCCATGAAATTTAATTGAAGTGCGCTGTTTTGAATGCTTGAGTGGATACAATGTTTATAATATTTAAAATCATATTACTGTGGTGAAATTCATACGTTCCTGTTATCTATTAAGCTGACCTAATTTTTACTAATCGTTAATAATGATATGGTCCAATTTATTTATTGTCTTATAATTGAAAACAGAAATACTTTTAATAACTCCTACCTACAATTTATCCTTACTAATTTCTGACACATAATAACATTATCCAGTCTTCAACATTCTATTTTAAATTACAAGTAAATTAGTAAGCCAAGCATTGACAAACGCGACTTAAAGTGACCTTCATATTCACAGAAATTACAAGTCACTGTTTTGATGAGATTCCATAAATTACTGGTCAGTTGAGCAAAGCAAATTAACTGAAAGGTATGAGTCTGAGCACGGAATAAGTTTTCAGAATAAGTTCAAGTTAAAGAAAAGTTTTAATCAGAACCACAATAAAGTAAAGCAGTGAAGAGTTTAGTAATCGTCGTTCACTACTTGAAATCGATTTGGAGAGATCTCATTTATCTACTTCGAAGGCAGATCGAGGTATCAACTGACCAATCGTACAAGGTCTGAGCATCTACAGTTTGTTCATTGACTTCTACATAGTCAGTAGAGCCCAATCCAACTGATCTAAACTGTCTATCAGAAGTTGAGCTTCACTCAAAAGGTCAATGGATCATCTCCAATCATTATTGCAAAACAGTATTTATTCATTGATTCATTTTTGAAGAGTGTTACAGTAGATAATCGTCAGTTCAAGACAAAAAATTATATAATGAGATTAAGGTGTAGTACGAATCAGTAGGATTAATGCATCATTGAATGAGCGACATTTTGGGTATATTTGATCAACCATTTTTAGTGCTTTCAAGACACCCGAGGCGTAAAAATTGAACTTATTTCGAACTTATTCACCCTGCTTCAATATTTAATTACAGTTTGAAACCATGAACCTGCAGGTTCATTTTATATAATAAAAATTTCACTAACTTCAAACTTGTAACCCTGCATAATTCCACTTTCAGGGCTTAAGGTTCAACTTAGGTTATTCATTTTCAGGATAATGAAACGTAATTACTTTGAATTCAGGTTCATTAGGGCCAAAGTAGTTTCATAATTAAATATACTTTTTCAGTTTATTCTAAATATCTAAATGAACACACTGTAATCTAACTGATCAGCCTTAACTGCAATTTCAAAAAAAGTATTCTTCACATTGAACCTGTTTTGACATTGCATATTCTAACGAAGTGTGTTCAGTATGATAGTAGGTTATTTAAATTAATTTTACGATCATTTAGAACATTCAGTGTAAAAAAGTTTATTTCAGTGTAAGCAGCTTCAAAATAAGTTCAATTTTTATGCCTCGGGCAGATTATTCAGTATTATATTGTCCCGAGTCAAAATATAAAACCTATTTTCATCCTATTTCTATCCTAAGACTATCCTTTCTTTAGGTTTAACTTAAGATAAACGAATCCTAATTAAAATCGGAATACGCAACAAATCAGCGTTTTCGTACGCTGAAAATTTTTCAATTTTATCCTAAACTCATACCAATTTAATCCTATCTTCATCCTACTTTTATTTTATACTTTTCCTGGTTTCAATCTCATTTTATTTGAGATTCAAGTAATTTTATTTTAACAAAAACATACTTTTCTATAATTATTTATTTTATTTTAATTCTAGTATAAAGTAATAGTATAAAGATTAGAAAGTTTAAATGAGGCTTTATCATTCTAATTTTTACCTACTTAAAAAATGAAACAGAATAATATTAGGATAAAAAGGTTGAATCTAGGATAGAAAGGATAGGAATAGTTTGAAAAGAATTAATTTAGGTGTTATATTTTGACTCGGGGTGTAACTAGGGTGGAAACTAGTCGATTGTCCACGATGGCAGTGTTAAATGCACGAGCGAAACGAATTATAGTCCATTATCAAACGTCTCCCAAAGGTCTTACACAATGTATCTGCGCTGAAAAGTCACGCATGCGAGTTGAGAGGTTAACCAGCTCATGTGCATCAGGCCCAAATAAGCGGGACTGAGATTCAATCGGGCAGTCAGACCTATGCTTTCTGCATACCATTTTGGCATGCGCGATTTACTGACTCAGGGATACTATACAAGGTCTTCGTACAGGCATTGGATAACCCCTACCATAAAGTAATTTGTGTAGTTCGAGGCCCACTTTTGTGGCATGGCTTAGGCTAAACGTTGTTTCACATGGATTTTAGAAGATTAGAATAGTTATTACCACTCCTGGATTGCTAAGGCTGACATGCACAACTTTCAGTTATTACAAATGAGTATTAGCGAAGTCAGTCGATCAAAAGTAGGCTATAAAGCACCTGATTTTATAGTACACTCTTGTTGTATAATAGCCTGAGCCGCTTAACTTTTATATTAAATTGAAGAGTATAATGTAATTAAACTTTCTAAAATGTTTTTGATCTTCATTTGTTTATAATATCGTATCAGAAAATATTTGCATTTTTTGATAATATAATTCAACAATAAACAATTATCACAATTCCAAAATCCTTAAATATTTACGTCAAGATTTATTGAAGTAGAACTTTTTATACAGCGTTATACTTTATCAATTTGAAGAGTAAATTGCTGGGATAAAACGTTACACATTGGTATGCGGGTTTTATGAATGAGCCAGTGTTTTATGGTATTTATACTAGTATCTTATTACAATAGAAACTCTTTTTATGACTTTAAAAAAAAAAATTTTCAGTCATAAAACTAGTATATTTGTATAGCCTACTCCTTGTTTTTTAAGATTTCTATTAGATTTCTTGATAGCTAAAAATAATTATTTTTCCGTTAACTTAAGTTCATTGGATTATGGCTTTGTAAATATTGATGTAAAAAAGATTCAATTGGTAGTTTCTTTTGATAATATAATTCTGCAGTAAAATTTACATCTAATAATTCTTATCAATTTTTATAATTAAATGTGGCTATCAGGGATTCAACACCATAGCTAAATTGGCCAAAGAAGTAATTTTCCGACTTTTTCAAATATCACGCAAAATACGTAAACCAACTCTAGATTTGTCACACACTTTAAATGAGTAAAAGTGTTTGTGAGGCATGTACAGTTTATTCATGTACATTCTATATTGAGAAAACTGTATACGTGTAATTTTAACACATTTGTTGAATCTTAGATTTGCAGTGTAGGGAAAGATAGGGTAAAGTGGAACACCAAGAAAAAACTTAAATCAACAAATTAGCCATTATATTAAAAAATGTGAATAATATTCAATGCATTAATAACTTGTAAAATTAATAAACAAAAAACGCAATGAGTGTTTTCAAATGTATTATAATAAATTAGTACATTTTCTCAATCGTTTCACTTTTCTCCCGCATTCTACTTTATCCACCCATTCCTTATGTATTATATATTATTACAAAAATAGTTCTTTCTATTTTTTATGATAAAAAAACCCTTTTTATTTTTAATGTAGAGTGTAAAGGCAAAAAAATCTCTTTTGAAGCAGGATAAATTAACTTAACGTAATTAAATTTGCAAAAATTGTACATATTTTCCATGATACTTCTTTTTTCGAATGCATACATTTAAATGATAAGACGAATTAAAAATTTAATGATTAATAATTAGTAAACGCTTTATTCAATTGAATAAGTTTTAATCAGTATAAACGTAAGAAGACTTTAGAATGATGAGATACTTTTTTTCAACAAATTACATTAGTGAATAATATATCTTAGTAGATTTTTTTCTCTGAACAGTCGATTACAGGAGAAATGTATCGTCAAGAAGAAATGCAAAGCCGGTACTAAATAAATCCCCTTGTGGATTCACTATCTCTATCATTTCCTTTATGTGGTTAAAGTTAATCCTACTAACTCTGCTATTGTTTTGTTTATGGGGCCGAGGTTGGTTTTACTATATCGACTGAGTGGCTATTGCTGAGATTACAGGAAAAAGTTAATTATAAAAATTGTGATTAGTCACAATCTCATGGGGGTTATTGAAATTATTGCATTTAATGTTGATTGCCAACAGGTTGAGTGTAATATAAGATTTAAAAAATCCCTAAAAATCTGATTAAATTCGGTAATTTAGAATTTTCTTTAGATAGTAAAAAGTAATAAGTATGCAAGGTCTTAGAATAATATTATTCTAAAGATATATGTTCAATACGGATGAATATGCGTACGGTTAATCGTTTAAGCTTGTTAAAATTTGATATGAAAAGATTTCCAGTTGAATTCAACTGGAATTCAATAGAAAATTTTTGTACGTTTTATTTTTATTTGAATAAAAAAATTTGTTTTGCATATTTTCCACAAGAATAATTACAAAGATAACTAAAATCTGAAAATTTTTTAAATTCAACAATTGCTCAAAACTGCAGTAGTCATGCGCGAAATTGGAACTCTGTTACGATCAATTTTCGTGGCTTGCCGAGTAGACTCATCGAGAAACGCCCTTCCAATAACGACTCAACCAAACTCCATCCCTTCATCGCAACTTTTCATCAATGGACGTTATGTTTACTATACTATAATAAAACTACCTTTAAAAGTTTTGTTTTTATTTTAACATCCTAATAGGTTTTATCTAGTGAAAAGAAAACTAAAAAAATTCTATGCCGACTTCTATTTTTCATGCATACTCATATATATATATTTAATATAATAAGAAGCGTCTCACCAAAGCTATGCTAATCAAGATTTAAAATATGCATTTTTGCACCTGTGAAACTCAACTGTAATAGAATAAATTTTTTTTATATTATCCTGTCTTATCATTTCACTTCTTTTCTTCAAGTATTAATTCTATATTTTCAGGATGTGCTTTCATTTTTCAGCGTTATACTGAAACGTTCAAATGAATTGTTCATGCGTAATAATTTTTTTCCTCGAATCCGAATTAAGCAATTCTTTAGCTTTTGTTCTACAGTTTTAAATGGCTGAAAGATAAAAATTTCATTCCAATGAATAATATTTATTTATTATAAATATTAATGTAATTCTGTGATTTTAGGTGGTATACCAATAGCATATATTTCTTCTCTCATAAAAGAAAGGAAACAACGAAAATGGGTATAAAAAAATCGACTAATACCAAAAGAAACGTGGAGATAACAAGCAGAAGGATCACGAAGGTACAGATGGTTAGATCTGAGTTAGAAGGTGAAAGAAGAGGAACAAAAGGTACTTATCAAGACTGCAATCCTTATCTTCTTTTCTCGGTCATCCTTTTTATTTTATCTTTTCCTTTTTTCTCACAAGCTTGCAAGTCGGACGTTTGTAAGACGGGTTTTCTTGTCAGTTAGTGTGTCCCTACGATGATCATCAAGCGTATTCATGTTGAAAAGGTATTTTTCGCCAGAATGAATTTGCTATATTCAGCCTTCTCTCTACATTTATTTCCTTCTTAACAATTGTCTCTTTTCATTTTTTTCCTCTTTATTATTCTATTCTGTCTTCCTTCCTTTCCACGTGCCGACAATTGAGTTCCTTTAGATTTCCGGTTTCTACTATAGCTGAAGTACTTATCTATACTCTGAGAAAGAAGCACACAGTTCGTTCAACTCATTTCAAGTTTCATGTACTGAAAACAAGTGAGTCTTGAATAAAGCGCCTGGTAGATAATCAAAAGCTCGTCTCCTTCGATAGATTTATTTTACATTTCAACATTCTAAATATTCATCTACTTTCCAATTATTGTATGAAGTTTCGATAATATTTATGTATTTTATCGTTTGAATTAATTGAAAAAATTAATTGCTTATTTATGATGCATGACACTAATTAAGTTAAGCATATATATTTTAAAAGTGTCGGAAAATTTCAGTGAATGTAAGCTTACTACTCACCTGACATTGATTATGTAGTGTGAAATTGGATTGTTGTGGGAATTTGCGCTAGGTGCCCATGAGATGGTTACTGAGCGTGATGTGAAATTAGTGGCGATAGGACGTCCCGGTGGATCTGGTACATCTACAAAAATAAACAAACGTTTCATCTTAATACTATAATTTTGTTATCAATGAATTATTTGTTGTTTATTTATCATCATGACGAACGTCCTATTGTATTCTTTAATAATGTTCTATTTTATATAGTTTTATGATCAATAAAAACTGCATTGGTAAAATTTATTTTATGGCTCATCTTGAAAATCATCTTTCCGTGTATTCGATTTGCATTGCTTTTCTGATATTTGTATTTTTATTAGATTTTAGATACCCATCAATGTAAGTACATGGTTTATGTTTCTTTGAATCATAATCGTTACAACGGTCGTAAAAAAATGCGCCGACTGAAATGCTACATTTAAATAATCTTTTTTAAAAAGTAAATTCGATCATTTTTTTTTATTACTTACAAAATAAGTTTTTTACTTTCTTTATCTTCAATCTGAACCTTTAGGAATATTAATTAAATCGTAATATACTCCTTAGTTTATGTTTATAAATAAATAATAAATAATTAAATACTACCGTTGACGATTAAAGAAAAAAAAAATTCATCTCATAAAAAACTTTTTAGTGCAGTAACTTCCATTTATAAAATAAATTTCCCATCTTCAATGATTGACTTTAAATTTATTGTCATCTTTTTTATGGATAAGTGATTAAGATTGATATAGACATCAATAGAGACATTTCTAGCGACATCGTATCATCAGTTTTGTTACGGTCTCCATCTTTCATGAATGCACTCCTCCTTTCCTTATTTTTGATCATTTTATTTAATCTCATATATTTTTTCTCAAATATTGAAGAACCTATACCGAGAACTAACTTTTGTATAATTGTAAAGTACACGTAATTAATGACGACTCTGTCGTGACAGATCACTTTTTAAGTATCCTGTACAGTAACTCTTGTAATTTTCAGCATAATTACACCAATTAGTTCAAAAAGTCTTCAGCAAACTGATCTAATTAATATTAAACAATCACACGAAGCTGCGAAGTACGTTAAATAAGTAATTATTCGTATTCCTTTCCTTCAACGTTACTTGAAATTTGTTAGAGTAAATTTTTATAAATAGTGGCCAGTCACATAATATTGACGACAGTGCTATTTTTCAGTAGAAGTACTGTTGCTAAGACAGTATATTCACTTGTATTCAACGTTGTACCTCTGTAGTATTTGATCATTTGATCACAGTACAACCATTTGTTTGTGACAAGCTAAAAGACTAAATCTGAAATTTACTTAACCATCAATAAAGCTTAACAAAAGGTTTAAATATTAGTGATGGAAACTAAAAAAATATTTCAAAAGAGAAAAACTTTCATATTTTTCATCGAAAATTCAGCAGTGAAACGTACAGTTTTATTCTTATTTTTATCTTACATAATTGCTGCTAAGTAGTAGACAGTTGCACTAAGAGAAATGTTAGTTCTAGAGCTTCCGAGAGGCAGCGCACGGTCGCTCGGCTGTCTGCATGCGAGATATTACTTCAAGTTAACAATGGCGAAAAATTGACGCTCACTGATAAATTAGTATTTTTTAGGCCAGTAGCCGAGTATTTATACTGCTTAGTTCTAATAGTACTGCCTAAAGCAGATTTCGCATTCCTCTTAGAAGTTAAAACCTGTTTTCAACTTAGGAGCTTTGATAGAAAAAATTTTATTTAATAAAAGTATGCCAAAACCAAGTTTCAATCGTCTAAATCAGCTATGTCCAAACCGAGTTTAAATTTTTCAAATCAGGTCTTATTCTGTCGGCATATTCCGGCATCAAAGAAAAAGAGTTCAAATCAGGTCTTCTTTTTTGACTCGGGTAAAGTATTAATAAATCGGTAGAAAAATAATATGTATTTTTGTAAGAAAAAAATACGTAAAAATTTTTTAACGTATTTTTAGAAATACGCATCTTCTGTACAGCATTGCTATACATGTCATAAATAATTTTATATATAAATGTATAGCTTATAAATGACATTTGTTTTAAAATGAATAAAAAAAAAAAATTGTATAATGAAAAAAAATTAATTTAGATATTTGAATACATCAATGTATGTAAATGCTCTCTCGTTGTTCATTTTGTTTATTCATATACATAGATTCATATTCATACATGAAATTTCTTGATAAAGTAAATCTTTTAATTAAAATTTATTTCAATTAAATGATTCAAACAATTGGCTAAATCCTATTGTATATTTAAATAATTTTAAAAATTATCAAAACCAATATAGTACACCGGAGGCATTTATCGATACCGTATTTTATTCCGTGAGATCATTTTAGTTACTATACATAACTACTTTATATACTATATTCTAACGATATATTCTAAACAAGGCAATATAAAAGCTAACCTATAATCTATTTTATTACAACACAATAGTTTTATTCATATACAAATAAAACTCTTTCAACAATTATCTACAGTATCAGTTTGTAATGGATCGTTTTTTCATTAATTTAACAGAAAAACTGGATTATTTTGGTAATTAACTTTTAGACTTTTATTTATTGGGAGTAGGAGAAGTTCGCGGTCATTAATCTTGTCTTCTTATGAAAATTTATCAATGTTAAAAATGATAATAATCCTAAGAAATGCTTACAAAGAATGCGGGAGGAAGTTTTTTGTGCCACTACTTAAGCGTCCTAACCACGCAGGTGGCATCCGCAACGACATTCATTTTTAATGCAAAAAACCGCTGGTTAATAACCGGAGCGTCGTACGTTTTATGTACCAACAACTGAATTATATTGATTCTTTTTTACATAAAAAGATTAAAATTTTTCACATTATTTGAAAATTGTCAAGATGTCTTTATTTCTATAACCCATAATTATTTTTCAGTAAAAAATGATTATAAGAGTAGAAGTAGAAAATTAGCATATTGCAAACGTATGTATATTTATTCAGATTATATCATTCTAACTAAAAAATAGTCATTTTATATGGCTTTGGAATCACATGGAGAAAAGGATTGAGAAAAAATTACCCTACAATTCAAAGTAACCATGGTGCATTACATAGACGGACCGAAATTTAACGAAAGAAATTTTTCGGAAAGAGATAGGATAGAGGCAGAAAGAATTTTACCATCTAGCAGGGTAAATTTTATTCTGTATGCAATGTGCCTGAATTACTCTCAATAGTAGAGTTATTTCTATTCAATTCTTTTCTTTATGCCGGTACACTTGATTTAATCATCGGAAATTTTTTTCTAACATTTTCATTAAAATAAATAGATTGCATCAGTACATTTTTTAATATTTATTAATAATAACATCAATAAAATATAAATAGTACGAAGAAAATAAATTTGATATGATTGAAAATGTATTTGAGCGTAAAAAAGTTGATAATTTTAACAAAAAATAGCAAAATGTTTCACAAATATTTTTAATCAATCGAATATAAAACATAAATAAATATATTCAAGATGAAATTTAAAATTAACGACAACTCCGCAATACGTAATTGAACGTCCTTTATACACATATACGTATAAACGACTCACTTTTCGAGAGATCGCTCAATTAATACCTTAAATTAAAATTATTCAAGCGAAGTCATCCAAGACTAATACTAGATACAACCTAAGGGTATCGTTTGATGAAGTTTCCGACTTGCATACTCCATACTCAACCTCAATAAATTTCAAAGTTGATGGAAAAGTAGTTGATTAAAATATATTCATTTACCAACTTTTACTTTAATAATATATATAAAATTAATCATGTAGAAAAAATTATTTTCAGTTCAAGGAAAATTGACACAGCACAATATGTTCAACTGTTTCGATTTTTTGACTGTTGAGTTGATGGAAAAAATCAAATTGAAATAGCTGGATTCACTAAAATGTGTTCATTTTTCATTTGACAGCTCCTAGTTAAATCTTTTTTCTATTATGCTGTTGAGTATTAATTGGAACATGTAATGCACATGATAGTGAATTTGTCCATTTCATTTCTTTCAGTGTACTTGAATTAATCTTGTATTACATTGGAGACTTTAAAAATTTCAGATCATAATTCTTGAACTTCTTAAACAGTTTGCTTGGAATTTAGTTTTATTTCATAGCTACGTCTACATACTTCATCCTATGTAAAGTTATCTAGATATTAACTATTAATCCTGTAAACTATTTAAATTTGATTATGTATTTACATAAAAATAAAAATAATGGATGAATATCTTTCAATTGGTAATTACGAGTGTACAATTAATTTATTAATCCATTTTTACATGAAAGGGTAATTCAAATTTGAAAAAATGAAGTAAATAATTTTTCTAGTGTTATTTATCACATGTTTGTATTAACTTTTAGTTCATGGGATTAACATGTGGTTTTAATGTTTAGCATACAGCTCATAGGCAACTAAAGTATGCGTTAGTTTTTAAGTATTCTGCATATTCATCATTTTATAAATTTGTCATGAATAATGAATGAATATTTTGCATATAAAATGAAAAATAAAATTGTAAATGCTTTATACGATTTTTGAGACACATTGATTTATAAGCGATTTGAATTATCTATTGACTAATGATAACGATTATTTTTTGATAATTTTTATTACAACTCCTGATTGGTCATAAATTTACTCAAAATGCTGTAATACTTGATAAAGAAAAAGTTTTCAGTATAAGAATTTTTAGGTGTCTTAAGAGTTTTTTATTCGACGATTAAAGTTATGTGAAATAATAGTCAAAATCATGAATAGTGATTTTTGTCATGCCTTAAGCTGACCAAACGCAGCCATCTGTATTCACAATCTATGAGAATGCTTTTAACGTTTTATCACCAGAGCCACTTTTGGGCGGATCTATCTCCGCCCCCATCTAGACATTCGTTGAATCCCTATTTTACTTCTTTTTTTCAACAATTTAATGGATTTTTCTGTGTTGTATGTGATTCTATTCTTTCCATATTAATCATTTTTTATGAACATTCTATTAAAGCAGATATATATAAGGCTTATTATCATTGGTTCAACAAATATAAGCTAAGTGAACGAAAATTCTCAATAACCAAGTTCAGTAATTTAATGTAGAATAAATCAACGGGTCAAGAGGAAACCCATAAATCGTTCCAGTTATTTATTATTTTATTATTCTACTGTAACTAATAAAAATTAATTACAATGAGTTTCATGAATAAAACTGTTAAATAATATTTTTAGAAGAAAGTTACTGATATGAACGACTAGATCAACAAATTATATTTTAGAAAATCTTTTATTCAGTGAGAACAAATTGATTCTATATTTATTACGATCGTAAAATAGATAAACTTCATTTCATGTTCAATTAAATTATTTCAATTACTTTACAAACATATCAATGATAAATCCGATCACATTCAATTGAGACATTGGGAATAAAATTCATGAGAGCTAATAACATGAAATAATTTTAGATTTTTTATATATAATATTATTGAATAGATAGTGAATCAGTTACAGGTTTTTTTCTCCCATAAAATTTAATTAATTGATGTTACGAACACAGATAGTAACAAAGATAGAAGTGTAAAAGTGTATAAATTGTCCTATAAAAACAAGTGTAATTCACTTTACAGTAGTTAAGACAGTTGACGTTTAATATGCAGTACTATATTCAATCTTTTACCATTAAAACATCAATAAGATCGTTGAAACATATGTATGTTCAATTATCAGAATATATATTGTAAAATATACGTGTGTGTCTATCTGTAGATGGATTGATGATTAGATTGTTTATAGTAACGAGGGAAGAGTTTGTTTATCTCCAGTTTGTGACTGAGACTAGCACAGACTAGACGTCATACAGTAGAATCTCTCATCTGTGACTCTCTCTGCTGTGATACTTTCTTATCTGTTAACAGGATGATTCCTCATCTGCTAATCTTTATTTCTCCATCTTGAATTTTTCTTTAGCCAATCAAATTTTTTATTCGTGGCGTGCATTTTCAATTGAATTTAAATGCGATATACGCATGTAAATTGAGGTTAGCTTTACGTTCTGGATCCTTTTCATAATTGATTATTCTACGCATGTTGATGTGCATAGGAGAAAAAGGGCATACTGAAAAGTGGCGATACGGAGAAATGTTAACAGTGGAGAGAGGTCCTGGCCCGAATGGTTAACAGATGAGGGGTTCTACTGTATTTAAATACTGCATTTGAATCTGTCATTTTCAATAAACTTTCCTTTTTAATATTTGTTGTCTTGATCTAATATTTTACAATATAGAATTTAAATAAATAAATAATTGATGACACCAGTATTCAGTAATTGAGAAAAAAATTCAAATTACTTCGTTAAATAATAACTGGACTTTTGAAATTGTTAGATCCTTTTTGGAAATAAACCTTTGTATGTGTATATAAATTTGACCACTTATTTTCTGCATCTTGGTAGAAATGCGAAGTCAGATTAAACGTTGAAAAAATTAATTTTTCGACATACCTGGGTGGAAAGTTTACTTTTCTATTGGAGAGGGGTTGAACTTTCCACTTAAGTGCAACAAGCTTAAACCATGTGTTTACCCCCCTCGTTTTCGGCTCGGGTTGTAATTTTACACATGGTTTGAGCTAGTCTACTTTTCCTCCCTAGGTGTGAAATATACTATTTCCGCTCTTAAACATTGATCAAACGAAAACTTGGTCTAATTTCTTGCATAAATTATGGTCCAATCATGATTTTGACTAGTGTATTAGAAAGCTTCTGCTCTCACGGACCCATTGATATGCATGTAGTCTATGCAGGCCACTTAGATTGAGAGTTATTAGAAAAAATCAAAGTAATGCTGAAGCGATGTTTGTATAAATACATGAATCAATGTTTTATGTGTGTATTACTTGGGCTGTTTGTACTGTACGACGCAGGACTGAAGTGATATTTCTTATGTATCTTCAATTTAATATGATAATAATCAAATGGTTAGTAGTAAGGATGTGTAGTTCATACAATATTTTGGAGAAAGAGATAGAACATTACTTTTCAGGTAAATTTCGCTGTAATGTTGAGAGCTGTCCACCTTAAGGCTTTTACTGTATCCAAGTATACACTTAAGGACCAAGCTAATAAGCCACTTGGGGGACAAGGAGAAGGCTATACAAATATAATAGTTTCATGTTCAAAAAGAGAAGTTTTACAAAGAGTTCTTACTGTTATACGATACTAGAATAAAGACTGTAAACACAAATTTCTGTATTTTAACTCATAACATTTTACTTTTCAATTCTAAATTTGATATTATCGAGAATTCGAAATAATAAACCTGATAAAAATATGCTCAGTACATGGAAGAAAGCCAGCAACATATGAGCCTTTTATATTTTCTGGTAAAGATGGAAACTAAAGTTTTTGTCAAACACTTAACGAAAATTCCTTGATATTGTTTTTTGGTTACACTTTTTTCATATTTCATTTTAGGTCAGGTCAGTTTTTATCTTATCTGTAACTCTAATTATTGAGACCACGTCCTTAGCTTTAGGCTCAAAACAAAACTTTAAACTGATGCTTGACTACTCGCAGTCACTGCTAATATTAACCTTTTTTTCTCGAGGTCCAAAAAAAGAATGCTTTTTCAAAACAACTTAAAAATCGTGTAATTGCAAATTTTTCCTACCCGAGAAACTTTTATCAATTGAATCGAAAATCCTCCATTTTACTTTTCAGATTTCTTTACATTAAGAACAACACTTGAGGCTAATTTATATCAGCAACTTTCTTAATGATTCTTATTTTAGTTACGCTTCGCAGTTATAGCTCGATGTAGCTGTTGGATGGTTGGAAACTATGAAGCACAGATTTTGCAGTTCTAGAATGTGGTTAGATGTTTAGTTTGGTTTTACTCAAAAAGTCACATAAATTGTGCACAATTTGTGGCGATAAATGTTTTAGCAATTGGACGGTGACTTTGGATAATAAAAGCCCAATTTTTTTGAGTGAAGATATAAATCCTTTCCTCTGATTTGAATAAAGGAAATAATCTACATCTGGGTATTATTGGAGCATCCAGGTTTGTATCGTAGGTCCACTAGCCCAGTCAACTCAGGGAAATGAAAGATTTTCGATATGCTGGTGACAAATTAAAAGTATACTAGTATTTTGAAATGAAAATTTCGATTACCAAGCAAAAATGATATTCTTACTATTAATAATATTACCATCATCAAAACTTATTACAATTAATACAACACTTTTAGTTCCACTTCCTCGATGATGGAGTAACCCTATTGCGTCTGTTATAGCTATACTACTAGTACCTCTCTACAATTAAATTAAAGTATATCCAATCTGAATTTGTTAGTTGAAGTTTGGAAAGCTGTGACTTACAGTGTTAATTTACTGAAATTATAGTGTGTAAAGTAGAGACAATTATTCTTTTTGTTTTAATTAGTATAGCTACAGGGTGTAAAAAAATGACGTGCACGATGGATACTACAATATTCAGCTACTTAATAGTAGTTTTCAATTTTTTATCCCTACTCAGTTTATATTAGTTATGTTCAACCTAAAACATTTTCTCTAGATATGTAAACATTCGCTATGATTGTTAGTTTGTTTTGTGAACATATCTACACATAAAAAAAAATTTTCTACTGTACTTTTAAGACCGAGCGACTTGTCGCCGACGACTTACACCTGATTGGTCACCTTTATATCTCTGAAAATATTTGCTTAATGCAATTTTTCCTAAAGTATTTTTTGTTTAGTCTTTCACGCTAAATATCGTGGTGTCTATCATGTACGTCATTTTTTTTACACCCTGTATAAGTGAGAAGAATGAATTTCAAGAAAAACCAATGGTAATCTAAATAAAGAAACATACATCACGAGATCATCTGATGACAGCATCATATTTCAGCAAATCGAAAATTTTTTATCAATCCACAAGTTGTTCTTTTTTAACGTTTATTCTAGATACTATTGCAAATTAAATCTAGTTCTTTCTTAAAGTATTTAAGTATTGTATCATCATTAAGCAAATAATTTTTAGTAAATAAATTAGTTATTTTATTTACCATTGGAAGTAAGAAAAATTATTAGTTTAGTACATTAGAGTTTATCGATGAAATTTATTTACATCAGTACCAACTAAAATACAGCGCGACGTTAGTAGATAGGGGCGGATAAGAAGATATACAGTTGTTACATAGTACAACCAACCAAGAGCCAAGAGCTCGAAAACACTTTAGCTAGCCAGAGCGAGGCTGGTCGGAGACGCATCAATCAAGACTTCCAACGAACAGTTACCTTACAGAAAAAGATTCCTGCTATTTTCTACACTCTTTCGAACATTATAATCTATTAAATAAATAATGGATCTGATATCCCTGAATTGTTAATGATTTTATAAATTTCAAAGTTTTATTGAAGATTTATATAGTAAAAATGTTGATTGTCTATTATTTAATTATTTCTAATTAAATTTGTAACCTTCTTTTATCATGAAATTGAGATAAATGATTAGACGTCAAACTTTTTACTAAAATAAAATTTGACTTGCACAGTGCATATAATTCATTGAAAATGAATTCTTATTTGATCCAATCAGCAGCAAAGTGAAGCATTTGTTTTATTCTAAACTTTTTTATTTCCGAATGAAAATAATGAGGTTGCTATTGTTTTCGTAATTACTTGATTTTGTTAATCTTAGTGTATAAAAAACATACCATAGATCATATAAGAAAATATGGTCGAGCTTCCGAGTAGATGTTACTTCAAAAAATAAATTATTTGTGCTGGGATACTTTAAATTTGTAAATGGATTTATTTAGGCCGTATGAGGGACGGCGGAAATGAAGGGGGGAGCCATGCTAGACGAATACAGGCACGATTTGAAGCGAATTATATTGAATGGAGAGATAGCTTAATTGATAGAGCAGCCAGCGCGTAACTGAGAGATCCGGGTTCGATTCCCAGTCTCGACAGAATATATTTTTCGCTGAGAATCGTCTTCGGCTAGCTGTGGAGTCGTCTATATGTGTTAAAAAATTAGTAAAAATAGGTGACACCTAATCGGAAGGTTATCCGAAAATATTTCCCTGAGTTGACATACAAATCAGAAATATCTCTTACTCCAATAAACTTCAGGATAATGATTTTTGCATTGAAGCGCTATTTAATCTTGATAAAAATGGTACATATTTCTGTTTTGAATAATCTTATTTCATACCAATTCAGCTAACATGTTCTATAAATATAATCATATGAATAAATAGTTGCACTATTGACAGGTGTTTTACAGGTGATTTTTCGGTATTGTATTTTACTTTAGTAATTGCATTAAAGAGTATTCTAGAAGCTTCATTTTGCTTGAAGTTGATTTGAATAGAATTAAATATGATATAATATTTTCGTAAACTTTCCTTCTCTCCCTCTTTCAAGTTGTTTCTTGACGTGATTGTAATTTTTATTTAATCAAATGCTTCTATCCTCTTGTTGATCAAATGTGGTAATTGAAATTATGCGTGAGTGACAGTGTGTTGATAGGAAATGTCATTAAATACATCATATAAATAACAATTTGTTATCGTTTGAGTTCATCGTGATAATCATTCGTCAAATATATAATAAGTTGTGTTCGTGCATCAATGTTTCTGGTTGATAAATGAGCAATGCACATGTGCGTGTATATACTTATTGTCATAGCATCATTGCAGTCTATCATTTCATTAGCACTACTTTTCTGTTATTAGATTGAATAATTAGGGGAATTCGAAGCAAAAAATGGAATTGAATTATGACCTAAAAACCTAAAATAAAATCCTGTATAAAAAAATTTCGTTCCCCAAACGTTCCCTGCATGTTCCCCAGTAAGGAAGTTCCCTCACATACCCTTCGTGGGACTATGGGAAATGTTTAGGGAACACAATTTTCCCTCTCTACTTCAAACGTACTTTAACTTAGTTTTCTGCTAATAACTAAGGATGTTTTTTTTGGCCAAAAAAACGGCAAGTGGTATAAGAGGACTTGTACGGAAGTTACAGACGTCCAAAACCGAAGGATGGATAATTTCTGACAATTTTTCTGACTTGAGACGTCTATAACTTCCGTACGATTTATTTAATAATGATTTTGAAGAGATACATATTTATAAAAAAATATTTAAAATCATTATTTTACCCTTAAAATCACCACAATACTTGGCCAACTCCCACAAAAATTGACTTTTTTTTTTGACGTGTTAGAAAAGATTTTCTTAATTTGTATTGCGATTTCGCATTTCTACGCATCAAGAGGAAGAGAATGAGTCCTTGATCATCAAAATCGAAGTACTTTTATTTTTTGGCCAAAAAAAATGGAAAGGGGTACCACTTGCCATTTTTCGGGGTCGAAAAATCAAAGTTGTCCGATTTTGATGATCAAGGACTCATTCTCTTCCTTTTGATGCGTAGAAGTGCGGAATCAGGTCAAACATATGAAAAACCCATTATTTCACTCCTAAAATCGGGTAAAACTGAAACTTTGAAAAAATTTCAGCATAAATTATGCTCTAATTATGATTTTGACTAGTGCCGTAAAAGATCTCGTTCATACAAATCTATTCATATGCTTATTGTCTATATATGCCTTATAGATCCAGAGTTATAAGCAGAAAACTAAGTTAAAGTACGTTTGGGGTGTAGTTCCCCATAGTCCCATGAGGGGGACGTAATTTTTTTTTCTTTTAATAATTAGTGCAATAACTTAATTAGTTGAGAAATATGAATAATGTGTAGATTTATCACTATAGTGAACGTTAACTACAACTATTTCTTTTGTATAAATTGAATGCATTACGTTTAACTTAATAAAAAAATACAGATTTCTAACAAGTTAACTAATTGGTTTAAAATTCGTACTTCGAAAATCTTACTATGTAAAGTGTTTCATTTCAATATAGCCAAAATGCATGAAATATAAAGTTTCCAATAAGAGTAACATTGTAGACACTTTTAAAACGCTTCCCAAATTTGTTAAATATTCGGAATTGCGAATGAATATTCGGAAAATGCGAATGAACGTAACAAATGAGGTAACGTACAATCCAATTTGATGATTCGATACACATGATCAAACACGATCTGTACCAAAGTAATTATTAACACCAATTGGATTGCAATTAAACAGTACCTTCTATTGATGCATTGTCTCTCTTACTTTGTCTCATAGGGAGAACTTTATGCATTCACATTTGTCCTCTTTTCTGGTTCTTCGTCTGATGATATCGACAATTGAGTGTCATAATTAGAAAGCATAGAAAATTGACATACAAGTTGTAAGTTTTAATCGATATATGGTCTTCGATAAAAGTTTCCATGATTTCAAATAGTCATAATTATTTACAAATTGTATTATTGACATGTTTTATCAATAAATTAGATGTCTGAACCGTGGTGATTGACTTTTTCACCTTTGAAAGTAAAAATTGTTTTTATCATGCTTTGAGAAAATTATCTAACAACCCGATTTAGGTAATGCATTAGAAATTATACTTGAAAGTTAAAAAGCTTTTTTTTATTCGATATTTATTTATTACTTCTTCTATTCAGCTCACATTATTTATAAAACATCCCAATTTATAACCAGGATCAAGTCTTTTCTATTTTAATAATAAACCTTCTCAATATAAGTATATATTTAATATTAATAAATAAATTGATCATATTTTTATTGTTTGAGTGATAAAAATGTCATACAATACGTAATATTTGATGTTTGTATTGTTTTTTACGACACAAATATTGAAGTTGCTGTTCTAAAGTTGTGATATATTCATTAAAAATCGATTTTTCAATATTGCTGCAACGAATGAAAATTTTTAAATATATTTCTTCGATTGTTTTAGAGTTGTATTTTATTGATAGAATATCAATATCCATATACGAAAATCATTGTTGTATTGAAATTCAATGGCAACTTTATTCTCTGATAGTAAGCTCCTAATACAAATTCTATAAAATAGAATAACTTCTTGACCAACCATCAAAAGCGTTTACGTTTCGCATATGATATAAAATATCATCAGAGTTTTTACAAAATTTGCTATGACGGTTTTTTTTATCATGATGTTTAGAATATCTTCGAATAATATAAGTTGAAAGAAAAGTTAATGTTACAAGCATAGACGTCTATCTAGTTGAAGTATGTCCTTAATTACGATAAATGTCATTGGATAGAATAGTCACATTTAGTAAGTCGCCAATTAACTTGCAGAAAATTGATATCTTCTAATGGCAGTTCTTGTAAGTATTCTTATTTATTGCTTCGATTAACTGTTGACCGGCTAAATGCATCTTTAAAAATATAGAATCAATTAATTATCTGTTGTCAGTGAAATATAGTTTTTAGGATTTAACAATGATGAAAATTAATTTCTACAACTGATGTTTATTTAAAATTGTTTGATTGTTGTTATTGGCTTTCTGTTCATCCACAGATGCCACAGTTAATAATTACAAGATGAAAAGAAGTTTAAAGATCTGCTGACCTATTTCAAGTGGAGAATAGTGTAAGAGACAAGAGGAAATTAATAAGATGCAACTTTAAGATTACAAGTGACACATAAATAAAGTTAAGTATAAGTAAAGGATAAATAATAAAAAATATCATAAATTATTATCAGTTCTGTATGTAATTCAAGAAAAAGAGAAATTACAGTGCTTTCATCTCAATCTAGCCATAAGTGGCGAATTCTGAATATTAAATCTAAATGCTTTCATTTATTAAGTCAAGAAGAAATAATTCATTTATGATCTCAAAACGACTTAAATCAGACTAAAAGTGTGAGATTATTAAAAATAAATAAATAGCTGTTCTTATTTTACTACTTTCAAAATTTAGCTTATATCTGCACAGTTTTACGCTTCCCTGCTTCAGATGTTTAAGATAAATTTCTTTAACTTTAGACTTATAAATTATTCTGAGACGTTATGGGTCTAAATTGAGTAGGATATATTGGGCACTTTTCCAATTTCGGGTGTGATGTGGGCCAGATTACATAATGATTCTAAAATACTTGGAAATGTTATAATGTTATGTGACATATTTTATACAGTATTATAAATTTTATAATGATCCATAATTAAATTTAATGAGAAGACTTTTTTAAAACGAGAATTTTTATTTTTTTCTAAATCGTATTTGAACAATGGATGTTTTATACTTTGCCATTGCATATAAAATGATTTTAAATAGAGTGTTGACTTCAGCCAACAAATTGGCTTTATTCTGATAAAGATCCTCCTCTGAATTTCCCCCGAACTAGGTTAGACAATGGGTCATCATTGGCCACCATAACTAGTATTAGCCCAGTCGTGGAAAATGACTGGGCAATAACTGGATGATAACATCAATTTAGCACTTCTGCTTTAAAACAACACTCTGTACTGACTAAATCTGTCTGAAGTACTTTCTCAATAAATTAAATTGTTTGATAGAGACAAACTTTTGTAGTTCAGATAACACTCGTTGCTGCTGAAATGTTTCTCCGTCTATTGAAGATTTCTTTAGATTTTCTTTTTCTTTAAAATTTTTTTTCAAATTTGCTGCATTTTATCTACTTGCAACAGTTGGTGGAGATTGAAAGTGCAGAATATTTGTATCAGATGTGGCAAGTAACGATGAATGTCTTCATGCTTTACTAACTGCATAACAACTAAAACAGAGATCATTGGCATGTCAACTATTACCAATCTGAATGTAACTTCAAATGATTTTGCATTACTCGTTGATTTTCTCCATTTAGATAATAAGACATATACCGTCATAGAAACGTAATGATAATGAAACAATTAGTTTTTTGGCGTGCTTTACAGATTTTCAGAAAATCAAACGTTTTAGAAAATACTTTAAAGCGAATTTCTGATAAGTAGTGAATAGATGCAACGGTAGATCAATATCAATAATTCTCCACCTTAGAAAACGGAATTCGTAATTGCCGCCTGTGAGAATACATAGATTAGCTAATATTATTATTAGCTTATTACGATGCATAAGTCTTTGATAATTCAATTTTGTCATAAATGCATAAATGACCATTTTGTAGTGATGATAATAATGTAATAAATAACATCTTTTGTGAATTATCAATAAAATGTTTAAGTAGAAATAGTATAGTACTATGAAAAATAAAAAAAAAAGAGGTTCCAGCAACTTACAGAACAGGCTGGCTGCTAGTGGGACTTTTCTGCCAATTAGGACCTGCCAAGAGTCTCTTATTTTTTTGTTTTGTATCAATTTTGAACATCAGTATTATATTATCATTTATCATTTAATGTTTTATAAACAATAAAATAAAAACAAATTGATATATTGACTTCATATCCATGATAATTGCTTTTCCACCTATTAATGTCAGTATGTTATCATCAATTGTTTTATGCAAATCGGATTTGTCATTTTTTGGTACTCCAAAAAGCCAAAACAATGGCTAATTTATTGATTTATGCCTTTCAAGTTCATGTTTATTCACAGCTCTATAATACAAGAAATCCCGGATAGTATTTGAAATTATTTTGAAACTTGAAAGAAATGAAGTAAAAAATGAAATGATAATTTACGGGATTATTTAAATTTAATAAATTTATATAAAAAATAAAATTTTAATAAAAACTACAAATAAATATAAGAGATTACACTTATCAGAGAAATTGATCATTATTGCTAATTTAGTTCGAATTGATAAATTTTACCCAATTCACTCATAAATTTCAACTATATAACAAAGTAATATCCATTGGGATTATTTGCTTGTACTGGCTATTTATGAGGTCATTTTAATTATTGTAATAAAATTGATTTATGTCAATCATATAGTTACAAACTAAATTGATATTGATTCATAGAATATATTCCAGTTTAACTACATTATTTGAATGAATTTATTTTGGGGAGAGAAAAAGAAAAATCTTTGCTAATTAAACTATGACAATTAAAATAAAATTTTTTCGGTTTTACAAATGCGTTCATACCGTACGTGGTATTGAATATTTCAACCGTATCTAGTTAATTATCGGTATAAAATATTAGTTTTTAATTAAAACTTCATAGCACAATTCAATTTATATTTATTATATCAGATCGATAAATAATTTGAAAATACCAAGCCATGACGTAGATACAACTTTTTAATTAGATACAATTTTTGTTAATCTCATTAGAAGTTTGAAATGGTAATGAGATAGTAATGTCATAATAAAGTTAATAAAACTGATCCAATTTTATTCATTATCAGTTTCATTGTAATCTTTATTTATTCATTGTTTTTTACTATTTAAACCTACCCAAATCTTTTCGAGATCTGTCTAGTTTTACTAAATTATAAAATCATCAACATTAAATTTGTATTAAATTCATTCCTTTACTGTCATTGATTAATTGAAATTAATCATTTTTATCCAAATTAAAAATTAACAGTATTAACTGTTATTAACTGTTGCCAAAACTTTTGAATCATTTTTGATGAATTTGTTTGCACCCTATGGGTATCTATTTAAAGCAAATCT
Source organism: Chelonus formosanus (assembly GCA_028641665.1). Lineage (NCBI taxonomy): Eukaryota > Metazoa > Arthropoda > Insecta > Hymenoptera > Braconidae > Chelonus > Chelonus formosanus. The sequence goes on from CM054001.1 coordinate 5,185,390, forward strand.
TTGAGCATATTTTATGGTTTAAACATAAGTGACCAGGAGACATAGTGGCAGACTATTTTTTAAATTTACTAATTTGACGTTGCTCCTTCATGGAGAATAATTTGAGAGTAATCAAATAATAATAAAATAAGATGGATGATCCAAGCCTATATCCTACACTGCAAATCCAAGCGTTTAGCAACTAAACACTTAAAGTGTTTACAATGTTAAACATCATAAACGAACTATGGTAATTTTGTAGACGACTTTTAAACGTTTCTTGCTGTTTACCGAAATGCTATAGTTTGTTTATGGCATTATACATTGTAAACACTTAGTTGCTTAATTATTAAACATTTTAAACGTTTTATTACTAAACACTTGAATTTTTCGAGATTTGCAGTGTAATAAAGCCTTTTTTTGTTAATTTCCAGCTTCATAGTGTGATTTTTGTTTCTAAAGCAATTTTGTTTCATTTATTACAAAGTTTAATAAATAAATATAAGTATTTCAAATAACCAGTGCATTGTTATAATAGATTTTATTTTTAGATAATAAAAACATTAAGGTAGGCCTTATTTGGGTCACCCACCTTACATTAAAATAATAACATGTAAGCCGGATCCAAGAGAAGTTAGGAATGTTCTCCTTATTTTGTATACCAAAATAATAAAATGATTGATCAAATGTTAACTTTGAACAAGTTATTATAAATTACTATAACCACTAGCTTTATGATAAATAAGTGAAATAAAAGCAACAATTCCTTGATAATTCTTGCATAAAACATGATGTACTAAATCGGTTAATTAATATGAATTTTCAGTTGACAAGGCTGACTGTGGTTAATATCGCTGTCTAATTTAGTTGAAGGATTCAAGCCTAGTGATTCTTCTGGTAATGACAGGATTGCTCGTTACCCAGTGGTTCCCTTATTAATAATACGAATTTTATATTGATCAGTAGGTCAATTAATTGATAAATGATCAGTCGGTAATTATTAAAGGGACTTTAAGTGGCTACTTCACAGTTTTTGTGTTGTTATTTACCTTCACTGTTGACTGTTTATACAAAAATAGCGAAGGGATACAATACTCCACAAAAATAAGAAAAATTTAATTATTGTTCCTTTTGTTTTAATGTGATATCTAATTTGGACATGATTAGATTTCAAGAACAATCAATGATAAATGTTTATTATCGAATTGAAATGAGAATATGATTCTTAAATACAATCATTTTTACTTAAAAACTCCTAAAACTGCACATAACGATGACCCAGGTATTTTAAGAATTCTTAACATTTTTATTTTTAAAAAGTAAACAAATTTGAAAAGGCCGCTTACATATTTTGCACACGTGTTATGCAAAGTGGAAGTGAAGTGAACTTAGCACAGAAAGTGTTGCGCTTTATCTAAGTTTCGCGTTAATTTCAGTATTCCACTAGTGTTGGAGATGAGCAAATATACTTGGCTACAAGTTATACGAGATATCTGTTAGAGAGCATCTAAACTGAGGGATGAATCCCGCATAGAATATTTACATGAGTAAATACGTCGTGAAATGAAATGTTTCAATTTAAAAAAACAAAAAAAAAATACAAGTAGAAATGCACCTTAGAACTTTGAAACAAAAGATCTCTTATGTTAACAAGAGAAAAAAAATCTTGTAATAAACTATCTGAGTACGTGATTAATTTTTTTTATGTCAGTAAAATAAAAATCGTTATTTTTATTTTCGATTTGGGGATATAGATTCATAGGAAATTGCAAATTAATCTTGGTAGAATACATTGTTGTTGTATTCTAGTCAGGAGATTCATCTCAACCGAGACAGGAAGCAGAGAAAGCTTTGTGAGGGCTCAGGTGTTGGAGACCGAATGGTAATAGAAATCTACGATACATACATGGTGATCTCTAGTATCTATCTTCAGTTTTTGTTTTTCCTTTTACGTCCTTTGCTGTCTTAAACGAAAACTAAATAAATTGCAATACCCGTATGTCTCTTTCAAAATGGTTTTCATTTTATTTATAAAATTAATTTGAATTGATCGCAACATAGTTCTATATCTCTATTCAACTTTATATTTAGAAATGTATTCTAAAATACCCAAATATTAAAATTCTAATGCTAAAACTTTTGTACAGAGACATTTGCGTTTACACTCTTGACAATACCATGTTCGATTGATTCTTTAATATGTTTTGTGAATTTGAATGATTTTTATTTCATTGATACAAGCTTCACCTTTTAATAACACTGCAAATCCCGAAAAATTCAAGTGTTTAGTAATGAAACGATTAAGGTATTTAATAATTAAACATAAGTGATTACAATGTATAATGCTATAAACAAACTATATCATTTTGATAAACGGCAAGAAACTTTTTAAAGTCGTTTACAAAATTGCCATAGTTCGTTTATGATGTTTAACATTGTAAACACTTGAAGTGTATAATTGCTAAACACTTGGATTTACAGTGTAAAACTTATTTTAATACACAAATGTAATTCATACTAATTAAGCATTGGTAAATCCTACTGAATAATATTGTTAGCAAATCTGATATAGGTACGACTCGAGAGATCCACACAACTAACTTCCTAGTGAAAAGTAACAAAATTAAAAAAAAAACAATGAATTGTGAAAATTGGCTAGTTTACCTTTTTGAGTTTTTTTATTCTGCTCGAAAACCCGCTCGACCGATTTTCTTCAAAATTTAATCAGGTTTAAGTAACATAAGTATGCATTAAACGAAACTGATCCCTTGAGATACACGAGACTAAAATTGATAATGAACAGACCTACATGTGCACATACGGACATTTTCTTAAAAGCCATATCATTTGGCTCTAGAGAGTTCAAAATGTAAAGACATGCCAAAGTTTAGAATTCCACTAGAATTTTTCACTGGAAAGTTCATAATTGTATCCTAAGATTTGTTTAGATTGTTGAATAATAATTTTTAAATGGAATCACTTTCTTATTTTTTGTTAAGAAGTATTGTTAATTTAAAAATGGACCTTTTTTTTATTCTATCAATAGATTTTAACTTTCGTATTTCTATTTTGATTGTTTCGCAACTTATGATACTAGGAAAACATGAAATATCAAAAAATATATCAAGCTTTATGAGAAGTAGAGTTTTGTAATTAGAAGATGAGAAAATAGAATATATAATTTATTCAAAATGAATAGCAAACTTTATTTCAAAATCATGCTAATTTACCAAAATTATAATACTCATGTATAAGAATGAATTTGAAACATGTTAGTAGTCCTGGTAGATAGAATATTCTACTTAATAATAATATGTATGTGTCTGTTAATTCATGTACCAATTAGTGCTTATAGTGATATTATCAAGAGAATTCTCATGTCAGTGGCTTTCCAACCTTACTGTTAATAGTTATATGATCAAACATAACCTTTGTCTAATTATTATTAATAAAATTCAACAACATCAATTTGATTCATGACATTGTAAATAAGTGCTTATTAATGATAAAAAGAAATTAATTATCTGATTGTATTTATCACAAACATTGTCAATGTGTTAAACGAAGTCTAGAGATTTTGTTATTCAAATTCAGAATAAATTGATTTGTTTTTTTTTTTTATAATTATATTTAAAAAAGATAATAAATATATATGTATGTGAATAATTAGTCATTTGTCTGTTGGTGATTATTCTTAGTTGCTGATTGGATAAATTAAATTCAATCTTTTACCGATTATAAAATAGATATAACAACAATGAGATAATAAAAAGAAAACATTAAACAGATTTTAAATTTGATGTGTATTGGATAAATTGATTTAATGAGCATCCATGATATAGTTTTATAATAGAAGCATAGGATAATTTTTTTATAAAAAAATATATTACTCACTACAAATCGTAGGAAGTTAAACACTTCCATTTTAAAATACTTTAAGTGCATTAAAATAAGACACTTCCAAATTTGAGATTTGCAGTACTGGGATAAACGATAAACGATGTAAAATGTCCTAATAGTTAATACAAACTATGTATGATTTGTAGACACTTTGTACACGTTTCATACCGGGTAAAAAATCTATAGTTTGTTTATGGCATTTAGCATTGACGCAGCTCAGTGTGTAAAAAGTGTCTACAAGAATAACACACTTGAATTTGCAGTGGCACTTACAAGCTGGATGTTCTACTGATTAAGCTATCCTAAACTCATGTAAATTCTCCTATTAATCGTACCTGCACTCGATTCTTGGACCCTCGTTTTCTGCTATCTCTCTTACACTGAGAGAAATATGTAAGGTAGATGACTCAAATAAAGCCTATGTCCTAATAAGGAGTTTTTTTTTACTTTCCAGCTTCACAGTGTGATTTTTGTTTCTAAAGTAATTTTTTTTTATTTCTTACAAAATTTAATAAATAAATATAAGTATTTCAAATTATCAGTGCATTGTTATAATAGATTTTATTATTAGATAATAAAAACATTAAGGTAGGCCTTATTTGGGTCACCCACCTTAGACTCAACTATTTTTGGTTAAATGAAAAATTAACACAGGATCGTAAATCCAACTATGTAACTCAACAATTAATTTTTTAGAGTGTAGAGCATAATATAAATGATTAAATATGTATTTCCATTTACTTAGGACAAATGGTCTGAAGTCCCAGATCAGCACTTGTGTCATATAATTATAGCTGAGAGTTGAATATTTTTAATAATATTGGAATCCTATTTATGTTCTTTTTATGTTAAATATTTCTAATTGATGAATTCTATAGGATAATCTATAAAATTATAATTATCAGTGCTTTCAACAAAATGCAGTTTTTATCGAAGAATTTTTCTATTAAAATATACGAAATGTTTTGAGAAAGAAATAAAGAAATTTCCAATATTTTTTATCCATATCATTTATTGATAGAAATGAAAGGGAAGAAGAAAAAAGCTCTCTTATTCAATAAAGATATTTAGCTCAGACATCTTACTCCATCGAAATAATTGAACGGATTATAGATGTTCATAGTCGTCTTATCAATTTAAAATTTTGAATACTTTTTGAAAATGAATTAGTGATGATCATTGCAAAGCAGTATATATCTACTATTATTTTCAGAAAGTTAATTGTATTCCGTATATTTTTATTACATTAATAAAGAATAATAAATATAATTGTAGTATATTTCTATAATTTTAATTAAATATTTTTTATCAAATCTAAAGTATCTGAAAATATGTAGTAATTACAATATCATATACAAAAACAATATATATATATATATATCTGTCGTAAAGTGAAGTTCAACTTATTGAACTGAGTTGTGATGCAGAATTTTCAATGAATTTTTAACTACCGAATTGTAGAAAAATTGAACAAAAATTTTCCACAGCAGCAATTATTTAGAAAGTTGACTTTTAGCAGCATTACCATTAATTAACATAACTTCACAAATCCATTAAATCAACGGTATACAAAATTAAATGTTTAAACTGGAAAAAAAATAAACTTTTATTCAGTAATTCATTCTCATCAGCGTCACTACTGCTCTTTATTCACTCAGTTATTCCATAAATCATTATTTGCTAAGTGTAAATTATGACAAGAAAATGTAGACAGTAGACGTAGTTGAAGCAGTAAAACTTTACTATCCTTCAGTACAGGTGAAATATCAACAGCAGACACGTAATGAAAACAAACATGAAAGGAAGATTTTCTCGCTTTCTTTTTGTGTTATTTTCTGATTCGAAGCAATATTTATGAGCATAAAACATGTACGACATTCAATTGTGTCATTGATATTCTTTTGAAGTAAGCAATAAAAACTGTTGAAGAATGTCGACTGAATTAAAGAATTACATCAATTGAAATTAAACACAATTTAAACTCGATTTTAAACTCTGATAATTGTTTAACTTTTTGATTTTAACTTAGTTCATTGTTTCTCGAAGGATCCTGAACTAAAACTTTAACTGTATTATACAGTTCTTGATACAGTAAACATTAAGATGATTTAGATAAATATACGAGAATGAAATTGAATATTGTGTACTCAAATATTCGGATTTATTTTTTTATCAGGATGAAGAATCCTTTCATACTATTATTGTTAATAATATTCTCTTTTACAGTATTCCAACTCTTAATTTATTTTTAATTTTTAATAGATAAAGCTTTGAATAAAGCTTGAGTAATTGTCGACGAGAAAAAATGAATAATAAAATAATTGTAAAGAATTAAAATCTGTGGAAAGAAATTTTACAACTTTTTCTGCCTTTAAATTACTCCAAATCCCGAAAAATTCAAGTGTTTAGTAATAAAACGTTTAAAGTATTTAATAATTCAATACCTAAGTGTTTACAATGTATAACACCATAAACAAACTATAGCATTTTGATAAATGGCAAGAAATGTTTAAAAGTCGTCTACAAAATTACCATAGTTCGTTTGAGATGTTTAACATTGTAAACATTTTAAGTGTTTAATCGCTCAACACTTGGATTTGCAGTGATATTAAATTGAAAATTTTTAAAAACTAGTAAAACAATTTATTATTATTTCCTAATAAATAGTTCATTTTGTCTAGCCGTGTCGAGTATACAGAAAAATAAATATTGCCATCGTGACAAAACTTATTGCCGTCGTAGCAAAACGCTCGTCTCTAGCTTCTATTTAGCCAAAAAATCGAAGTCATGGCAAAGTATTACTTTAACAGGAATTCGGATCATCCTCACAGCTGAATGTATGGCTCTTATCACAATACAGCTTGTGATATTAACGATGTGCTTCGATATTCTTGCAGCGATACTGAGTATAATCATGTTAAAAGTATTTTTTTTCGTATGGTCATAATATACGTTAGTAAGAAAGATTGTTTAAAATATATATTCATTTTTATTAAATATTGAATAAAATCTAGAAGAATCTACAGAATGTATTTTTAAAACAAATTAGTATTTTTTGATACGACATAAAGTTAGAGTATTACAGCTAGATATAGTAACAAGCAATATGGAATACTGCAAATCATGACACTCTGCTTCAGCTTTATATGCACGTAATGCACATATACATATATGAGTATATATGCCCTCAAGAGTAAATGTCACAAGGGCGACATAAATGCTGGAGACACGCAAAAGCGGTCACCGACTGCAGTGAAGGGACTAGAGGGGTCAGAAAAGGATGATGACATTAAATCCCTTTGGAAATTAACTTGATTCTGTTCTTCTTTTCAATTTTGTATTACTTAGCGATTTCTACATCCTCGTAACTCATGATCATAATATAAAAATACATTGAATATTGACATAACTATTACAAACTACCCAGAGGAAATAGTCAGAGAATTATTATTGGAATTTTGTTTAATTTTACTGGAAACTCTGCCATTAACATGAATGTGCATGGGCTCAAGAAAATTTGATGAGGAACTTCACATCAAATCATGTTCAATATTGAGAGAGGATATTAGCAAAATTTAATTAAGTTGAGTGTACTCTTCATATATATTTTATTAATAATATTATTCAAGTATTTATTGTAAATGCAAATATAAAATCATGAGCTGATAGTTTTTTAACATCATAAATGATATTATTACTTTACTGTTAAATAATATTTTAATAATTTAAAATTTAAATTATAAATAACATACAATATTTATTATTGCGAAAACAATATCAATTTTTATTCCAATCTTTTTTTTTTAATTAATAGAATTGTTTAATAGTAAAGTAAACAAACTTTTTATTTATTTATATCAGTTGTTTAAGTTGATAATTTTCATCTTACTTATACAGAAATAATTTTTTCATTTATAATAAGCATAAAAAATAACAAGTGCACTTTTTGAATTATTATTATTAAAAATTTATCTATTCGGAAATAATTTTTCAGTTTTTGTCAGTAAATTTTATTATTTACGAGATGTCACCGTAAAATAATCATTCACAAAGACTTACAATTTACTGATGAATCAAAATATGTATACTTCTATAATTTAAAAAGTGCATTTGACATTCTTGTACTTACAGTTAATGAAAAAATTTTAGTATTGATTTAATAGTCAAATAATAAAAAGTGTCTCTGATATTATTATCTTTTTAAATAAATGATATTATAAATATTCAGTATAAGTATTAAGTTACATTGAAGAAACCTGAAATTACGATTGCTTACATAAATGTAATAACATAGAAAATGTATGACAGGATTATAATCGGTAAAAATTTACGAGTATAAACTAAACATGAACGTTTTATTATATTCTTAGCAAAACTTAAAATAATCTTCGAATTATGAGAATAATATTTTTCTAGCGCTTAATATTGTTTTACGAAGATGTAAAAATCACAAAGATGTCTATCCTATCATACAAGTTAAACTGACAGAATTATTATTACAAAGAAGTGAAACGTTTTAAAACCTTGTCTGATACTTCATTTAAACATATAAATTACCTGTAGAAAGTATGTGTGAGCCGCTAATACAAAGAATAGTAAAATCTAATGTATTATACAGTTTCTTTTTATAAAAAATTATCGATAAAAAATCTTTGAGTTCGAAATTACTATTATAAAAATCTGATTAGCTATCACATGTTGCAGTTCAACAATTACTCTTCACAGCAAATCATACTTTTGCAAATTGGATCGATCTTCAGATGGGCTCTTATGATGACCGAATTGGTCAGACCAATAGTTATTCTTTTAGCTAATTAAGCGGATAATTAATTTAAACGAAAAATTAAGAATGAAGATGATAAAATTGCAAGATTAATTCCCGAGTAAAAGAGGCCCAATTCGAGCCCAAAAATATTTTTAAAACTTAGAAAAAAGAAAAAAAAAATTGTCATAAAAACTTATCATTGAATTAACTTTCGTGCTACAAATTGACAGTTGTAATAATTTATTGTCATCATTGTCGAATATGATCTTAGAAAATAGGCTTAAATTGGGCTCGTTTGAAATTTAGGCCTGTAATGGGCTTGTTTTGGGCACTGAAAATTTCTCTAAATCAAGATTAGGCTTTAATCGGGTCTGTATTGGGCTTATTTTTCATTTCGGGCGTGCTTTGGACTTTTTTTTGGGCCTATTTATTTTTACTCGGATTTAACCATCGAATTTTTTATTTATTTTATAACTTATTAATTATACATTATATGAAACCGAATGGTTATAACAGGAATGTTTATGAATTGTACTTAAGACTGTAAGATCTTTGAGTTATTGATGCCTGTTAGTATCGTCATTGAATGGATGAATAAAACCAGTAGTTAAAATTGACAAGAACACTTGAAAAAATACATTGCATTGGTGAAAATGTAAGTGAAAAAAGACTTAATGTTTTGATTTTATTAGCATAGTAATACCTCTATTTTCCTATTATTGAAACTAGGAAGGCCACGGGAGGTAGGGTAGAACAATATTTATATGAGCTTCGATTTTTGACAGAACATTCAAAAATTGCTAAGGCATTAGGCTGAAGAAATTAAAAACTCTTAGGTCAAACTGAGGGTAGTGAATGAAAGAAAACATCTATAGAAAACTTTTCTCATTCCAGTATTTCGTAAAGTATAGATCAGTTTCATGGTTTTTGTTAAAAATGTAGAAAAGCAAATGTACGCTTATATCATCGTTGGTGCCAGAAAATTGAACAAAGAGTTGGAACAAGTAAGGCTAGCCTCAATTTTCTCAAAAAACTTCGAAGAGAAAGAGAAAAAACTGAAAGGAAAACATATTCAAGCCGGCCGTCAACAGTCTAAAAAAACAAAAGAGCACCAGGTTCAACTGCAAATCTTTCAGAATTCGACCTTAGCAATGAGACAGCAGGCAGAGAAAACCAAGTAGGAAGTATTGATGAATATGACGAGATTTAAGAAATTTTTAATTTTTCGAAAATCAATCAAGACAGAACATGGCAAAGCTTACAAAGATGCCTTCTGACTCACTTTCAGAATTATTCGTTTGGAGAGTTTTGTGGAGAAGATGTTTTTTTGGAGACGAGCTGCGAGAATTTATTAAGGACATTATGAGATAGATTTTCTTAGAGAATTGAATCTGTAGTGAGGTAGATGAAGGCAGTAGTAGACTGTAAGAATTTTATTATAAAAACCTGCGATGAGAATTTTTGGAATCACGTAGTCAGAAACTGCCAATATAAAAACTGAAATTATATTGCAATTGATAAAAGAGTTTAGGAAATTCACGTTAAAAATACCAAGAATGTCGGATATGCTCCAAACTCTTCGGGACTCGTATCAGGGGTCAGATAGGTTGAACTTGTTTCTAGTCTTCCATTGAACTCTGTGTATGACTATTTTTTCAAAAAGTTTGAGAAAGCAAAGGGCGAGTGTAATGGGCCTAAATTTGCTAGAGCCAAATTTTAAGAATAAGATAAACAAGATAATCATTCCATGAGTTAGGATGGGTGCTAGACGAAAATAGGTTACCTAAAGGCCTTGAAACGTGGAAATATTTTAAAATTCGGAAGTTGTAAAATCGGACCCATGACAATAATTTCCCACTAGCAGAAATACACAAAATTAGAAAAAAAAAGCAAAAGAGCCGTGTTTGATGGCAGCACATGAAATAAGCTCGCCATAAAGTTTTTGTTCCTTTTTTTGTCATAACGACAATATCCTAGAACAGTTGTCGACTCAGTTGAGCTTCTCTAGTGTTTAAGTCACAACCATATGGAAAAGTTTATGGAAAACTTTTATTGATAGACGATATGAACCATACCAATGTTTCAGGTACCACAAATTTCCTTTATCTGTCATAGGAAAGTCTAAACATTCACGACGCTTCAAGAATCAAAGTAATTTTCTTAATGCATTATGCTTTACAAGAAAGTGCTTCAGTGGACCGTGACACATTTGCTGATTGGTTGACAACCTATTTTATACCTTGTGTCCCAGAGCATCATAATTATGAGAATAATGAAAATTCAAAAATTATTCTCCTGATTAAAAAAGATTTATGATTCTTGGACTTCTATCAAATTTTGCTGGACATTTTACTTTGTGTTAAGATGGAGGAGATAAATATTTAGTACAGTATATTGATATTTTAATTCGGCTAGTTGCAAGATGAAGTTGATCATCTGAATCAATATTCTCAATTCATAATTAGCCTTACTATCCCTAATAACCATTAGGAAACAGACTGTCGTCAGACTTACGTATGTTGCTATCTTTTAGTTTCTTAACGTAAGATTAACGTCAGACGTCAGATGCTGCTGCAGAAAGAAAACAGATGTACGTAAGTCTGACGATAATTCTGACGTAAGATTTTGGCTACTAGGAATATTAAACGTTTTTTAGTGCTTTAAAATCGAGACCATGTTAATCAAATGAGTGACGTTATATTAAAACACTTTTAATGTTTTAAAATAAGGCACTAAAATTTACAGGGATTAGAGTATTAGAATAAGTAAATTGTAATGTAATCACAAATAATTTATTTATCTATTATCAACAGATGCCAACTTAAAATAATGAATACTAGTATAAAATACGTCTTTGTAGATCATTGTAGCATTGTTTGATGCTATTAAACTAGAATAATAGTTTATACGCATAATTGTTAATGTAACCAATGTATACAATTCCTTTATTAGTAGAAATACAATGAGTCTTAATGAATTTTGGATAATGAAGGTGAATAGAAACATTGCAACCGAAAGCTTTTTGGAATATTGCCGGATGGTATTTCGTAGCTGTGCCAACAAAAAACTTTGAAAATTGAAGAAATATTATCTGCTCTAAATTTCACTTCTAGTACATTGGTGGTAAATATTACAAATAACCTTTTTTCGTGTGAATAAAAATTATTGTTCCAAAATATTTCATTCGAATCTTAAAAGATACCTTACGTAAAAAATAGATTAATTGGCGTAACATTCATTAACTTACTTTTATTTCTATTTCATGTTATAAAAACTCATGAAATTATATAAAAACTATTCTGGATGAAAAACACAATAAGATATTGTATAGATAATCGGAAAATATCATATTGATGACAATACTTCCCCTTTTGCAGTGAGGAAATACTATGCTATTGAAGCTAAATATTCATATCGTTTCAAATAAATATATTTACAGCAGAGGGTCGATTATAGATTATATTTAAAGAATATTGCAGGAAAAAACGCTGCTATTATCAAATACAGGTATAAATTTTCGTGCTGTGCTGTATTTACATTTATATTTATTTTATTTCCTTCTCTACGGCAATATACACTCTAGCGTGGTGGTCGTAATTGCCAGTTGGTTATAAATCAATTTAGCGAAATCTGGAGATAAGAGGAAAAGGCGAAGCAGTGAAGTAATAATAATTAATGGGCATACAAAATGAGTATGAGGAGGGTTAGTTAATTGAAGAAAGTCTATCAGGTATTTTTTTTTCTCGATTACGTGTGACATTTATTAAAATTTTTCATCGTTTAAAAAAGATATATATTTTGAAGCATCCTCAACGATTTAATATTCACATAATTGTTCGATAAAAATTAAGAATTTTGACAGGCAAGGTGTGTAGACATATTTTAAGAGAAATGAATTGATTTTAAACAAAATCAAACTTCGATAAATGTACAAAAGTATTTCCTGGCACTTGTGAGTATTTATTGACTCAATGCTTTTTTTATGGGGCAAGTTTGAAGGCATTTAAGTTTTAAATTTTGAGTTATTATCTACTTTTTGCTACAAAATGAAATAGTAAACTAGTAATTTTAGTTTCTACAAATAAACCAGTCAAAACTATTGAGAAACAGTCTATTTTTACTGATTTATTTGTGAATAAGTTGAGAATATATTTCAATCGTCATTGAACGGATTAATTAGTTTTAGAATGTAGAATTGTCAATTTATAAATACTCGATGAGAAACAAGGTGTACTCCGAGTGTAAATCATCGAATGGTTTCAATATTCAAAATTTTTTGTTCTTTTTTTAACTAAAATCTTTTCCTTCATTATTTTCAACAACCAATTAACGCTTAGATAAAACGATGATGGACTCGACGACTTTTGCCTCATCTGCTTTTTAAAAGAGGATTAAGGCACAATTAAATTATTTACAAATATTTCGAATTTTTTTGATATTAAGGTTTATCATTTGAATAACCTTGAGTCTAAGATGCGTTATATAGGTTATCGACCTGGGTGATGTTGAGGGAATTAAGAGTGCGCTGTAATATTTAAAAGGATGGGGAGGAAAAAGTTAATGAGTCAAAGAGGCAAAGTGGGTAAAGAAGGGAGCTAAAATCTTAAAAGGTGTGTGTCACTGAAAAAATAATGTAAAGGCAACAGAAAAGTGTGCAATAAAAAGTTTTAATAATTGTTTATTTCAATGATTTAAAAATCATTAATAGCAATTAATAATGTTGAGTAATTCATTATTTCCAATTATCCCTCACCACACTGGATTTACAGTGCAAAGACGAATTTGTTTTTAAACTAAGAATATAGAGTATCATCTTGGAATTATATCATATTTTACTTAAAATCTATAAAACTATTCATTATTTCTAGATGACAGCTGTTTTATGGTGTGTATAATCTTCTCAATATTGTCAAAAATAAAAAATAAATTAAAAATTCTTTTCACTTGAGTCTTAAAATATTTAAATTTAATGGCATATGAGTATTTAAATTTATAATTAGAATCGCTTTTATGAGAAATTCACTTATATGATACTTTTGGCCGTTTATCTTTAAAATGTATCATAAATTTCATCAATTCACGACCATTTTACTTTTTTCCTAATTATCGTAATCCATTGAAGTAAGTGAAAGCTGTTAAATATTATGTAGAGCAAAGAATAATAAATTATAAATAATTTTTATCCCGACTAATTTGTAATATTAATTTTATTTGTTTCCTATCTTTGTTTAAAAAGAACTGTTTTCTTCTTCAATGAACTTTTGGTAATAGAAATATACCAACTAATAAAACTCAATGATTTCTTTCAGTAAGCATAATATTCGTATGAACGAACTAATTAGAAAGAAGATAACTGGTGAGAACTTCCAAGTGAAATGGTAGTTGCCTTTATCGTAAATAATTTGAATTTTGAAATAGCCACGAAAAGTTGTCAACAAAAGTTTCTTTCTCATTTGAAATAGAATATGAAATGAAATAGCAAACTTGTTAGTAATAAAATGAAGTTGGCTTGTTACAACAAATTCACTAACAGATATAAAACAGAAAATTCCGAAATTTTGATCATTATAATCAACGGAATATCTTTTTAAATTTTTATGAGTTATTCTGAACTTTACCTTGAAATATGAAAATTACTTTCTCGCTTTAAGCTATACACTATCTTTGAAATTTATATAATATAATTATTGAGTTTGGAAATTTGATTATTTTCATAAACAATAAAATATCGAAGAACCTAAAATTGTCTGACATTAATAGCGAAGTAGATACAGAAGAGTCAAGCATGAGTTTAAACAAGATTTAGACAAAATACAACAATTATTAGGAATATAGAAGCAAGAGGGAACACTGGAGTTTCATTTAACTTAATTTTCATTTGGTATCAGTGATCTCATAGATCTCTTACTATTTTTCATTTCATAGCAATTAAGTATAAGTACTTTTATTATTTTTTATAAATTAAGAGTTAGGGATGAAATTTTAATACACCTCAAGCAAATGTAAAACTTAATCGTAAAGAGGTATTCTCTCAGAGCAGTTGAAAATGAAATGGCGTTAAAATACAACGGGTAAGGCACTCGTTTAAACGACAGTCCATACAACCGTTGAACCTTACTCGTTTCTACGTAGGTATACTTTGGTCGTACAAGCTGCAGGATTGTTTCCCAGGGTGTAACGATCCTTGGGGAGTAATTGCGGAGTCGTTTTAGTTGAGTCAGCGTGAGGGAATGAGCGAAAAAGAAAGTACAGTTTTAGTGGAGAAGAGAAAAAGAGGTAAAACCGCGCAGGGTAGAAAGAGCATCCAGGATACACATATATAAGAGAGAAGTTGATTGTGACCAGCAGTGTACTACTGCAAGAGGCCATCTGTATTCTACCTAGTCCGTAAATTTTCGAATATTTTCCGCTCTAGAGTAAATCAAGAACCACGCCCGAGCATGTGCCGTATGCAGAAAGTCTGCTAACTCTTTTTGTTTTTTTTCTTCTCAACATAAGCATTGCTTTTATCATGACACGTACTGAAAAATAGCGTGTATGCTAACTAAAAACTTGTTTTGAAGAAACTTTAAACAAGTATTCCATCCTGTCGATAATGTTCTTCGATTGAAAATTCATTAAAACTTATTTCTCATATCAAGTTATAAGTTTATTCTATTTATAAAATATTTTTTAATACTAGAAAAAAGTATCTCACATGAAATTAATGAATTATTCCGTACGGATTTATGAGAGACAGAATAGAATATGATTTTCAATATGATGTAAGATGAAAAATATTCACATTATAAAAAACATATGATTACATTTAAATCTGTGATGCATCATTTTTTTATTGATTACTACTGTAAAGTGAATAAAATTAAATAGATAGTAACAATCTTGAAAAACTTTAGAGCCTACTTTTTTATGTCAAACAATTTTTTTTAATTATTATAAACTCTTCTATTTTTATTTTTCATTAATTTCAGCTTTGTAATTATCTGTATTCTTTTACTGTTGCAGTTATAATCAATGTTAAATAAAGGTGTTTGGAAAAAATATTTATATTTACAAAAAACTCTTGAAAAGTTTTTCAATCACAATAAATGATAATGGTATAGTTTCTTTTGTATTATATTAGTTGAACAAAGATGCTTTTTAAATATTAATAACAAATGAATATAAATATTTTCATATCTAGATAGTAATTAGCAAAAAATTTACGTAGCTGACAACTATTTAACTCAGATTGACGAATTGTAATGAGTCTAATTCGAAAGATCATATAAACAGTTTTAAAGCTATCAAAAATCAGAATAATCTATAATCAACAATTTAGTGTAATCCATGAATTGTACTTCAAAATTTCTGATAGACAATTAATAAGTGTAAAATGAATGAATGAAACTTTTTTTAACCAAAGTTCACCTCTATTTATAGGAGATTAAAATGTATACCAAGAATAAATTTACATTTTTAATTTAATTTTTTATTAACTTGTAATTATTAAGTACTGGGAAACTTTTAATAATAACATCATCCACAAATTAAAAGATAATCGGCTTTTTATCTGATATTAGCTAATAATATTCATAATACTTCCTGAATCAATGTTTTCTTTTTAAATTAAATAGATAAATCGAAATGATATTTAATATTACGTAAACTATTATTCGAATAATTTCAGTATAGGCTTTGTTAGCAATATGGTCGGGTGAGTTTGGATACTAGATCAGCTCTAATTAGATGTAGTCAGGCTAATTTAATAAAGGTGCACTATTCAGGATCTTACTGAATAGATGCATACAGCTATTACGATAGATACACTTAGAGAAATAAAATTTATTCAAAGTCCGATTATATTCTGAACGAGCAAGCTTTGATGATAAATAAAGATAGATACTTATTGGTCGTTTGTTATTTCATGTGCTTATATTCAGTCTGTTTTTCAAAAAGTAATTTATCTTATCTTTTCTGTAAAAATTGACACGTTAAATGGAAATGTATCATAATAAATATACGAATACTCAATTAAGGTTAAATACATATATCTTGCTGTGTATATTTGCATCTAATCAACGACGTATCAATATGCCAACTCAACATATCATAAGTTATTATGATTCTCCTATCGCTCTAATTTTCAGTAAATCCACATCTTATTGGTTATAACTAATATTTAAATAGGAAATAGTGCCTATTACGTTGTCATAGATAATTATTTTTATTTGCTTTTACATAATCAAAGAGAATTATTTAGATTTATGTATGTGAGAATCAACAAAGTTGACGTATTTGAAAGCTTGGAAGGATATTTATTTTTATGCATTACAGTGATTTGAACAAACTATTTATTTTATTTATTCCATCAAATTTCGGCTTCTTATTCAACTTTTATTTATGTATTGTGAACCAAATAATAAATTATGAATTTATGTTGCTGTGATTCAGTTGGATACTATCCAAAAAAATAGAAACTTCTTATTGTTTTTCTTGAATACTATGGTTTGAATCTTGATTATATTTTTATTAGGTTGAGTGGTTCTTGTCAAAGACAAATCATGAAATTGAAAGAATTGATTTTTTACTCAGTTTGAAATATTTTATTTGAAAAAAAGTATCAAGATAATAAAATACTGCATACTATTGGGATGTCAGAAATCCAGGACAGTCTGTTTAAATCAATGATTTTCTGCATTGCAGAATTGTCTGTTCATAAGTTACATAGTCCTGTTGCAACCAGAGTCAATTTAACTATCAAATAAGATACATTGTCCAATCAATCTGATCATTATAAAGTATGATTCGCTATCGCCCATAAACCAAATCGAAATAGCTGGAAGTTATGCCGTCAGTTTTTTAGTTTATCTATTTACAGGTATTACTACTTCATTTGATGTTACAGGAGTAAGTTTTTGATTTGGTCAGACATTGAGAACGACCCGTAGAAAAAAAATTTCGTTCCTTAAATATTCCCCATTGGAAAAGTTCCCCGACGCTTCCCTCGTGGGACTATGGAGAACATTTGAGGAACAAAGATTTTTTTTTTTTTTGAAAATTTGCCTTTCTACTCTAAACGTACTTTAACTTAGGTTTCTGCTAATAATTCAGAATCTATAAGGGCTATATAGATAATAGGTATATCAGTGAATTTGTGAAAACGAGATTTTTTTACTGCACTAGTGAATTATCATTATTGGAACATAATTAATGCTGAAATTAAAGCAAGTTCCCGTTTTAGTCCATTTAAGGAGTGAAACAATTGATTTTTCATGTTTTGGAAACATACATACTCATAAAAAACTTTACAAAAATTTATTGCACCCTTAAAATCAACAAAATGCTTAGAAACTCTGGAGAAAAATGTGACTTTTTTTTAATATTCCAGCGATTTGGAGGGTGAATGAAATTTTTTAACTTTTTTTTTCGGAATTGTATGTTTAGCTTAGATTCTGAGGTTTCCAAAAGGTCCTTAAATAGCGTTATTCAACCAACCCTTTGAGAGTTATAGAAGTTCAAAGTCAGGGGAATGATGATTTTTAATTTCTGTCTAGTTTTACCCGTTTTCAAGGGTGATAAATTAATCTTCTTAAGTTGTGCCTCGATTCCGCATTTCTACACATCAAGACGAAGAGCATGAGCCCTCGATCATCAAAATCGGAGTACTTTTATTTTTTGGTCAAAAAAAATGGAAAGGGGTACCACTTGCCATTTTTTGGGGTCGAAAAATAAAAGTTGTCCGATTTTCAAGTTCGACCACTCATTCTCTTTGTTTTGATGCCTAGAAATACGATATCAGGTCAAAAATATCACCAATCAATTATTTCACTTCTAAAATGGGGTAAAACGGAAATTTGCTTTAATAAATGAACATTCTTTTAAAAAAAATATCAAATATTCCAAAAGATGTAACAATTCTACTTTAACTACATAATAGAATAGTTCAATTAAAAACTTTCACCAATCGCTCATCAATAAATTGCAGTAACTTAATAAATATTAAGAATGACTCTATTTTTCAATCCATCTATAATCAGGGCATAAGATGTATGTTCTATTTATAGAAGTAGATTTGATTATATATTGAATAACTATGCCAGTAATAAATTATATCAAATAAAGCCCCTAATGATGATTTCATTGTTCATTGATATTAATGAAAAAAAAATGAACACTTCGATTAAATAGAAAAAAATATTATGTAATATCATTATAATTCAAACAATACTTCTGTAACGACATTTTCATTTCTAGAATTAGAAGTACACGGAAAAAACAGTTTCAGTAGGACCGGAAAATTTTTCTCTATCAGCACAAAACTTGTTTTAGCTTATTTACAAAATCACCATCAAAGTGTATCCACAATACTTTTCCGTATAGTAAGAAAACAAAATTTTTCTGTATGAGGTAAAGAGAATAATATAACCTCCGTTGTATCACCTCAAATTTTTAATAACATATATCTATGATTTAACAACAGTATAGAATAAAAATATCCCCATTTTACAATTTTTAGAAGTGCGCAATCATTTTTCACATAATAACCATTGAAAAATCGTAGAATATATTGAGTTTAAAAAATGATAAATATTATTTTATAAACGACTTTTTCCGAAAAACAATAGTACCTCAGCACGTGTTCGTAAATGGTGAACAGATTTTTACTATAGTACATGCCACGCTACTATAGTGGCTATCGTGAGTAAGTTTTAGGCATATCACAAAACTGGCGTTTTAGCGCTACACAGAAAGCAGTGTTTTGGCGCTATAGAGAAACGTTTACTGCTAGTAGGGATACGTTTTTCTCTTATCAGAATACCCACTAAATTAAAATAAAGTTTTCCGGTCTCACAAAAACTGTTTTTTCAGTGTATATTTCGAAATTTAATGTGTACATTTATTTACATGTTTCATTATGCGTACATATTATTAGAGTTTTGAAAAAGCAAATGAGAGATTTTCATATGTTCAATAAATAATTATGTAGTATATGTATAATATATTTAAATAAATATCTACATGTAAAAAATCTATACAATGAAGTGAATTACATGAAAGTTTACAATAGAAAGCTCCAAAAATCAGTTTTGTTATGAACATTTTGAAATACCATATCCTGTATGTTAATGAAAACATTATTACATAATACAACGTACCTATCATAATTTTATTAAACATGT
This sequence comes from Chelonus formosanus, assembly GCA_028641665.1. NCBI lineage: Eukaryota > Metazoa > Arthropoda > Insecta > Hymenoptera > Braconidae > Chelonus > Chelonus formosanus. The sequence continues at coordinate 5,205,196 of CM054001.1, forward strand.
AGTAAAATTTTTAAGTTTTTAAAATTGTGTCATAATTTTAATATATATAAAGTATTATAAAAATTACTATGTATAGAGTATTGTATAAAGTATTATAGAAAATACATAGAGTGTAGATAAAACTTGCTTTCTGTAAAGAGCACTAGAAGATGAGAAAACAATTGAATGCAATTGCAGAATGCAATTTTTCTTGCAGAAGAAATACTATATCTTACTTTTTTGATACAAAATCCAGAGGAGAAGGTAGGATTATGGTCCAGTTTTTAATATGGTCCATTTGTTTATTATAAGAACGATAAGTTAACACAGTAAAAACAAAAAGTGTCCCATAATTCTACCTTCTCAATGTGTCACTTTTTGTTTTTATTCAATTACACTATATACTCTGTTAAATTATCGCTCGCATAACAAAAAAATGGATCATATTAAAAACCGGACCATAATCCTACCTTTTCTACTATTTTGATTTTTTTTTTTTTTTAATTTCTGTAAAATTCTTTCAGAATCCTAAAAAAGTTTCTCTGGGTTTTATTTGAAAAACATTTTTGGAACCAAACTCTTTTGGAAATCTGTAGGACCAGTTTCCCTTTATGAAATATGTTTTTCAATTTTTGAATAATTTAAAAAATAATAGAGGTTGTATGAAAAAAGTAATTCAGTGCCTATTAAAATTTTTAGACAACATTAATAACCATCAAATAAAGTTTATGTTCCTCTAGAGAATTCCTAGATGTCATCTTATATCATTCTTCTGTTTCTAAAATATGGATAATTGTTTATAAAAAATTGTTATTGCTAAATGACAGAAAATAAATTTTATTATATTATAAATAATATACCACATTACACAAAAATCAGTAGATACTTAAAAAATAAGCTGTGATATTATCGTTTTTTAACTAAAATTTTTTCAATTAACAATGAATCTATTATTATAGTATTAAAAACTGTATTCAGCCTTTTATGTACAAACACAATATATAAAAGAGTCTGCCTTTCTCGGCTGAACTCGCTGAAGCTGAAGGAGTGTTTCACTTTGGAAGCTGGCGCATCAATCCTATTCACTTCCAGCCAAATTTTCTTTGCAAGGAACACTTAAAGAAAGATTTACTTCAAAAGGAAAGCATTATGTTATTTTTTGTCCAAATACATTTTTAAAAATTATTATTCCATTTATTTAGAATATACATTTGTATGAGGTTATTAACTTAACGACGTCATTCCTAAAAATTATTATATTCAAACGTAAGTACAAAATATCAGCTAATTTATTAGCATTTATTATAGACACTGTCTACATACGAGTATAAACCAAACTTTGATTTGCTTGATTTTAATATTGTGAACGTGGCCACAATGCCTATTATGTGACAATTAAATGTGAGTTTTAAATTATAGATTTATCTTAATTTCATGGTCGTTAATAATAACAAAGATAACAATAATTAAGATAAAAATTATTTCATAATGATTAATTTTTATTTTACATAAAAATTTGGTTAGTTAAAATAATGCTAGAATAGTTGTGCAAATATGACAGTACAAAGTTTAAAACGTCATTTTTTACTAGCATAATATAAACTTCGGTGAATGTTAATGAATTTTTAACATGTCGAATTGAATTGATTGAAGGTAAGTAAAAAAATGAAATTATATTCTACATCATCGAATTTTCATGTAAAACATGAAATTTTATTAAAGTTTGGTTATTTTCGTTAATAATTATAACTGAATTTCGTTGAATTCTCTTTTTACTTTTTACAATGAATTTCATTTTGTGTTGATAGTCTTTTTTTTATCAGTATTTAAATATTTAAAAAGTACATTCGTGTAAAAAAAATTGTATCATATTAATTGATTTAAAAAATGGTACTCTTGAAATTATTTTATTGTGTTAAATGTTTGAACTGGAATAATCGAAAAAGGTTACTTTTATTTCTTTTTATTTTTACTGACACAAGTGATGTTATTTTTTATCGAAGGACTATATTGGGATTCGCGGTTGAATGCAATTTATGACTAGTATTAAAAAAACTTAATATTTTTCTATAATACTGAAATATCCTTTTTCATCACTTTTGGTAAAAAATCTATTGTTGAATACACCAAATCTACAGCTTAGAAATTTCAAATAGTATGTATGCAGATGTCTAAGGATTTTTCAGCGGTTTTATATGGGTACTGTTTTCCTTAGGAAAATGTTTTATTTATTCAGAGCCTCCATACGAATAATGCATCAAACTGAAACGCTTGTATTTCGCATTTGATTTTGTTTAAGCATAAAATGAAATTGGCAGCTTGCCAACAAAATATGACTTCAATTACTTATTTTAAAGCTTTACGATGATTGATATTACAAATATTTTTTTATTTATTTATGCAAAAATATTTTAGATCTACTTATCATACAGTTATTTTTATAACTTAAAATATTTTCAGTAAATCAATATTTTTAAGTGGTTATTTTTATTTATTCGTAGAAACAATCTAGTTTTATTTATCTTTCAAATGTTTTCATTAATTTATGTATAATTAAATAGAAAGTTAAAGAAGAGTTTATTTTTTTAAATGGAATAAATGGAACATATGAATCAATACTAATAATTAAAATTCACCAAAGAATAAAATTAATTTTTTAGTAATACGGTTCTGTATCTTTAAGATGAAAGATTAGCTGATACAAGCTGTTATTACTTAGTTGAACTTGATGGAAGATTGACCAATGTGTGGTAGGCTGTTATTATGAATAAACCAACTCCCTCAACCAGATAGCAAGAAATATGCAGAACTAAGCATTAATAAACAATATCTATGTAGCAGCCTTATTCCAATAGTGTTCAAGATTTTTTAATCTAGATAGTAATAAACAAAACTTTAGATAGAATTACCCGGTCCTATATTACTAACCTGATTATCTTAGTTCATCAAAATTTATTCGAGTAAGACTTACATGAATTGCTTGATTAAATTCGTTATTTTGTTGATATTCTATTCAATGTCTAAAATTAAACTACTAAATTAGTCTAAAGGCCTTAAAAGTAATAATTAAAGAATCGAATATAAGTTTCTTAAATTTCAATTTCCAAACCCTCCTAAGATTCTATGGTACAAAATTAAACTTCAATGTCAATCTCAAGACCTTTAAAGTAGCATGTAAAAGAATCTAATTACTGTTTTCAAGTTTTGAATTCAATCTTCAAATTCTTTGACGGATTGATATTACTTTTCAACTGTCAAAACTACGTAGAGTCATCAATCATTATTATCTGTATCAATACGATTATAGACACTCAATAAATTGGATTGTGAAATAATTTCTTTTCATAGATTAGTATCATAAATCAATAATTAAAAATTTTTATGTCGACTAAAATTGAAAAATCATTGCTTTGTAAAAATTCCACGTGCACATTATTGAATTCCTCGTCATGACAAAATAATGATGTATACTTCATAATGTGTCGAAAAGTTTCGGTTATAATATATTGAATGCTATAAAATAAAACGGAAAAATTTTTATTATGAATCTATAAATCACTGTAATTTGTTTGGAAGTATTTTATATACCAACAGATTCGTTTCAAATTTTATTAAAACCATATTCAAATTATTCATCATCAAATTTATCGTAACATAATAATTAACATATAGTGAAATTTAAAAAATTACAAATTATTTATTGATTTCGAAAATAATCCATTAAATATTTTTTTTTATTATATGATTGGATCCACTGCAAATCGTAGTGTTTTAATTTAAAACACTTGTAGTGTTTCAAACTGACGTCACCCATTTGATTAACATTGTAGTTACTTTTTAAATGCTTAAAAGGGTTTAAAAAGTGACTACAATATTAATCAAATAGGTGACGTCATTTTTAAACACTTTCAAATTGGAGATTTGCAGTGTAGAAACAAAAAATAAGTAAATTACTCGTAAAGTAAAAATTATAATAAATTTATTCCAAATAGAATATCATGAAATTCAATTGAATAAAGCGTTTCGAACAATCAATACCCGGAATAATATATTATAGCAGTTATCGATATAAGAACATCGTATTTACACAATTAAAAAAGTAAGTCAACTATGCAATTAATTACATGTGCTAATCAATGCTCGATCCTTAGTATTACTCTATGGTTGACTTGGTTAACCACATAATCATTAGTGCTCACCAAATCTAACCAGAGCATTCGTCATTAAAATTTCTCTGATACCAATTTTTAATATCGATAAACAGCAACTAGGCATATTTGTTTATAAATAGGAATTTTTTGTTTATCGATATTGCAATAACGAAATGAATGTCTGTTTGAGCATATGCTTTTAAAAAATACAATAGTGAAAATTACTTCGAAACAGCACATTTTCACTGATTACTTTTCGAGAGTAGTGTAATATTTGCGAAAAAGTTGCTTTAACAACTTCCGAGCGAAAATTCCTTTGAACATTAGTTCAATTAATAGAAATTCGATGATTCAATTTATGCAAGAAATTTCCTTTCTCCCTCTTTTACTATTTAACTCAGAATGTTCAGGGATTAATAAAACTAGAGAATGAGATAAAATTAAATAACGAAATATTTAAACAATGAAATTATTTCATGGTATAAAAATTTTGCTTATAATGTCTCTTTTTAGAGCATATTTCTTATCATTATTAAACCTGACAGCGTATAAAATTAAACAAAAAGTACTTAAACAAACCATGTAGGATTTCTAGCTAATCTCTGAATATTTTGGAGAATCCCTGTGTTTTCTATGTAATTGATTGTTCTCCCATACAATTTAAAAGTTTATTCACTATGAGATCTATGTGTTTCACATGATTAAATCCTAGTGAATCAATCGTATTTGTTACTTTTAGAAATAATGTTTAGAAATTCAATATCAATGACAATGATGTTACTGTGTCATAACCCGAGTCAAAATATAAAACCTATTTTCATCTTAAGACTATCCTTTCTTTAGGTTTAATTTAAGATAAACAAATCCTAATTAAAATCGGAATATGCAACAAAGCAGTGTTTCCATAGGCTGAAAATTTTTCAATTTTATCCTATCTCCATCCTAATTTTATTTTATACTTTTCCTGGTTTCAATCTAATTTTATTTGAGATTTAATTAATTTTATTTTAACAAAAACATACTTTTCTATAATTATTAATTTTATTTTAATTCTAATTGGGCTGACTATCAGCATTAAAATCATGTGTATTATTAAAAAAGTATGAATGAAATGGAAGTTATTTCAATTATTTCCATAAGTACTACTAGATATAAGCAAATCAATTTATGAGATTGAAATCAGGCTATTCTGTCTATATCCTAATTTTTACCAACTTCAGAAGGATAAAAATAGTATTAGGATTAGAAAATTAAAATTAGGCTTTATCATCCTGATTTTGATCTACTTAAAAAATGAAACAGAATAAGATTAGGATGAAAAGATTGAATCTAGGATAGAAAGGATGGGAATAGTATGAAAAGTATCAATTTAGGTGTTATATTTTGACTCGAAAATTTATTGAATAGATCTTAAATTTATTCTTAAATATTTATTCTTAATCATTATATAGAATAATTTTATGAAAGATTCTCAATAATTAGCAGATTTAAATTAGACTAAAAGTGTCGTTTTCAATGACTTCAAACTGAGAAAAGGATTTATTTTAGTGGAATAAATATAATCACCAAATAATAATAAATCTTGTTTGAATGACTGTCTGACGTATTACACATTTTGTATGAACGAAAGAATCTCTTTGTAATTTTGTGAGCTATGACTCAAAAAGTTGTATAATTAATGGAGTATACGGCAAATTCGAAATGATTTGCACACGTGGATAATTAATTAATTTGATGTATGTAACATGTATAACATCATTAACGAACTATACCACCTATGAACTTTTCATATCTAGAAAAAATGGGTTAGGTGTGAACATAGCTGATATAAACTAAGTGGCGATAAAAAATTGAAAGCTACTATAAAGATGATCAATGATCGGAATAATTATTAAACAAAATGATTAGTAATTAAGAGAGAAGAAAGATAAGTGCCACATGCATTCTCTCATCTACTCTCTTATTCATTCTCTCATTTATTCTCTTTATGAGAGAATGAATAAGAGAATGAATGAGAAAGTAGATGATGTTACTCTCAGAGTAGCACTAAAATTTCGGTTCAATTACTAAAAAAAAGACTGTCTATTATTTGATTCCAACGATTGTCGTATATTGTTCTGTTTTTTATTTTCATAAATTCATAGATTTATTTGTTCGAAGCAAAAATACTTGTTCGATTACATCATTGTTTGTTTTTAGACCTTTTCAATTTTTATTGCTCTTATTATTATTAAATTCATTTTTTTTAAAAAAAGACATTTTTTTTTTGTCAATTTTTTTCTCTTGATATCAAATATTATGAACATTAGTTTGAATTCCTGATAAAAAAATTTTATGTTATGAGCTTTTTTGCAATTTTTTTTTTTTGATGTTCAAATACAAATCAAAGAACGCATTTTAAAGGATACAGCTTTCCATATATTTTGGCGGTGATACATTTGTTCTTTCCCCTTTATTCTATGTGCATTTGTTTTGTATTTTATAGCTATTTAAAGTTAGCTATGCGATACCATTTTTAAAATCAATACTCAAGCTTTCAGTACACCTGTTTTCTAACACTGAACTATCAATTTTTTTTAACAACGTAACCGATGCACAACATAAAATTTTTGTTTAATTTTTACAGTTATAAAAATAACATAAATTTTATCATGTTAAAGAAATTACAAAAAGTAATTGATAAAAGGATTGAAGTTTTATTTAGAGTCCAAGTTCCATTATTTCTACACACAAAAAAAAATATTGCCATGACAGCTTTCACAACTAATTGAACATTGTGAAGTTTATGTTTTTTCAAAATACGTTAGAAACATCTGTAAAAATTATTTGGTGTAGTGGTAAATAAGTTATCAATATTGCAAACAAATATCATCTCGTTTTAAAATGACGAAATAATTTTTGGAAATTTTCCATATGCATCTTCTAAAAGACGATATTTTAATAATCTTTTGCACTGCAAATCCCGAAAAATGTAGATGTTTAGTAATAAAACGTTTAAAGTGTTTAATAATTAAACTCCTAAGTGTTTAGAATGTTGAACACTTGGATTTGCAGTGTGTTTTATTGACATTTTAATCTATAAATGATGCAATAAACTGCTCATATTAAAAACAAAATAAAAACACAAGATGTGATTATTTAAACAGTGACTTATTCACTTCTACGACTCTTTGTTTTAATTAAAGAAAAAGCCTCAGTTAGAAGTAAAAAAGCACTATTATCGTGTTTATTCTGAAAAATATGCAATTTAATTAAAAAATAAAATACGAGCGAGAAATATGTTACAGCTCAAAAGGTGCAAATGTTTGTGATGTAAAAGAACATAAAACCTACAAAAACTTTTAAGTATCGCAGCTATTTATTAAATATTCGATTGAATAAATTTTTTTCGTGTTAAATATCGGACGATTCCATTCGAATGGATTGCACCAAAATTTATTTCATAATAACTATATTCTTGTATGTTTATTTATATTCAATAATAAAATAATACTGAAGTCAAGATGGTGAATATCTACTTAAAATTCATAATTAAAAGTAATTCACTCAACTTCAATTTAAGGGGAAAGTAGCTGCCTGAATAAAAATATGAAACATTTTATCAAGTCTGAAAGTTAATTTAACTGTTTTTCAATTAATGAAGAAGTTTTTAGTAAGAAAATCTAAAAAGTTCTTAAAAACATTTTATTCAACAATATTTAACCATAATATTAATTTGATGACTAAATTTAAAATGTTTTAAAATTAAATTTATATCAGACAACTGAATTTTTTATTGCTTTGCAATTGGGAATGATTTCATGAAGTTTAATTTTTACTTTTTCACGTCGGTCAATTTTTTTTCAATTAAACTTCTGTAGGGGCAATTCTACGATCACATTCACGCAATAAACACCTCAAATAAAGATCAATTTATTAATACTCCACTTAACTTATTTTGCTAGTTTTTTAGCATCAAATTAACGTACATTTTGTACTGACCGATAGATATAGGATTTAGTAAATTTATTGGATGCAAGTTGAGCATCACTCCTGAATTCGTTGTGCGGTTAAAGTATAGGTAGACGAACAGTGGCTAACCACTACCACTCTGGGCTAGAAGCATTAGATGTATTCTACAGCTCATGCTCTATAGGGATTCTAGCTTGACATGAAGGATGATAGGCTGCTTCGTTGAATAGCTGTTTACCTCAATAAATGTTCATCGATAAACAAATTTTAATATAGATGTTGAATAATTAATGATTCCTTTATATGTTAGAAATTTCTACGATTTACGTAAGAAGAAAAATTTATGCTTAACTGAGTCTTTTCATTTCTAACTATTAACTAACTTTAAAAAAAGAATAATAAAAAAATTATTATTCTATTTAATAGAAGCTACTTTTAAAAGTATGTATTCAATAAAAAGTATAAACGATCTTTCACACAAACAAGTTTTTCTTTTTTAATATTTTTAAAAAAACCTTTTGAACTTCTTGATCCTCAACGAGACATTATTTTGTTTAAAGAAGTTAATTCATTAAAAATAATTAACTTTATTAGCACCTTATGCTTTGCTGTTTTCTCTTTTGAAACATACTTCAGAGGTTTGGTAACTTTGTTTTGTATGCAGTGAAGTGCACAAATGTATTCACATGAGTTGTGCATATAAATACAGATAAAAGTAAAAATACTTTTCGTGAAATATTAAAGCACTTTATGGAGTAGAATACATCGTATGATGTTAATAGTTTAATTTATATAGCTACGTGATAAATAAACACGCGCAAATGAAGACGAATACTGGATACGTTTTTTTTTATATTAATTGAACCAAGCGGGGTCTATTCAGCGATTTATAGTGACTAAGAAGAGGACTGTAACACAATTTCATACACTTGGATGAATAAATATTTTTACAATTCAATTAATTGTCACCAAATTATAAGTTCATTTCATATCCAAGTGTGTCATTTTCACGCACTTTACATGTGTGATTATTTGAAGACTATTTTGACTCATCTATAAGAACAGAAATATATTAATAAAATCATACACCACATGTGGTTGAATTTTCAATGGATAAACGTGTGTGATTTTATTAACTCAGTTTCAATTTTCAATAAAAAAAAGTCCACTGTAATCCGATGTGAATCAGGTAAATTTATCAGGCCTGTGGAAATTTGACTGTTGAAAATTGTACCGTAAAGGGATTTGAACCTAGACGGAGAAAAGTGCAATACAAAAATTATAGTCCAGCTCTATAAACTGGACGCATTTTGTCAGTTTGGTGATTTTTATAGAGATTTAAATGAAAAATTATAAGTTTTACTAGGAGATATTGTAGTTTAGATGATAATTTTTTTGTTCAGCACGGTAATTTTTCAGACAAAGAATGATTAATAGAATTTTGAAGAACAATTGAAGGATAAAACATATATTTTACTTTTTTGTCTTAGAATTTTTCTATTGCGGCAAGGTAAAATTTTACGTTTTCTCTCACTCCAAGTATATAGGCGATTGAAGGCCCATATTTCACAATTAAAGTTAAATTATTAATAATTAATAATTTACACTATCTATAGAATTGATAGATATATTTCAGAAAACTTGAAGAAATTTTCTAAAATCATCATATAGCTTTGTGATGACAAAGGTTCAACGCATGTGCACCCACGTGCGTTGTAAAAGCGGTCATACTTTACCATTATTTTATCAATGTTATTATTATTATAAAATTACAGCTGAAATATAAAAGAAAATTTGTAAATAACTTTAATAATATTTATTGCCAGCGCAATAATTTTTTTATTGCTGACTGATAGATTGTGTAAGAGTGACAACTTGCGTACAGTTTATCGTGCTACCCGGTAATTTTTCTTGGAGTTTCCAATATTTTTTATTAGAATTTTTTTTTCCGTGTACGACCAAGTTTTCGCGACTTCAACCGGTGCCTTAACTTGTTTGACTTTAGACTTATTAGATACATTATCACAATTAGATATATAATAATAGATACATATGTACTATTTTTCAAAAAACCTTAAAATGTGTTTTATTTTTTTACATGCAAATTTAGTGTTTGATCTAAATAAGATACATGAAAAGCATGAAATTCATACGCAACAAACTTGATCCGTGTTTTTCAAACATTCAATTTAAATCACACACTAAACATCTGTGTGACATGTAAAATGTACATACAGTACTGGTCAAAAGTTTTCGATCACATGTAAAATTTTACAATACACACAAACATGTATTGAACTGACACTAACGCACTGGACGAGTCCTTTTGTCCTGAGGCAGCAAACTACAAAGAAAGTATATTTATTGGACTACTTTGCTACTTATGCGTTCATTATTAATAAATAATGCTAAATTTTTATTATGGTTTTTATTGGATTATGTACAAATTACTATTTCGAGTATGTAATCGAAAACTTTTGACCGGTACTGTATAAAAGCACATACTTGGGTTGGCAGTGCTAATAATAAAAACCGTTTTACAGGAAAAACCTTTCTATCTTATATCCTGCTTATCCGTATTACATCAAAAACTAAGTGGATTAAGCCTTCATAGCTGCATATGCTAACGTTATTACATGAATTATCAAGAGATAATAATCCCTCATTGACAAAATGTTTATTTGCGTAAAAAAAATTGATAGACAGCTGTTAGCTTTCAGAGAACTATTTAACTGGAAATATGTTGTCGAATTGATTAACCCGAGTAAGTATACTTCTATAGAAGTGAAAATTGTATTATGTTAACGTTATTTACTATTAATGTAAATGATAATTATATGGTTTGAGAATGGGTTGTAACGTAGTAGATTGTTGTTTGACAATCATTTCTCTATTCAATAAGTTAATAATATTAATTGGTCATTGATCAACTTGTTAGCTATAAACCTGACGCTACTCTTAAACTGAATCAGTGAATATTCACTGATATTCAGTGCCAATCCAATGATTGATTCAATTAGTGATAGAATTGGCACTGGCAATCAGTAAGTATTCACTAAATCGTAGTAGTTTTCACTGATTCAATTTAAGGGGGTAGTCAATCAGTGGACAACAGTAAGTCGAAGATAGTAAGTCAAGAAGTCAGTGAAAGGCTAGTTCTAGACACCGTGTGACAGCCAATTCTTTGATGCCGACATCAGTTAGAAAATAGTTACCCTGCATGCAGACGTAAGTGTCTAGTGCATAAAATCAACCGCAAAATTAATTGTCTGACGGAGTAACGAGGTAGAAGTCTGGAGAAGTCTCTAACGGAGTTGTCCAGGGAGTTCAACAACGACCGGCAGAGTCTACGACGTCACTCGATGTCACGTAGCGGCCATCTTAGTCAAACCAAGCAGAATCTTCAGCTTCAAGTCGACTCGACGTAGGATCAAATTACACCAATTTTCATTATTCTGGCTTCACTTTATCTTTATAATGAACTGCGTGCAAAATCATGTTCTTTTGTAAAAAATTTTATGCATGTAAATTGCGAAATATCACGTTAGTTTGGGTTATGAGAGGGAAGAGCAATTTTGAGTCATAACTTTTCTGAAGCTCAACCATGAGTCTACTTCAGTGTCAAACAATCTATCGATGACTATAACATTATATGTTGTAGTTTTAAAAGAGAAAACTGTTATCAAAATGTTAATTTAACTATCAATAAATCAACAAATATTGCCGGTAAAATTTATTAATGAAATTGGAAATTAAATAATAACCTTATCGCTATCGTTGATCAAATAAACTCGAAAGTGGTTGAAATTTACTTTTATTCAATTGTTCAATATTAATTATCGATTTATTCATCAGATTAAATCATCTGCATGGATAAAAGATTTGATCAATATTGTATTGAATATATCTCGAATTCTTTGTTGTTCAATTTATTTTATAGTTTTTTTGTTATAAAAAAAAGTTCAACCGAATTTGTTTAGATTACTTTCAGATCATCTTTATTGCATTATTTTTCAAATAAAATTTTTACCAAGTCAATATTTTTATTCCTTCTTGAGATTCCATGAATGAAAAAAATCCTGACCTACGTACTTACATATGCATACACATGCATCTTCTTTCAAACTAGTCAGTATGCATCTCAATACTTCAAAACGTGGAGATATCATGAAATTTTGAATTTCAAACATCGGACACATTAAAATAACTGCTTTATGGGACGTTAATAATTTTATTTTCACTTAACTAAACGTATTTTTTTTTTATTGTCGCCTGAAATTAGAGTACATTGTTCGTTTTATAACAACATTATATGTATTGACATTAAAAATGATACAAGTATTATACACACATATTTATGTCGGGGAAAGGGGGCCAAAGTGAAACACGGGAGCAAAGTGAAACGTTTGAGAAAATGTATTAATTTATTAAAATAAGTTTAAAAACACTTATTGCGTTATTCATTATTTATTTAACTCATTAATGATTTATAAATTAATAATACTTGTTGATATAAAGGTTATTTTGTTGATTTACGTTTTTTCTTGGTGTTCCACATTACTCCACTCTTTCCTACTATTTATTATATCGGAGTATGTTGACACTAAAGTTGAAGTTTAAAATGTGATGATCAATGTTTTATTATATAGTATATTGACGATAAAATAATATTTTCGAGTTCAATTCAAAAGTAAGATTTCAAATAAAATACATTTCCAGTAAAGTTTGTTGATTGCAAAGTTTAAATTAAATGCTATAAATTGATAACATCATTGTTGCATTATCAATTGTTTTGATCTTTTGCTAATTAAAATGTAGAAGCAATATTTTACTACCATTAATCAATCATCGACAATCACTTATCAGTCAAGTGTATTTCTATGATATTTCATATTTGCATTAATCGAATATTGTGTATCAGAGTGGAAGAGATTGACTAGTTCAATGCATCTACGCGAAGTCAGTTATCTCGGTCGGGTGAATACTGTACAATCGGCAATGATTGCCAATTCGGTATGCGTATAGTAACCCGTTGTCTAGATAGTGGTGTAAAATAGAGCTAGGTTAAAGTAGGGATAAAGATAGCGGAATCCGATAAGGTTTTACCATACACTTCGAGGATTTGACGCGTTTCTAGTTGGCTTACTATTGTATATGTATGTATAGAGGTATTTTTTTTAAAAACTCTAACGTTTTGTATGAGATGGCAACAATTGATGAAGACGATAGCTTTCCCAGTCGACCATTTTCCTTTAACATTTGGCCCATTCGATCGTCGAAAGAATGAAAAAGATTGAACTAACTTGACCTGAGAATCTTGGTTATCTTACTCGGGATGCAAAAAGTATTCAACAGTCACATCACGTAACTAAGGCTGTTGAGTCGAGACGCCGATATTCAGTCTTGTCGTACCCTCGAATATGTGCACAAGTTTCTTCGCACGTAGCGGAATATATTTAGGTATATTTGTAGATTTCAGGGTATGATTTTAATGCATTGAAATTGAAAAATGTCATTCAGGAAATGAGTACACGAACCATATTTAGTTTTCCAAACTACAATGTAGTCATTTCAGTTTAAATTGAGTTTTTGAAAAAAATCATTGTTTTAAAAACGTGTTGAACACTTAATCAACGTTTGTTATCATCATATATTCAGATTTATCAGTTTTGATTATTCCGTTACTGACTCCGTTTTCATCTGACATGATTCATTTTTTATACTTGACAAAATATTCCATAAATATTTTCCTCTTCTATCGTAATAATTCTGTCATAAATTTACCGAAGTAAAAAAAATGATATGTAATATCTTGAAATGGTTTCGTCCAATTCTATATGTTTTCACATAATGATATATAATAATTCATAATTATGTATCGCTACATAAAATTAAATGAACTTTTTCAGAATAATTCTGAATAACTGAACTCTGTTGTATGTAATTAAATATAACAATACATAAATATATACAATGTGATGTAAAATTTCACATGCGATTATATATCAATGTTAAAACGTTGTTTACAAGTTGCGAAGAATGTACTCTCTAAAAATGAATCAATGAAAACCACTTCGCAGTTTGTTTTTTTTTTTAAATATTTGTCAAAAAGAAAATGAGAGGGACATTCTTAGGCAGATTTAGGATTTTTTACCCTTAAAACCTCCGGACAGGACTTTCTGAACCCCAAAGACCGTAGAATTTCCCAGACATCTAGAATCCAAATTGAAAAAAAATCATGTTCAATTGAAGTAAGATTTATTAATCGTTAATACAGAATTTTAACGATGAACATAAAATGTTAACTATAAATGAATCCTTTTTTCAGTGTAGATGTCAAAGAAAGTTGAGAATAACTTTTCAAAGAATGGATTTTATAAGAAGGACCATTTTAGAAGATTTTTTTTTTAAAAATTCAGAAGGAAATTAAAACAAAACATTTTTTTTACGTGATTTGGAACTAAACCAAACCAAGCCAAAACAAAGTCTAAATTTTCTAAATCAGCTTCAATTCTATCGACATATTCCGACATCAACGAAAAACAAACCAAATCAGGTTTTATTTTTCGATCTGAGTTTGTAAACCAATTGAAAATGTTTCTTAACGTTTACCAAAATGTTATACTTTGTTTATGGTATTCAACATTCTAAACACTTAAGTATTTTATTATTAAACACGTTAAGCGTTTTATTAATAAAAATTTAGATTTTCTATATTATTAATAAATATTTCCTATTAATTAAATAATTTCAAATTATTTAATTATGTTCTTTTTTTTGTATTAACATCTTCGATTTAAATTAATTTAGGTTTTATTTATATCCATTGAAAGACATCGCTTCACTCACAACTTGAGAAAACTGTAATTTTCAACTGTCGGATGTATCAAAAGTTAATCAATGCATTTTAGTTTATTTGTAATTTAATCGAACTCTAATCAAGCGTTGTATAAAAAATCAGTCTAGAAAAGAATTTTAGGCTCTAATTAAAAACAAGATACCTAATCGGAATCCAGCTTTTTCTCTGGAAAACTTCCGATTCAGAAAAAAAATAACTATTTTATTGAAAAATCGTTAATTGATATCAAATTCCCAAAATACGCTAAATTGTGCGAATAATGAAAATAGTATTAACGAGCACTTTTAGTTGAATTTTTTTTAATGGATGTATAAGTTGATACATTCTATTCACTTTATATGTATGTATCATTTATTGTTGTGTTGTAATTTTTATTCATTCTTTATCAGGATATTAAACAAAAAAATCTACGAAAATTAATATCACCAACTGAATCTATTGTTTCTGAGCTTTAATTTTTTTTTCCACAGCAATTATATCCATGTGCAGCTGTTGAACGAGTTCCCTGGTATGTGAGAGTTTATCCATATGACTCCAACTTCGTGGATTGTATATTCTTCTACTAGAGTAAAGACCGTGAATCCTGCGACTCGGGTCGTTTATTTGGATATGTGCTCGTTAACTTTTCTCTGTATGTCAACCTTTAATAAAATAATTTTTTTTCTACAACTTCATACTTTCTACAATAATTTGGCTTCCAATTAATGTTGCAATATTCAAAGTTAATACTAATAAAGCTGTTAAAAATAAAAATAAGAAGTGACAACAATCCTTGTTGAATAATCTATACTACTTATAAATTTCTGGTGTCTGTCTGTCTGTCTATTCGCGGTAATCTCGAAAACGACTAATCCCACTGAAACCAAATTTTGCAGACACATAAAGGGGACTGTTAAAAAGGTTATAGGCTAATTTTTGTTTTTGTCAATTGTTTACAACAATTCAATATGTTATAAACAATAGAAAACAGGATCTATTTAATGTATTTAGATTTTTCCAACGCGTAATTTATTGTTTTACTAAAATAAAGTTACAAAAAAAGTGAAATGTATAAGGAACTATTCTTTTTGTTTCAAAATACTGAATTTGTTATAAGCATTATAAAAAAGTCTTACGCTATAAAAAAAGGTCGCAAAGAAGCAGATATAAAATTACATGTTAGAATTGGAATTTTTTTCGTTGATGTTGAGTACTTGCGAATACATTACGATTTTGTCTCCACTATGACACTACAATCGGCATCTGTGATCGGCTTATCATTTGCATTGTAACTGTACTATTTCAAAAACTTTCCAAATCAGCTCATTGTTATGTAACGTAATCATGCACATTACGCAGACGAAGTCGCGGGAATTTGCTAGTACATTTTATGTAAATAATTAATCATGTAATCTCCTCAAGAAATCAAAAATAGGTTCGATATTCAGTTTAAGGTGAACATAAATTCTTTGAACGAATATTTAATCCGGAAAAATCAATGAAATCTCAATTTAGACGACTGCATAATTCAGTGTTACTTCCTACTGATGTCACAATAGAATGAAGTCAATTAATCTTTTGTAAAAGTACAAAAAACACAATCTTCTCTACTTCATGATTCAACACAACAATTCAATCAATCCACTTGTTACAGTTGCTAAAATTATTTTTTTTTTATTTCTTAAATCTCACGGGAAATAAAGTTTCATATAACTTACACATTCGAACTGTATTGACATATCTAGAAAACCACTCATAGTATAAACATTCGAAAATATATTATTTATTCTCTATTGTCTATTTTTATACGTTGGAAATACTTGCATCAACAATAATTAAATTCCATACTTTATGCTTTATTATTAACAGAGCAGTAACTTTTTCATTAAAATTAATATAACGACGCAAGATATAAAAATGTTTCAACAAACAAACAATTTTTAAGTTTCTTCATGTCTTATTTTATGAACTTCTGCATGGAGTACTCTCGATAAGAATAAATTAACATGTATACTATTCATGTGTCGCATACTTATGAGAAACATATGTATATGTACACTACTCACACACATATATACTTATTCTTTTTAGAGATTTTTAAACCGATAATAAATTCATATTCTTTGTTTCTCAACAGTAGAAAGATCCTCATAGAACCTTCTCTATATTTAACATCACAGTTAGATGTAAAGAGTGTTATTCATATGTTTAATCAACATCAGGTAAGAGTAAATATAATTATGCTCATCCAATAGTTAGTTAATGTATTATATCTAATTTTATAACAGATGTGTATGTCCATAACTCACGATATTTATTACAGATTTGTGGGTAAAAACTAATCCATTAGAGTTTTTATTTTAACAAGATGGGAAAAAAAATTAAACATAGAAACATGCTGGATAAATATCAAAGGATATAAAAATTTGACCAGCTTCAAAACCTGATCCAAGATATTATTTTAATAATTAAAATCAGAAACACCTGCAGAGAGAAATATCTTTAGGTAACTAAGCAAATAACATAAAAAGAGAATTTGCATTCTCACTCAAAACCAAAAGGCACTTTTTAAATCTTAAAGCATAATATTTACGAGAGAGGGAAAAAAGAAAGTTCAGGAGCTATTACAATTATCAAGAGGCACGTTCATTAAAAATGAAAAAAAAAACAGAAGGAAATAATTCCGTTGAGGGATTGAGGCAAATAATTCATTTGAAATATTGTTGATTCTTAGATTTAGGTACTTGGTGTTCAATAATTTTAAGACTTTTTGTAGTTGTATCATCGTCATGATTTATGTTGGGCGCACATATTTGTACAGCCCAGAAGAAGGGGACTGTTTTTAATGAGATACAATATCAAGTACTCAAGATACCTAAATTAAAATGAAAAAAAAAAAATTAACGTATTTGTTGGAACGCACAGCTGTTGATTTATTGCGAGACTTCTATGACAGAGAATTACTTTTGGTCTATTAACTAAATACTATCGAACTATTGAATAGTTTCGAGCACAAGTGTTCGATCTGTTTATGATTACATAGTTTTTTCCAGATCTATTATGAATAGTTCACCCGTATTTCTGATGTGGACGAATGAAGATCTTGAAAATGCATTTACGAGAATGAAAACTCATAAATTGTAGACAGAAACTTTAAGAAAATCCACAAAGAAAAAATATATAGTAATCACTTGTCGATCAATAACAAAACAAAAATTCAATTCCAAATAGATCAGATGGAACCTGGAAGCAAAACCACGGACGGTGAACTTCAAGATTCATTGAAGTTGTATGAGGAAAAGTACAACTTTACTACTGCGGTCTTGTACCAACTTTTCAACTAGATGTTTCTCATGAAAATTACTGTATTTTTAATCTGTCCAATGTAAATTTATAAAATTCTGTAGCTTTTGATAACTAATGTATTTCAATAAAATCAGGTAGCCTAAAGTAACTTGTAATAATAACCTTTACATAACGAGTCTTTTGAGATTAGATTATACTGAGAATAATAAAAAATTCACACTTGATATTGACACCAAATATTCCCGTTTCTTTTACTGTAATGAAGCTCTATTATCCAATTTCAAAGGCTGTGAAACTAGATTTTTAATCAAACAATTTTACCTGTATGAGATTATTCATACATATTTGTTCTGACTTCACTGCAAATCGTAGTGTCTTATTTCAATGCACTTAAAGTGTTTTAAATTAAAACGCTTTCAAATTGGAGATTTGCAGTATTTGTCAACTCCATTTCATCAACCATTTGGCATTTTTCTCCCCACCAAAAAACTACAAGGACGACTCCTGGACATCATCAGACGATGCCAAACGACAAATAACTCTAGAAAACTTTACAGATATGGAATAACTCATGATCCAGTTGCCTCAAGTGATTAGTACTAAGTACTATACAGCATAAATCAGAAGACATTACTATCAGAAAAAATTATTGATGGTGGGAAACGAAAAACGTTGGTGAACTTTGTGTAGCAATTTAGAAATAAGGCTAGTTAGCATTCATAATTTTACAATACATGATTGTAAACCAACTCTAATGAATATTTTGTACAATTACTTGATGTAAACACCAAAAATCACCAGAAAATTCAGTACTTACACCATGGTACTGGTTTCTAGTATCCATGGATACTGTCCAGAACAATTCTGGAAAACTTACAACTTTCCTGTGACCTTCTACTCGACAATAAACTCTTCATGTATTATATTAGTGAACTCCAAACAAACAATTCCGCTGTGATACTCTATGGTTATTTCTTTATCTATTTGTAACTGTTAACTTAGTTTCTAATGAATATTGCGTGGTTTTTGTTACACTCTGTATTAGACAATTCATCTACGACGTCCAACATTCCTGACTGTTTTAGCATCCAAAAATCTAATAGTCTACATCTTGTCTTTATAATTCTTTTCAACCACCTCAATTTCTTCAACTTCTTGAAATCAGGATAATATTAAAAACCTAAGATTCTCAGATTCTGTTAAAATGATTCTCTAAAAGTATATTTAATATTAAATTTTGAAAAATAAATGATATAATTTAATATGTTGTAAAACATTACAAAATGTTATGTATTGTTGAGATTCACGTGAATTTACAATGCAGATTTTCCGACGAGAATATTTTCGTAGTACATTTAAATCCAAAAATAGGATTAAAGTTCATAATGAAGTAGTTTTCTGTAATTTTTTTTCGAGTGAAATAAAGATTTTTATTATAATTAAGATAATGGTTCATTAAATATTCTATCAATATATCATCTGTTAACAGAATAATTTATTCACATATATTATTTAAACAGATTAAAAAGTCATGTTCTAATTAAGTGTGACACGATAACACTGAGTCTAGTTTTCTAATAGAATCTTTCATCATGTTGTAGCATTTATAATGTACAACTGTAATTATTAGTTATTACAAGCACTGATGTTGATTTATGTTATTATTCCACGTTTTTGATTAGGGAACTGTCGTAATATAAATAATTCGTTGTTTATTAAATTGATGTATGTCAAATTGGAGTGATAATTTTTATTCGAATCAAAAATTTTTAATTCACTAGATTTAACAACTAGTCATTTTAAACTAATTTTTTAAATTAAATCAGTCTAATCATCTAATGAAAATGAATATTTATGGGTAATTACATTTTTAATTTAATTAATAAGGAATAAATTATTTTATGAGGCAATATGGAACTGATTGAATTAATAATATAAAAGTATACAAATACTTTGTTGTGAAAACGAACGTTAATCCACAGTTTGCTTGTCCAAATGGTAGAGAAATTGAATAAGATGAAAACTTCTTTGTTGACTGAAAGATGCTATAAACGTGGAATATATTTGTCTATGAAGAGTAGTCAAAGGTGACCACAAAATAGTATCTGTTGAACGTGACCAACATATTGATCGTTTTTGTATTTCATTATAATAATCTAATATTTTGCGTGGTTACTGTTTGAATAAAAAATATGATGTTATTTTAATACTGTATAAATAATTTTAAATTTCTTTTCAAAAATAATATTATTCATCAATTTTATATTAAATTTTATTTTAATATCATAATGAATAGTAAACTTTCAGTAGTACATTAGATTTTCAAAAAAAAAGACCACAAGAGAAACAGTAGAGAAAAGTTTTGCAGATGAAATGTTTTGTTCAAAAACACATCATTTTATTTCTATTTTTTTCTTGCTGAAGTTATACTACTATTCTTTTTCTTCGATAAGATTTCTGATACAAATTTTATGTAAAGTTGAAGGTTAAAGTTGATCTTTTTTCTATCTGGGGGAAAAAATTTTAATCTTGTAATTTTTGTGAAAAAACTCAGTCATATTACCTCCCAAAGATGGGTTAAGTGACAATTTCTAGATTTATTAATCCGGTCCTTTAATACAATACATAGATTATGAAACTAGACTTCGTCTACTTTTTGAATAAATACAAGAAACATTTTTTATATTTAAAATTTTGAGCTTATTCTACTCATAAATATATAAAAATCAACAGAAAATGAAATTTCATGCAAATTATAAAATTCAATCATTTTTGTTATTTAAAAATTCATCATAAAAATATCAATAAGAATAGTATGGGAATTGAATGTTTGATTAAATTTTCAATGCTATTTCCTTTTGACTGATCAATTTCAGAGTCGCTATAAACTCTTTATTTTAAATCGGAAAAAGTGCATTGATGTGATATCACAAAATTAAAGTTTTTATAAAATACATTAGAAGAATTTCTTACATGCACATACATTTATGTAACATTGAGTTCATGGCACAAAAGTATGATGCTAATACTGTGTAAGTATTGTTAATTAATGAGCATTAATACATTTTTTGAAAGTACATAATTTTTGGAATCGTCCATAAACGAAATGGAAATAATATTAACATGTCAATGTAAATCCGTGTAAATAAAAATTGAAGTACGTACAAAGTGTATTTAATATTAAAATTCCATGTACAAACTATTACATTTTGTAGTTGCTCTTTACATACTCTACAATGTTTTAAATTGTATCATTTCTTCATGTAATCCATTTTAGTATTTTTTCAAAATCTCAGTTTTTTCGTAATATTACTGAAATTTTTATCTCTCTGAAATCGACCATACTCTATAATTTCATTCATTTTCATATCACTAATCAATTATGATAGACGTAAAATGATTGAGTAGTTTTCGAGTCATTCAAAAAAAAAAGTTCAATTATTATGTACTACAAATAATATATTTTAGGTAATCTAACAGTGTAATCAATGAGTTTTCATTTTAGAATTATTAAAAACTGAAGTAGGGTCAACGCATCAGTAAATGAACAATTAAGAGTATCGATCAATTCATCAATTGCTAAATATGATTTATTAGTGAAACTGGAATCATCAAGAAAAAAATGTTTAAAATTTTACAATGACCTTCTCTAATACATTCTTTTAGCATGTAATTGAAAAGAGCCCAACTGGAATTTATCTACGATAAAGGATGTACTTTATTTTCCATTAATTATAAAATAACTGACATAAATTCGTTTACTATCTGAAAGCCTCTTTTTTTGTACTGAATATCATTTCAGTTAGAATTAAATGTTAATAAAGTTTTTTCGAATTAAACATTTAATTTTCATGTTGATTTTTTTAGTGCGTTTAAAATTATTCCCCTCCAGAAAACTTATTCGATTACTCTAGCTTTCCTCAACTTCAGTGAAAGCAACAAAACGACATAAATACTTGAAATTATGTATTATAATACAGAAAATATTTCATTTTTGTTGATAAATTCTGCGCTAAATAACTTACTTAATAATTAGGATTTTATAGAATATTTGTTTGTATTTGCACAAAAATTACATGATGTAGTAAATAATGTTTTTCTACATATATCTAAAATAATGATTAAGTGTTTGACACACACATTTATTCATTTTCTGTGTGATTAACAAATATGAATTCAATACAGTGCTTATAACTATTCTACAGATCATGAACTATGCAACCTCGATGTTTTAAATACAAATCCAGATTGAAAGTTATAATGAGGCAGTTAGTAGTTTATAATCTGTCTCAGTGTTTACGTTTTGATTTACATATATTATGTAAGGTGAATTCATGGTAAACATAAATCCATGTCTGCCAACATTATTTGAAAATATCATCAAACTGAACTTTTTATTCATCATTTATAAGGAGCACAGACGTACACTTGGTGATTGAAAGTAACCTGAAAAATAGAATGATAGCAAATATTTTTAACTTCCCATAAGGAAGTTATTGTATTTGGGTCGATTGGTGAATTTTCATCATATCTCCACGTTTCAAGATATTTGCAAGCATACTGACCAATTTTTAGAATGATGTGTATGTGTACGTACGTATGTATGTCAGCATTTTTTTCGTTTTCGATATCTTAAGAACGGATTGAAATATCGACTTCAATCAAGATCTATTTGAAAGATATTGTTATAAAGAAGATCTAAAAGAAATTTGAACGAATTCGGTCGAGCCGTTTTTTCTTTTTATTACAAAAAAAACTAGTAATTAATAAATGAAACGATTGACGATTTAAAATACTTTTAAGCGCAAGACAGTACACGGATTTGGCTGTTTTTGACAAAATAATATTATTTATGACGAGATATGAATTTTACACTGAGAAAAATTGAAATAGTTACAGCTACTACTTTGTTTTAACTATCGGAAAGTAGTCATACTAACTAGTTTGTCTAGTTAAAATAACTACGGAGTAATTGCTAGTACTAGAGACAATAGTAGAAGTAACTACTTTCTAAATATTAACTATTTCTACTAAACTACTAAACATATTAACTATTTCAGACTAGTAGCAGTGACTACTTTTTTTTTTGATAAAAAAAAATAATTATTTTAAATAGTTGAGTTAACCAGAAATTTCTCTGAGTGTAATAATCACGCGTTGTTAATAGCAATATGAATTTGTTATAAACAATTAAAAATTGTATTTTCCGATTAACTAATACGTATATCCACATGAATTTGGATGCTTTCAACATAATTATGTTATTAATGATAAACTATGACTTTTAACAATTACAAATTGTTTATAACAATATGAATTTGTTATAATAATGGGCACAGACAAAGTGCCCATTTTATTTTGCTTAATAATACATGAAAATATAGTTTTGTAAACTAATGTTTAAAAACTGATGCTAACTATTCTGACAAATAAACAATTGAAGTCACACGATGAAACAATAAATAAACTCTTGAATAATTTGAAGTAATTCAATCTAAATTGAATTATTTCATCTTCCGTGTGCTGTCTGACTATTATTCTGGTTATTCTACTTAGCACAATGTACGAAGTTTCACATTTCAGTCATCTGCATTTATTGGAAATAATTTGAATTAACAATTGATCATTCAACATAATAATTAAAAGCTGTATAACATTTTGTCGTCAAGTTTTACTTTGAAGTTTAAGAATTGTATAAACGTACCGCTAGATAAGAATAAATAGAGACATATTCTTTTATAAACACTGTAAAAAATTTCTGTAGTAATTTTAATGTACATATAGTGGAAGTTTTTTACATGTATAATTGTATAGTAGTTTTACTAAACATTCGTGAAGTAAATTTCATGTACGCAGCATTGAAACTTAGTTCTATACGTCCTATATGTACATTGAAATTTACTCAACATCTATTGAAAATTACACTATGTAAAGGACCAATAGTTTCAAGTTAAAAGCCCCCCTGATATTGATTTATTAAAAATAAAATAAAAAAATATTTTGATTATTTTAAGATTTGTTTATTGTTGACATATTATAGAGTGAACATTATTAGCTTGTAAAAATACTGCGAAAAATCCATATTGTAATGAAGATGGTCCTGGGGGAGATTCGAACCTACCAACCGCCAACTCATGTGCATCTAAATTCAGTGTCTTAATCCACTCGGCTATCGACTCATTGCGACAATTATTTTAATTAAATGTATTTGGAGAAAATGTTTTGGTAATTAAAGAAATTCATTATTGGGATTCAAAGAATACAATTGTTCATGAAATAAAAAGTCATTGATAGTGTTTAAGCAATTTTATGTACAGTTGTAAGTTAAAATCGTGGAATTTTTAATTTACTTTTTACAGTGAATACTAATTAATATTTATGAAAAAATATTTACTATGGTATACTATACAGTTCAACAATGTTAAATTATCGCATCCTATGTAATAATATGATGTGAACAATGTATGAACTTCAGACATTGACCACTTAGTGAACGTCACCCGGAAACTTTAAGTTAACTTTAGAGGAAAGCGTTACATGGGATATATTCATGTATTTCAATTCATGTAATCGTCGGAACATGTAAACTAATATACTATGTATATAATTATGCATGTACAGGACGTTATACAAAGAATTTCATGTGTGATTAATTAGATAAGAAAAGGCTAAATTCTTGTAGGAGTAATAACAAGCTCAAGACTATTACGAATTTTAATCATCCTAAAAATAGGTTTAAAATATAAAATTCCTAAATCAATATTTAATTTTAATTATATTTGTCATTTCCAGAGACAAACAAGCTCAATCTTTTGATAATTAATCATTGCATAGAGAAAAATAATCAGATCTATATTACTTGACTAATTAAGTAAACTTATTCTAGAAAACATCACTAGAATTCTGGTAAAATTTTATTTGCCGTGTAGAACATTTTGTCATGCCATCTGATAAATAGTATAAGAAAAATCAAGCAGAGACAATTTAAGATTTTTTACTTTATTTCTTAATCACTTGATTATGTTGTCTAGTAAAAATGACTGAATGGACGAAAATAATAAGAACCTTATTAGTTGACTAATCAAGTCAACTCATTCTAGAGAATATTGCTAGAATTTTAGTAAAATGTTATTAGTGATGTGGAATAGTTTCTCATACTTTCTGATAAACAGTATTCTAATAACCATGCTGCCACAATTTAATATAAATAAAAATTGTGATTAATTCCAATAGCTTCAGATAGCCAAGCGGGCTAAAGTGTCGGTTTCGATAGTTGCGTGCGTTGAAAGTATACTATAGTCATAGGTTCAAATCTCCCCAATAGAAATATTCTTTACTAGCTTCAAATATGCATTTCCCGTAATATTTATACTGTGCATACGTAGAATTGATCATCAGCTTACATAAAGTCTATCAAAAAGAATTTTTTAAATATTTAAATTATTTGTTTTAAGAAGTTTTTTGTTTTTTTTTTACGTAAACCGCTACGATTTTTACCGTAGGAAAGTTAAAGAACATAATATTCCTTGAACATTATAGTAAATGATACATTACGTTAATAAAATATATTATTGATAATTTTACCAAATAATTAATTTTTTTAATATCATGCAGAATAATTTAATTCAATTAGCTAAAATACTTGTAAAAATTACTTTCGAGTCAAGTAATTTTCACTAGAATTTATCGTTAACCTCGAGTATCTATTGACGAGATATTTCTAGTAAATTTTGCTCAACTTGACGATCATCCATATAAGTGAAAGAGTTTCTAGTAAAGTTTTCTAGAATTTTAGCAATATTGTCATGAGTGTTTTCTTCGGGTGTTTTTTATTAATAATATAAAGTTGTATTTTGCACTCTAAAAAATAATAGTAGTAGTTGGATTTACAATCCTATGTTAATTTCTCATTTGACAGAAAATAGTTGAGTCCTTTTCGAACTATTAATAGTAAATCTAATTATTTACTTCTCTCACTGTGCGTAGTAATTTTTGTTATATTAGTACAACTAATCGAATTTCGATCAATATTATAATAAGGAAATGATTTTCACATCTATCCTATGATCTACAAATAATTACACAAAACATCTACTTTTTATTGAATGTTATTAACATGACTGCTTGTATAGTGTGATTGTGTGAACTGATTAGTGTCTATGATTTGCGTATTATCTTCTTAGTGCAGTAAGCAGTTTCAGACACAACACATATTCCGGTGGTTCCTTGCAATCTAGAAACCACGTTACATAAATTTAGTCACGGATAGAATACATTTTGTGATAGTGTATATTCGAGATGCTTCGTGAACTACAATTCTAATTCCGATGACATATGTGCTTGCCTAACCCAGTTTTCTGTTTACTAGTCTGTAGTAACGAGTTGTCTAACACCCACATTCGTATTTGCGTGTTTCATAAGTTTTCACCGCAATATACGTGGTAAAATCATGAAAAATGTCATTGCAATATGAACTTTATACAATTCAAAATAATTTTATCTTCAGTTGTTTCAATTTTCAGCCACAAGTTATCAAAACTGCTGGTATATACGATGCAACATTAAATCATTGTGATTTATATTATTTGAATTAATATGACCGCTGTTTATTTAAAGGATAAAGAATTGAAACATTCATGAAATAAACAGTTATGAGAGATAAATTCAATTCATTTATTTTAAATTATAAAAAAAACAGTGTAAATGTCAATAAAATAATTTACGGTTGGAAAGTATAATATTCAGTGCTAATATAAAATATAAGATTATTAAAAAATGTACATTATTGGTTTGATTATAAATAAATGTTTAATGGAAATATTCTAAATTTGAAGTGCATGAAAGTTTATTTATGCATGAGAAAATATTAACTAGGAGTAGTGATCTATTTGATCACTGATTGGTTGTGGGTAAATATTGGATAGTGAGTGGTTTTGTGCGAATAGTAAATATTTATCGGATTTCAAAAAATCAAAAATTGTTATAGCTTTAACACTGTAAATTTTAGTGTCTTATTTTAAAACATTAAAAGTGTTTTAATATGATGTCACCCATTTGAGTAACATTGTCTCGATTTTTGAACGTTTTTTAGTGTTTTAAAATTGAGACAATGTTAATCAAATGGGCGACATCATATTAAAACACTTTTAATGTTTTAAAGTAAGATGCTAAAATTTGTAGTGAATACATCTAAAAATTAATTGAAATAAAACAAACAAGCTATATAAAAAATCCCCAATCATATGAAGAGTTTATCTTCTAAATAAATCTATTTTACTCTTCGTTCGTTATATTATGAGAAGTTTCCTCATTTTTTCTCAAGTAGGAAAAATTTTGTTGGAAACATTACAATATGGTTTTTACTTCGGAATCAATGACGCAAATATTCATTGAAATATTAGAGATTGATTTGTTCATTATGTTCACGCAGAAAGTTCACTTTTCCATTCGTAAGGAATCGAGTTTATAAAAAATACTTTGTGGAGCTTAAATTATTCAAGTTTAAAACTATTTTTGTGTCAATATAACACTTAATCTTCTATAAATATTTCAATATCAATTTGGAGATAATTTTGAAGGTGTTAAACTTCGACTGAGATTATTCTCTCATTTTATTAAATTTTAATAGAAATACAATGAACTCAGTGGTATCATGTAGTGAACTTTCACCCGACGTATATTTGACCGTCATTACACCTTAAAATAAAAAATTTCACAATAAGTAGAAGCAAAACTATGATCGTTAACTTGACTTGCTTCTCAGCTAAATTGGTTGGTAGTTTTTGAGAACTCGAAAAGAGTCTTTCTGAGATGTAAACTATATATATACTTTTCTTATGTTTTGAGCTTGTAGGTGTTTCAGGAGAAATGTATCATCTAGCGTATATATAACACAAAAAGGAAAATGCAGAGCTAAGAAAGGAGGCTAGAATACCAGAGAAAAGGGAGAGCACATTTTAGGCGTCTAACCCTCTCATCCCACTCCATTAGTTTTAACCCGGACCATAGCTTAGAAAGGGAGCGAAAGATGAAAAGAAGGGATAGGACGATAAGAGGTGACCTGAATGCACCCACTTCTGCTCCTATTTTGCGCAACTCCTTTTGCCACCCACTTAGAAACAGTACTACAAGCAAAAGCAACTTTACCGCTGACACGTCAAGTGTCCAAATAAATAATGCACCTTATTTGTTATATTGCATGCAATGTGTAACTGTATAGAGCGACGAAACTTGGTATAATGCGGATCATAGTATCACGCAGAAAAGTGATTTAAAAACCGCTACAATGAGAAATGGACACAAAGAAGGTCACGCTCGGGTCTTTGATATATAAATCTAAATTTTTCACCATTTCACTTTTAATGATGTTGTTATCCACCTATTCTTTAGATATTTGTTATATTTTTAAAGTAATTCTAGAAGTTGGATGCTTACAAGAGATAAAATTTTCACAAATTGTCGACTGAATCTCAACCACCATGTGATGTGATAGGAATTTGTGATGTATATAAATTATAATATTTTTATTCAAGTAAAAACAATACAGGTACAAACTTTTTACTTTATATGTATAGAATCGGAATTTTTTAATTAATATCATTCCATAAATTGTTGAGTTTATACTTATTGTTAGATAGATGGTATTTGATTAAATATGATTCTTTGAGAACTATTCTTTGGTGTTATTTAGCAATTATACAAAAAAGAAAATTGGAATCAGCATTTCCCTCATAGGGTGACTTATCTAAGGTTAATCAAATATCAAAAAATTCGAAACGAATTTTTAATGGCATAAAACACCCTTGAAACGATTGCGAAATCACGGATTATTATGCAGATCTAATTTGCCTCGATACATTTTTTCATGAATAGGATTATTTCAACGTATACAAAGTTATTATTTCACATTTGAATGATTAGCAATTTAGAGATTAGCAATTACAGAATAACACTCTCTTAAAAATAATAAATAAGGCATCAGTCTCAATCGGGCCACTGATATTCAGTTAAGTTTAACTGAAAAATTTAGTAGAATTTATTGTTACTGGTAACTTCAGTAGAAATTTAACTGATTCTATCAGTAAACTTAACTAATTTAACTGGTTAAATAAAACTAATAAATTACAATAAATAGGAGCAAATCTTTCCAGATGAACAAAAATATGTATTTTATTTTGAATATATAATAAATTATATTTTATAGATCGAATGAATCATTAGTTATCAATTCTACGATATAATTCATATTGCAAATTATTTCATCATAGATAATTAACCTTTTTTTTTTGGATTAAGTCATCAATTGACAAATTTTGGTACTCTTCAGCCATGGATATTTGCAATATAGTTTCTGAAATTTAGGCACAATTAAATGAATATTTTTTTTATTGATTTTTCAAGGAATATTACTGTAATTTACTTACGTTAATTTTCTAAACCCTACTCGATAAAAACATCAATACATTAAATGAAAATGTATGACACAAACGACCTCAATCTTAGTGGCGACAATGAGAACTAACTATTTAACTGATAAATCAGTAAACAAATATCAAATGACTGATTTTTCAGTACAATTTTAGTTTATTGAAAAATTCAGTTTAATTTTCACTGATATAATTTAAGAGAGCCTGAATGTCAATTTTTATCAATTTACAAGTAGTTGCATCAAAAAATTAAAAAAATTCAATTCACCCCCGTCTTCCCTACTATTTTCTTAATGTATCTTCAATCAAGTCAAAATTACTAAAAAATTCAGAGTAACTCGGGTACAGAGCAAAATGTGTCTTGCAAGAAAAAAATTTTCACGAAGCAGGAGGAAAAATTTCACCATCTTGTAGGGTAATTCTTACTCAATTCTTCTTTCCGTGGATGTAAAAGATTGATGGATTTGACATAGAGACAGACGTGTTAAAATTGAATGTCAGCCATGTTGAAGCCAGAACTCATTGATTTGATTGGAATGACTTTTATAAAATTTGCGAATGATCGCAATATACATTGTTGCATACTTTCTTTCATGAAACTTAACTTAAAATTGATACATATCTTATTTTGTTGTAAATATAAACTTATCACATTTTACGCTTGCAGCGGGTCACAGATTGTATAATCATATTTGAATGAAAACGATCGTATTAGGATCAATACTGACTACTGCTACTTCTTACGTTGATTGAAATTTTCCGTATATTTTTTTGGTTTCATGATTAATTGATATTCATTTCGGTATTTTACAGAGTTTTAATATAAAGTAATCATGGTCTATCGTCGATAACTGTCTTTAAATGAAATAAAAAATATTATTACAGCTGTGGAATGTCATGTTTTCATAAATACTGATTTGCGGGATCGAAAATAAATTAAGAACTGTTAGTCAATACTCAGCTGTTATTATTCTTTATTAAAAAACAAGATCTAAGTTATAAGAATTTTAAATGATGCACAATACGATAATGCAAATTAATACTAATTATTCCAGATAATTTGCACCGCGTTTTAGAATAGGTTAATGATAGAAGAGATAATTACAATAAATTAACATGGCCAAAATGATCACAAATATAAAAAATTCCGAACGCATATCAGTAGCTATATATGTGCAAATCAATACTCTTCAGCCGGAAATTGAATGACTTTTTTTGCCTACGACTTTTTAAATAAAAAATTAGAATAAATCTTCGGTTGGAGCAGACTTCAATTAATTTCAGTGTTTTTGATCGTTCCCGGATCAGAGGAGCTAAAAAACAAGTTCGTAATGAAACGTCGTTCGTCGATCTATTCCCTAACAAATCTGTCAACTCATGATTCTAGAAAACAGCTGAAGATATAAATCTAAAAATTTGCAGAGTTGCACGTCCTATTTCAAAGCTCATGACTTTCAAGCAATTAGATAACTATAATTTTTTTTTTATCAGAAAAACTATTTACATAAGAAGAGAAAATTGCTGTGTGAGACATCTTTAAAAGTAATGATAAATTTTATTAATATACGTGAAGACTATTAATAAATTTATATCATTGAAGACTTTAAACAGTGTCAAGGTATTAAAGTCATTTATGCACAAGACTTTATTTATAGTTATATAATAGAATGGATACGGTTGAGGATAAAAATATGAATAATTTCCAATTTCTCTAAATCATTTGTACTATAATATAATGATAGTTGCGTTGTAAATGTATCTGATATTTTTAATAGCTTGTTATCTTTAATTTAATAATCCATAAAAATGCTGTTCTTTCAATAAAAAATAAGGTAAATTCAGAATATAAACTCAAAAAACAATGGTTGATTCAGTGCATTGTTAAATATGACTATAATCGTACTTGCATAACGCACTGCAATTTTGATTTGTAATTATTCTATACACTTCTATATACCTTCAAATATGCTTCTAATTGATAACTAAAATTATAGTCTTTTTTTTAGTTTAGTAACAGTGATATTATTAATACACAAAAGCATTCTTTCACTAATGGTCAGTGCAAAACATAATATGTTCAAGTTTCGAAATTTAAAAGTATAAGTAATTTTATTTAACAATAAATTGTAAATTCTTTCTAGTAAACTAATTACTTTAGAAGGTCGTGTAGTAAAAGAATTATTTATTTTGATATCTTGAAAATTAAGTGAAACGATTCTCTTCAAATATATCCAAGTTTCTATTATCAACACAGTTATTTTTATTACATAATCATTTCCATGTATTGAATCATTCTATAATTTTATTTCAATTAGATTTAAGTAATATCATCTGAGTAAAAATGATCTTAAAATATTTTTACAACTTAAAAAAAGAAATAAATCCATTCATGCTACAAATTTACAATGATAATAATTTATTATCATCATTGTCGAATTTAGATGTGTATTGGACCTCTTTTATCGATATCAATTAATAGTAATGATGTTTATAAATATATAAATATGTACAACATTTTTTAAAATGAATTCCTAACTCTAGAGGTGTCTGTTAGATAAATACTTATAAGTACTCTCGTCAGTTTGCTCTGAAGGAAAAATAAAAAAACTTTTTTAAGAGCAAAAGTATCATTTATAAAAAGATGGTGTAGACAGCTTAGCATTTATAAAAAAAATTATGTCCATGTTGTTGACACCCAAAACTTCTGAACGTTAAAAGTCACTCGTCTATTGCTGTATCTAACAAGTGTTGTATTTTTACTCTTTATTGAAAAGGTATCAATACAATAGAAGATATGCTATTCTTTGGAAACATTCTTACCTCTTTCGAGAGTTTTTGATACTAAATCTTTCTTCTACCATCGCTAACAGCTGGAGAAAATCCATTTCTTCTTTATTTTATTTCATGTACTTATGTAACTATTACTTATTTGGCATCTTTATTAAAATACTTTACTTTTTAATTATGAAATTTATTGCATGAGAACGATATAAAATAATGAAAAAATGTATGCAGTATCATATATCAAATAGCCTGTGGTGTAATAATCTTGGAATAGGAACACATATTGACTGTTTTGGTTGATTTTCATTAAGTAAACTTTATACTCATGATATTTTTTTTTCATTATTATAATTTTATGAATATTGTAACGTTGAAAATTATGATGATAATGATCACAATTACTGTTTGATTATTTCACTAAAAATATGATCATCAGTTTTATGTGAATAATCTCTATTTGAATTTTTATTAATTATTAAATGTATGTACATCAGACACCCGTATGAAGAAATTTCGTTTACAAACCATTCCCCCGATGTTCCCCAGTGTCAAAATTCCACGACGTTATGCTAAAATTGAAGCAAGTTCTCGTTTTACGCCATTTTAGGAGTAAAATAATTGATTTTTTATATGTTTGACCTGATTCCCTATTTCTAGGCATTGAGACGAAGAGAATGAGTGGTCAAACTTGAAAATCGGACAACTTTTATTTTTCGACCCCGAAAAATGGCAAGTGGTACCCCTTTCCATTTTTTTTGGCTAAAAAATAAAAGTATTCCGATTTTGATGATCGAGGTCTCATTCTTTTCGTCTTGATATGTAAAAATGCGAAATCAAGGTACAGCTAAAGAAAATTCACTTTAATATCCCTAAAAAGGGGTAAAACTTGATACAAATTACAGAACATTATCCCCGTGACTTTCAATCCCTATAACTCTTGAACAGACAGTTCAATAACGTTTTTAAGAGACGTTTTAGCAACCTCAAATTCTGAACTGTAGAATGATATCAACAAATTTATTACAAAAGATTTATTTCCTCCTCAAAATGACTAAAATATAAGAAAAGTCACCTTTTTTAGAGAGTTTGCCAAGTATTTTTGCGATTTTACGGATGAAATAATTATTTTAAATATTTTTTGTAGATATGTTTCTTTAGCTTGAATTCTAAAGTTCCAGAATACTTCCTAAAAATCATCGTTCAACAATTCCTTCACAAGTTATTGGAGTCCAAAGTTAAAGGATAGTTGACTTTTTAACCCTTACTTTGACTTTGGATCTCTATAACTTTCGTTCGAGCTCTCTTATAATGATTTTTTAGAGGTATTTCACAACTTTAAAATTAACGCTAAAGAAACATATCTAGAAAAAATATTTAAAATAATTATATTAAGCATTATTATTGAGGATATGTATAAATGAGGGTGTACCTATAATGTACATGTTTTACTAAACTAATCAAGAATTTAGTTGTACAAGCACTCACGAGATGGTGAGCACTAAATAAAACGAGTTGTGCGTAAAAAATGTGTGCGTACCGAGTAAACTAGGTCAACAATTTAGACGTTTAAGGTTGGAAATTGAAGACTTGTGTTTGACATGGTTTCAACTCTTATCCTTTAGATAATACTCTCCTCCCTTTGAGCTCAATCGCTTATTACAGAGCTCTAGGAGGTATTTCTTTCTTAAGCTAATTGAAATGATATTATGAAAAGTATTCAAACAAACCGTTATAGAGATCAATATTGACTTGCCTTAGAAGGAAAAAGCTCCGTTTCCTGGTACATACTAACTCTCATTAGGTCACTGATGTTCAGAATAGTGCATTTCTCAGCTTTATGGAGTTGAACGCTGCACTAAATCCTAAAAAAAATTAAATTTCATCCAGTCCTAAAAATTGAGTGACTGATTCCGTAGTGATCAAAGAATTCAAGCTATTTTCTATTCACTGATTTGCACTTTGTGAAATACTGAAAACCTGCTAATCAAGTTTTATCTGCTAATTGATTCGTTTTTTAAGACTGCTACGGAAGCTTGCCTTGTTTATATCCTCAAGAAGTCAGATAGAATTAATATTCACCCCGTCACTCTCACATCATGTCTCTATAAACTTTTTGAGAAACTTGTCAAAGCTTGATTCCAATAGAGATCTAAGTTTCGATTCTGTATTCCTCAGTCTCAACAAGGCTTTCGAAGGAAGAGATTCTGCATAGACAACTTAGCTAACCTCACACTGAAGATTTACTAAGTGTTTGCAGTTTTTCTTGAAGTTCAAGATGTCTTCAATGATGTAAACTCAGATATTTTACTTCCGAAACTTCAGTTTGAATTTTATGAGGCCTTAAAAGCAACGTCAAGCTTTGTAAACAGTTATCATAGGTTCCTGATAGGTTTGTTGGAACTTCAATTGGGCTCTTTAAATTTTAGGTCACTTTAGATCTCTTTTGAATTGAATACTTATCTTGGAATTGATCTTATGATATGTGCTGTAGTCAGCGAGAGGTTATAGAATTTTCATACACATTTCAATAACTAAATATATTCAACTCAATGATTATGGTGATTGTGTATTACTGTGTAATTAATAACACTATTAGTCAGTGTAAAAAAATGGAACATTAAATTATAATTATTAAGTATGTAATACAATGCAAACAAATAGATATATTCTGATGAGTAAACAGAGAATCCAATAATATGTTACTCGCCACAAATACTAGCGATCTTTCATCTAAATCCTCACGTAGTAGCTCAATGTATTACCTACCCAACTCGACACCTTTCCAACTCGGTTCACATTTACATATAGATAAATGCATATTTCCTAGTTCTATGTATATTCTTGATAAATATACATGCATGTGTGTATGTTCAATACAGACATGTATTATACATATATTTCCCTAAAATATTTGTCACAATTCTCTACGTTGCCAATTCGTGAATATATTTTATGCGCGCGAAGGTTCAGATATTTTACACAGATAATTTTCATATGAATTTATTTATTATGCGAATGAATTTGTTTTTCATGATGCATCTGATTGATATTTTTTTTATTTATAAATGTATAAATCTATAAAAATGTAAATCTATGGCATATTTTTTAATGAAATAAAATAAAATAGATGACTACATAAATGGAAAAGAAATGGAATTTTGTAAACATTGCTAAAAAGATTTTTATCTTTTAGTTTACTATGTATCGTTTTCCTCAGATACTTTACATACTCTCGTTTGAACCAACTTTTTGGGAGGTGAACTTCGTAAACTTTTCAATTTTACCTTGTAATGGTTAGGAACTAAGTCTCAGATCGATAAACAAAATAAAATAAGAAACAGAAAACAGTAAAACTTTTAACCATCAAGAAATGTACCTAGTTTTTTTTTTTTGGTTTTTAATATTTTTTCATTTTTCTACTAATTAGCTCAACTTTTTTATAGCTCATAACTTTTAGCTCCATTAATAATTATGTTTATGTTGAAAGCTAAAAGATAACTAAAATGAAATAGAGTTAACTATTTCAATTTGCTTAATTTTTTTGCGTTAACTATATTGTAATCACTCATTAAGCATTAAAATTGGTGGATAAATATATCATGATTGTACTCAATATAAATAAATGAAAAACAAGTAACTTGAGACTCGATCATACATAATTCTGGTATTAATTGACTGTGTAAATATACTTTTATAGATTTTTCTGTACTTTATTTTCTTTAATTATGTAATATTTTTTGCTATCGCTTTAATGATAATTTGAAGAACGAGCAAGAAAATAACGTTCTAGATTTTATTGCATTATGATGCAATTTTAAACTAAGTAAGAATTGTAATTATCATAAATTACTTACAATAATGTTATTATAAAATTAAATGATTTAATTACAAAATGAACATTCAGTTTTTTTTTAATATAATCAAACAAAATCCTTAATGGATGACTAATCTCAAGATTAAAATTTTTTTTTTTCAATATGAAAATTCAACGATAATAAAAAGCATATTATTACATTTCATTTGATAGATATTTTTAAAATTTTTTTTTGGCAGTATAAATTTCATTTGAATTGTTATCTCACATTATTTTCAATTGAACAAGATTGTGTTAATCACTTATGTTATCATGGCTCAGAATATATTTCGAAAAAAAAGATTATTGTTGTCAAAATTTGAGAAATGCATGTAACTTGTTAGCAGCATATTTTCAGAAAATCAATAAAAGTATTTCAAATTTTGTTTCATATAATTTCATAATACGAATTATAAAATAGAATACTCTAAATTAATTTCTTTTGAAATAGTTACTGATTATATGTTGTCTTTTTTAGTACAAAAAATTTAATTTTTGAAAATTTTAACTTTCATAAACTACTATTTTATTTTTAAAATACAGCATGTGCAGTAAAAAAATAAAAATACAATTGATTTTCACAATACAATGTTGAAATTTGAATACATGCATGAGCTCATATAAAAGTTATCAAAACAAATAGATATTGAACTCATTCCTTACATCATAAAAGGCAAATTTTTTCTCAACTTTTTGTTTATTACAATTTAATAAAACATTCCTTTTCAGTTTAATCAATATTCTGTCTACTTAAGCTGATATTCATCAAGAATAATGTTGTGAATGCAAATTTGATAGAGTTTGCCATAATGCGTATTTATTTTTATATCTTAAAAAGTAATGACAATTAATCAATGCCAAGTTGGTTTACATATTTGGCATAAATGTAGCTTCCGATTAAAAAAAAAAAACTTCAAAAAGTTTATTTGTTGATAAGTTACGATCAACTGTTTAAAAAATAGTGGTTCTTTTGATATAAACAATTAAATATCTCGAGAGCCATTAGTCGTAGAGAGGTTGCGATTGGTCTCATTGTTTTTCTCTTAAAAATCTCTAAGAATTATATGCATCATGCCTCGATCTCCGATGCGTTTTTTCCGAGATATTTAATACAAAAAAAGCACATTTTGTTATGTGGTCACAAATTTATACTGATGTCTGCTGTCATTAAAAACAATCTTTTTGAAGCATATTGACTGGACTATTATTAAAAGTACTAATGATAGAATACTATGATATTTTATATCAATATTTATTGAACTGAATCAAAATTAGAAAGAATGAATATTCCAAAATAGTAAAAAGATAATTTATATTTTAAGTTTCAGAAAAATTTGTATGCATAAATCAATTATTCATAAAATTTTACATAAATTTTGGTAAAAAATAGGGATAGATTTAAATCAGAAAAGCTGAGTTGAAGATAGTTGAGTATTTTACGACAAAAGCTTTATGAAAAATGAGTACTTGGAGAAAGTATTTAAGGTGGTTCGATAGCGAAATAAGTTCCTTAAGAGTTCAATAAAATTTTGAAACAACATAAATCATTACCACTTATATTTATCTCCTGAATTAGAATATCCTTAAACTATAAAGTTCTTAAACAATTATTTTTTACATTTCTAGATTTTATGTAAGCTCTTATGGAATTAGTCACGTGACTCATTATGGAAACTTTCAGATTAATTTAATCATGTACCTTTTGTATAAGCCTGTGTAAAAAAGCAACTTTAAAAAATGAATTCTCAAAAACTATTCAGTAAAAAAGATTCAAGTTCGACATCTAAATTTGACTAATAGATGTTTCAAAGTGTTAACGTGATGTAATGGAACTGTTTTAAGTTTCTGTTTACAAACTAAAGTGAATTCATTTATTTCAAAATGTTTATTATCTAAATTATCTAAACACATATGTAAAGAAAACAAGTCCGTTAGAATTTTCTTTTTCAGAAACGAAACTCGAAAAAAATTAACGTCTTATCTTTACATGCTAAGATAGTCGAACAACGCGACTTTTGTTGCATATTTATGATACTAATTTAAAAAAAAAAAAAAATTAATTTTTCTTTTACGATATAATTAAATTTTATTCTTCATATACTAAAAAAGTAATAATTCCATGTTCATCATTCAGATAACGATGAGACATTAAAAACACTATACTGATGTCATGTAATAGAGCTGAAATAAATGTTCTATTGTTAAATTAAACATAAAACTATAATATATTTTTAGTTGAGATATTTTTAAAATAATGTTCAAGTTTTTATTGAAATACATTCTACTTCCAAAAGCTTTTTACCACTAAAAATTGTTCCTTTCGTTCATTATACAGAGATACTTAATTTTAATGGCTGTCGCGATATAACAGAACTTAAGCTCAATTATAGGTAGTAATAGTTTATTATAAAAAGAAAACGTGTACCTATTATCATTAGTATATATACACCTATAATCAAAAGTTAAAAGATAATATCAAGTTAAAAAAGAAGAAAAGATATTGTCATTACTGCTTCGTACCTGAAATGATACGCATAATGAGAGTTGCTAGTAATAACAGAATTTTTACGATCTGGAATCCAATTTAATTAAGATATATTAACTGTTTAAAATTGCTTGTTAGATCATAAACAGAAACACAAAATTAAAATCAGTTATTATGTTAATGTTTATTTTATCATAACAGCTTCATTATAGCTTTACTAGAAATTTAATTGAAGGATTAGTAAAGGATTTTTAAGATTTTAAGTTTTCTTTAAAAGAAGTTGAATACGAATGAAGATCTTTAAAGTAATCCTTCGATTTATTTTGTTAAAAGAACATTGACATTCATTAACATCTAGATCTAAATGTGGATTATTACTCTAAATCCTGAATCGAAATAAAAAATTAAGTTAAACATTGACGAATGTCTAAACTATGATTATTAATGTATTAAATTTCTATTCGATTTACCAATTGATATTCCTGAAAAAGGATGATAATCCTGCAGACAACTAGTCAAAGTGAATGACAATAAAAAGACCAAAAAAAGTATTCTTCTATATTCTTCACTCTTTATATACGATGCAATGAATAAGTGGTATTAGTCTTGATTATGTCAGCCAAATCTTATGATTCATAACGATAGTTCTATCGCTTAAAAAAAAATTTGATAATATTTTAGCACAATAATAGAAAATTCTGTATTTATAGGATAGAAGAGAATATTGTTGAAGCAGAAATGATAATGGATTTTGAGTGGACTGTATTTTTCATCAGTGATTGAAAATAGAAACTAGACGGAGCATTGGAAAGAAATCATTCCCTCGTGAAATTGTTTGTTGCCTACACTTATACGTCTACATGTATTTTTATTAATTTAAAGGTGCAAAATGATATCCGGTTATGGATTTTATAAAACGATAAAAATGATTTTTGTTACAATACACGATCAGACATGATATAAGAAAGATTTAACTATTGTCCGTTGCATCACTAAGCGTGGTTCAATTAGTAAATGCACTGTAAAAGTAAAGTGTGTTAAAAAAGAGATACTCGATATTAAATTGCCATAAACTAATTATATCATCTTTTGATCATTTTAAATTATTTTTGAAGTGCTTGAAAATCTATAGTTCTTTTATAGCAATTTTTCATTGGAATCATTTCAGAGTATGCTATTTTTAACGATTTAATTAGCTACATACTAATATAAAATTGAAGAACAAGTGAGTGAGTAAATAGTCACTTATTAATCATGATTCCCACTGATTCAGTTTAGGAGAATAGTGAAAAAATTTACTTAACGTGGGTTTTGGTTTCTAAAGACGATATTTTTAGAAATTTTTTTAAACGAAAAATACATATCCATGGAAAACATTTTAAATAATTATTTCACCCTTAAAATCGCCAAAATACTTGGCATACTCCCTAAAAAAAATAAAATTTTTTTTATATTTTAGCGATTTTGTGGGGAAAATAAAATTTTTGCAATAAATTTGTGGATATCGTTAGATAGCTTAGAATCTGAGGTTTCTAAAACGTCTCTAAATAAGGTTATTAAACTGTCTATTCATGAGTTACAAAGGTTGAAAGTTACAAAAATGATGTTTAGTAATTTGTATCCAGTTTTACCCCTTTTTGAGGGTGTTGGAATAAATTTTCCTGAGCTGTGTTGTAATTCCGCATTTCTACTCATCAAGACGAAGAGAATGAGCTCTCGATCATCAAAATCGGAGTACTTTTATTTTTTGGCCAAAAAAAATCGAAAGGGGTACCACTTGCCATTTTTTGGGGTCGAAAAATCAAAGTACTCCGATTTTCAAGTTTGACCACTCATTCTCTTCGTCTCAATGCCTAGAAATACATAATCGGGTCTAACATATAAAAAATCAATTATTTCACTCCTAAAATGGGGTAAAACGAGAACTTCCTTTAATTTTAGCATTAATTATGTTCCAATTATGACTTTTCACTCGTACAATAAAAAGATCTCGTTTTCACGAATCCATTGATATGCTCATTATCTATATAGACCTCATAGATCCTAAGTTATTAGCAGAAAACTAAATTACGCTACAGCAAAGCATAAAAAGAGTTCCCCGTAGTCCCACGAGGGGTACATCGGGGAACTTCCTCACTGGGGAACATACAGGGAACGTTTGGGGAACGAAATTTTTTTTATACAGGTATTATTAATAAATATATCCACTAATGACTAGTATCATATCGCTGAGTATTAGTTGAGTTTTACTTAAAAATTCAGTAGAATTCTCACTTATAAAATTTGCAAGTTCTGTATATAACAATAGAAATGATATAAAAAGAAACACAAAAGGATTATTTTTAACGCATTACAATGCCCTAAAGCTCAATCGTCCGTTTATCTCAATTAGTTCTTTAAAAGCTGTTTTCATGTGCTACATAGTTTTGTCTACCCTCGGAGCACGATATTTTTATTTGTGAATATATAACTACATTCTTGTTTACAATGTAGTCGTTTAAATTGCACTTAAACTTGACTACAAAGATTTCCGTTATTCCTTTGATTTTTCAAGCTGCGTTGTTTGATGTTTTTCATACAGTAAAAAATTTTGTGTTGAATAAGTGACCTAAATCAAAGTAAATTTAACATTTGTCCTGGGTGTTAATAAATGTATTAACACATATGCTTGTCTAATTGAACGAAAGGGTTAATTGGTTCTCAACAACACAAGAAATCATTTAATTTCTATAGAAAATGAAAAATAATATATTTTTTGTGTTACTGAAAATAAACTGTGTTAATTTTATACAAATGCTCTATTGTCCATTCAACTTTGTATCACATTTGCGTTGAAACCTTTAAATTGTTGCATAAAAGGTGGTCAATAAATTTATTCCTAGAGAGTTAGCTTAAGGTTCACCGAGGAACCATTAATTTAACCGAAAAAAAATTAATTTTAATTCAAAATATTTCTTTTTAGTACAGTCAAATATATTAATTCAATAACTGAAAATAATTTCTTGGAATATTTCAAAATCATTTAATACTGCATTTTTTTTGGTTCCAATGGCTATAAAATTTTAATTTAATTATAATAATAACAATAATGGTTAATAACAACTAGAAAAATTTTGAAAGAAATTTTAATATTAAATTAAAGATGTCTCTGTATAATGAATTGATCTCAGATAAAAATGAAATCAAGTCATTACTTAATTAAATCACGATAGTATAAATTAAATTTTCAGTGCTTATGTTGAATAAAAATCTGTGAAATTCTTTAAAAAAATTATATCTTTAGAAACATTTATAAAATAAATCGATTTCAACTATAATGATGCAATAAGATCGTGTATTATTAATGATTTAGTGGAACTTCATACAAACTATTACGATATTTCGAAACTGTTACAAATCAGCTGAAAGTCTGGTGGAATAATATAAGAGTCTAAGTCAATAAAGCATTGTAGGTATTTGGAAAAGGTATTTTACATAAAAGAAACAGATGGACTATAATAATTTCGGATAATTTTCGAGGTTTATTTACACTGATAGAAGGATTGATTTGGTGGGACTAAATGAATTCATTAGAATTATTTTTCAGCATTTGTTTGATATAAATAAAGATTTATTTGTAGCTAAGAAATCTTCTTGGAAAATCTATCTGACGTCGTTATATTTATAAAACCATTAAAAATTCACACGACATCAAATGATTATAATGTCATTGCTTGTCGAGATATTGTTTAAAAAAAGTATTAATATTAATAATTACAGAATCGTTGATTTTTATTTTTTATTTAAAAATTTTTAATGAATAAAAGTTATTTCATAATATAACTTAACATTGGATTATGCATTACCGTCATTTTACCTTACCATCGACTTCAATAATAGTATTTAAATGAGAAATAAATATTTGTTAGCAGCTAAGAAATCATTTATTGAAGTCAAATGAATTTACTCCAATAAATAATTTTTTAACTGTTAACAAATGTTCATTTGATTTATTTTTCAAATAACATATTTATTAGCTGCTAATAAATTATGTTAGGTTCGAAGAAATTCTTCTCTCATTGTATAAGCCCAAAGGTTTATAACATTTCAAAAATTAAAGAAATTTGTGCTTAGTGATTGACTCCAATTAATAATGGAATATAAGTAGTATAAAAATAATTATTCACAGACTCTAAAATATACATACATTTTTTAATTTTAAATTTCTTCGATAGATTTTATATGGCTTTATACTGATTAAATCTTTCAATGAATTCCAAAATTACATGTCAGTTTCATTATTGCATTTAACAATTATACCTTCGTACTGTGAAAATGATAACGATGATGGAATATCTCAATCATTAAGAGTATGCTATTCACGTTTGAATTTAATTTAATTGTGTTCGACGTGTAAGTTGTCAATGGGAATAATTGTCGCAACGTTTTAATTCAATTATTGGATTCCTTGAGTGGTGTTTAATGTACTATGATTTTATTAAAGACATGCTGCACTAAACTTTAAAAAATAATCGTTGAGTCCCATAGTTGGATTTACTATCCGGTGTTAATTTCTCATTTAATAGAAAATAGTTGAGTCCTTTTCGAACTATAAACAGTAAATCCAATTATTTATTTCTCTCAGTGTACTTTTTAACTTTTCATTATTTAGACAGCTGTTTTAATGAAAATTTCCTTATTTTACATTCTAATACAAATAGTGAAGAAACTTAATTATTGATTTCTCTGATTAAATGCAATTAAATATTTTTAGACTTCAACAGAAATTTTAAAAACCTATTACAAAAAAACTCGTATGTGAGTTCAATTATTCGATGCCACTCCTGCATTTTTTCAACATTCGTTATTACGTGGGAGTCAATATTTTAATCATAAAAAGTTTTTGGTATTCAAATGAGGGAAAGGAAGGTTACTACTAATGAATTTATTTGTAAATCAAACTTTCTTCAATTGTTTCAATCTTCAGTTTAATTTTTTATTATAAATAAATATTTTTTCAAATATAACTTCTTCTTATGACAATCTGAGTTTTTAAAGAATACTTTAAACTTATTTTTACTTTTATACACTTGGCTTTCCACCATTAATGATTGAAAGCCTAAATTTAGGTATTTTTACATATAATAGTTTAGTCTATCTTCTTATTGAAATTCAATATCATAAACAATATCTAACTAATATTTCTAATATTTTTTATCATAATTTGCAATATTATGTTCTTAATAACCATTAGAAATTTTTATTCACAATATAATTGCTAATAAATAAAGTAGGTGCGACTAATAAGACCTAAATAACAGAAAACAGTTCCAAATAATCTATACATAGTAGTAGTTACCGTTTTATGTATACATTTTATCCCTTATCTAGGCCTTATTACCTTCACTTGTAGGTATACCTTATATATTACCAATTTTATTAATATTTCCTTGATATTAGAAATATCTTTTCAACAAATATAATCTCAAATTTATTTAGACAATGAAAGATGAATGATTTCAGTATTTTTCCAATAAAGTTAACAAATAGCGATTGTTTAAAAAATTTGAGTATTAGGAGAAATATTGCATTACCATTGACAATAAATAATTGTCGATAACCTGATATTATTTATTTTTTTAGAATTTCTTGTAAATGAATACCTGATTTCTTCATCTTCATAAAAATAAAATAACATATGTAATAACACCTACAAATTTGTAGGTGTTACAACTTGAGTTTGTAATTATTTATTCACGAATTTTTTACAATATATCAAAAATATCAAAATTGATTTTTATGTTCATTGCATTTTCATTTCAACCTGAATTCGAGAATCACTAGTTTAAATGACATTCTAAATTTCTCTTATGACATTACGTGATTTTTTATTATTCCGAGGAAAAAAAAAACTAAAAATTAACTGACAAAATATGTGTT
This sequence comes from Chelonus formosanus, assembly GCA_028641665.1. Taxonomy (NCBI): domain Eukaryota; kingdom Metazoa; phylum Arthropoda; class Insecta; order Hymenoptera; family Braconidae; genus Chelonus; species Chelonus formosanus. The sequence goes on from CM054001.1 coordinate 5,249,888, forward strand.
TTTTTTATAATACCTTTTTTTTCTGTTTAAAAATAAAATGCCTTCAGTAACAATCACACTCGTGTGAACTAATTCTTTTTAAAACTAGTGTCGATATTATACAAAAAGAGCTACGAATGTGTATTTTATCTAGTTGACTTCACATAAAAACATTAAAAATTATCAGGTGTTATTTGGTTTAGGATAAATATTTTTCATGATAATACAAATTAATGAATATTTTATTATGTATTTTTCAAACCACTTTAAATTTAACTAATAATAAATAATTGACTACATTTTACAAGAAAGCTTTATCATTATTTATAAATCCAATTAATCCTAACTACAACAGTCAGTTTGTTTTAGATAAAGTAAAAACACCACTCCAAAATAGTATTATTTACGATTATTATAATTTCATTATATTCAACATATTAATGACTTTTAACGAACTTCGAATTGTCTAGTTTGTTAACTTACTAGACCGATAGAGAATAATGTAGCACTATTTGTATATCATAGTGACTTGTTAACATTTCATATTAATATTAAATTTATTATTTATGAGTTTCGAAACGTCTGTTAATTCCGACAATTTTACCGGATTTAACGAAGACGTTTATGACGATGACCCTGCTTTTCATTTTGCCCTCGCATATGTGAGACTCGTGTAGTAAAGGATTACTCGCAAATTGCCCCAGGTACTGCATTCTAATCTAAGGAATTTCGAAATGTAATTTGCTGTAATTTATTATAGTCCACTAGTATATTTATCATGAATACGTGACTGTTTCAGAGATAGTATATTTTTCGATATTTATGTTATAATCATAATTTTTTACCATTTCCAGAGATATTTTTTGTGATACACGATAAAGAAAAGGACGACTACAACGAACTCGTCTTAGTTGTTTTTTTTTTCTCTTTTGTATGGCGATTAACGATCGACTTTGGTGAAGTTTTGCTTTTAGTAAGAGCTCTCGATCAGCAGCAAGCTTTTATCAGTAAAAGCTTCGATTCGTTTTGACATAGTCTTTTTTCTGTATTAAATGTGTTTTTTACTCTTTTGTATTTTTTTGTTAAGCACCTATGGTTTATTATCTAGAGTAATTGATACAAGGAATACTTCTAAAGTTGATGATATTTCAAATAAAATTATTCATCACTTTATCAAGTATTGATAAAGAGTCTTGTGAATACAGAGAATATTAAATTATTGTGAGATAGTAATCTTCAATCATTTACCGGACAGATATAGATAGTCCGTTACATGAATAATGCGAATTACTCTAGAATCATTTATCTTTTGGCAGACTCATTTTCAGGATACATCTTTCTCATATGAAGTTATATTGTCATCGTACAATGGCAACAATTTATGAAGTTAATGATTTTCTGCATTTTTTTTGAAGTGGCTTACAATGCTCTCTGAAATAATTGATTCGTTATAATGCAATAAAAGTTATTTCAATTAATCGTAATCCGAGAATAAATATTTTATATGTAAACCAAACATAGAATTGATTATTATTTTACCAAAAAGTTTCTATGTTTACTTGAAATAACCGATGACTTTTTATACCAATTCAAACTTTTATGTTGAATGCAATTGATATACATCATTTTATTTAAACTCGATGGCTGTAGTGCATATAAATAAAAAAATAAGATATGAGAATAGCTCAACTAATGATCGATAGATTGAAGTTGATGAATAGAATGATGTTTATTAAACTTTATTTAATATATTTGTAATTTTAACAGAATATCTGTCTTATTCATTTATACACGGAGAGAATTTTTTCACTGCTCGGAAGTAAAAAAAATGAGAAGTATATGATTTGAAGTTTAGAAGTAAAACTGTGTGTATTCACAAGTAAATTTTGAGTTACTGAAAGTAAAACATTGTGATGTAGTGTATAAGTTACTTACGATAACTCAAAATTTACTTGTGAATACACACAGTTTTACTTCTAAACTTCAAATCATATACTTCTCATTTTTTTTACTTCCGATCAGTGAAAAAATTCTCTCCGTGTAGCTAAAATTCTATATTCACTATTATTAAATCTTACTTCAATTGAACTTTACTATCGATAAACCCTCAAGGTAATCTATTGTCAATTAGCACGATGAACAATGATGTTTGAAATCAAATATCTCAAAAACTAGGTTGAAATTTGAAAAGGTAAAGTGATTCGAATTTTTTTTATAGTTCAAAGAACAAATTTGTTTCTATGAAGCATATTTGAATTTTGCATTCCCAAGAAGATATTAAATAGAATGTGCAGCTTCCGGCCAAAATAAGTTTATTTTTTTTTTTGCAGCAACTCTATGAAGCAAATATTTTTGGTCTGGGAATAATGTCTTTAGAATCAACGCATTTTTTTACATAGATTTTGCAATTAAAGTTGTACTAGAATTGGACTATTAAATCATACCAAAGATACATTTAACGAAGATATTTAACTGGAAGGTCTATCACTACTTTGCTACAGCATAATCTGGTCAAGAAACTAAACCATCTTGCTGAATCCACCTGAATGAGTGCTTAGGTGCATTTCAATTATGCTTTCTATTGTTTAATTTAAAACTATTAAATTATTTAGTAGTAATTATACATCATAGTTAACCAGATAAGTTGATGTCTTTCAATATATTCCACCCTATTAAACAAACTCATTTTTACTCAACGTAAGACTGACAGCAGACTCACGTATGTTAGCCTAAGTTTGTCTTAATTATGATAAAGTAATTTTTTTGTGATACTAAATAAATATCAAACAATAAATGAAGATTTTAATGATGATTATTTTTTATTTCTCTACACCAATTCAGCATTCTATTGCACAATAACTTAAAGGTTAAACTAGGTCAAAATGCGATTAATGCTAAAATAGTGACCTATTTCCTTCAATAAGACTTGATCTTAGTAAGTTTTCATCATTGCAAAATTTATACTTTCATTGCTTTTAAGCAATTAAGTGGTGTTCCAATGGACTGTGAAGTTTGCTGTCGTTTACGTGACCTTTCTAGTAGAGTTATTTGAAACAGAACCTGGCACATTGAAATCGTGGTTCACTCTAGTAGAGATTGTAGAAATTTTATTCAAGCTTCAGTTGGAAACACTGTTCGTCACACTCGAAGCTGTTCGACTTGGAAGATCGCCGAAACAGCACCCCAATCGCTCGATCACTGTTGGCAGTTTTTATAACAAGATTGTAATTAATTATAATACGTCAACGCAGTAAATTATGCCACTCTTTAATATCAGTGTGATGAAAAGTCAATGTTATAATAAAATACGTTGTACTACTATTTTCTCAATGAATATAAATAAAAAAACAGTTGATGATAAAAAAATAAAATTTTTAATTTTTTAATTAAATATAATGGATTGTATTCCAAGTGAACTAAATAATTTTGATAGATTAAAAACTGTAATTAAAAAATGCATCATTTTTCATTTAACATCTATGACCATAGAACCCCAAGAGCAATATTTGAAATTTCGTATCCATTTTTACACTTGGTAAGAAATATTGTAGAGACTTTTTGATTCGTCATGGGATTTACAGTCCAGAAACTTCGAATCCATTTTATCCCTTCGGGAACACCTTGTCATTAAAAAGTTTGTCGCTCAACAAATGGAAGACAAAAGTCATATGGAGAATCCATTACTTTACTTATTTATTCTATTTCTCGTATTTCTCTATATTAGATCTTTCTTCATTTCTTATTATATATCGAAAAACAAACTATTTTCCGCTTATACTCTCTAAGTATCAATATGTTTTTTAACAAATTTGTAATAAAAATAGCATATATTGTTTTTAAAATAGTACAAAAATTATAATTAATACAAGCTTTCCTGAAAACTAAATGAAATCACTCATCAAATTTTGAATAAGTAAATATTTATATTTCCTGATTTAAATGCAACTCGTGTCTATTTCTACTAACTGAATTACTCAGGAAAGAAATTATAGCTGTGATGGGATGAAACGTGATAAATGAATGATATTCTTTGGAAAATTTAAATTTTCAGTATTACGATTTCCATGTAAATGCCGTGGTTCTACCATTGTTACATTTAGCTCTACTCTTCCGTAACTAAAAAAGTTTAGGGTCAACACTGAGAGAAATAAATAGTTTGATTTACTATTAATAGTTCAAAAAGGGCTCAACTATTTTCTGTCAAATGAAAAATTAACATAGGATTGTAAATCCAACTATGGGACTCAACTATTATTTTTTAGAGTGAATACAGAATGTTCTTAATGAGAAAAATGTTTCAATTTTAATTGAACGCTTAATAAAATAAAAACTAATGTGAATGACAAATTTTTTATGCTTCAACATTGCTACACCTTATCCCAATGATGTTGATAAATTAATATTTTCATTAATTGAAGTCAAAGTTCTTCGTTTTAGCCATTGTTTATAGTTAATAGACAGGAATGGAAGCATGCAGCTCTGATTAAAGAAAATCAGTAAAAATAATATAATTAAAAGTGGTCAGTGAGGTCTTATGTTAAAAAAATCAATCAAAACAAAAAAATGTTTTTAAAAAATTACAATACTTGAATTCTAGAGAAAGTAATATAATTGTATGGAATCATTTTTAGTACAGATTTGGTGACTAGAATCAATAGCCAATTAAAGAAGTCAGGAAATTTGAGCTTTTCACACTTAACTTGTTGAATAACAATAATCATCAAAATCTCGTTAAATGTCAGAACAATCGTAAATATTTGAGTTTTTTTTTATAATTTAAAAATGAAAATTTTAATGTAAAGTTTTTTTAATACAATTTTTGAATTATTGGAAAAATAATTTCACAGAGAAATAACTTTATTAGACTTGACTCAATTTGAACATGAGAACAAGTCTGGAATTCTTTGAAAAGATTAGACTAAATTAGGGCAATGATGGTATTTTAACTATTTTCGTAGTTCTTACTTCAAATTATATCTATCCTCTACTTCAATGCTCTTCAGTAAAGTACCTGACCCGGAATATACTTCATAATTGGATAAATTGTTATAAATTGTCGCTTTTTGACTTCAAAACGGAAACGAAGCTTAAATTTCCGAGGAAAGGGTTGACAAAAGATACTTGGATATAGAGACATACACTTCAACTGTTACCAGCTACACCGTGAATTCAAGTGTTTAAAAACTAAGCCCTTAAAGTGTTTAAAATGTTAACGTTTTTAAACGCTTCTTATCGTTTACCAAAATGATATAGTTTGTTTATAGTGTTCAACATTGTAAACACTTAGATGTTTAAGTGATAAACACTTTAAATGATTTATCACTAAACACTGGATTTTTTACAGATTTGCAGTGTTTGACGTTCAGCTTTTCACCATTAACTTCATGATTGTGATGAGTAACAATTTTATTGAGTTATTGTTGACAATTTTATTAAACTATAAGATGAAAATGCAAGATCAGACTTTAAGTACAAGGTTTTGTTGAAAAATACAAGATAAATTCTTGAAAAATGTCACAAAGTTTGTTGGTCACAGCGACGTCCATTCCGATAAAATTGACTGCGTTGATCTGCCAACAAAGGGTCGCAAGAAACATCATTTTCAATAAAGTTCGAGACACCATCCGCACAGATGCGGAAAAAAGTATAGGAAAATTCTCCCTAGTATAGGATGAGGGTTTCTTTAAATTGTAAATTTTTCTTGAACGAGTTGATCGTTTGTCCAAGAAGTCACAGATTAAGATGAAATACGCTGTGCCATTGATAATTTAATTCGCAAAACGAACGATATAAAACAAATTATCATTACTTTATAGATTACTACAAAATTCACATCAAGAAAGTACAAAAAAACATCACAACAGAAAGAATGTTGCAGTGATGTTTTTTTGGACGATTGAGCTAATATTTTTTTAATTATAAAGAAATACAATTGACCAATCACGTGTTATTACGTAAATTCCTTTTAACATTTTTCTAAATTGATCCTTAAATAAAAATATTTTCTATGCCACGTATGGAATTTTTTGTATTTAATTTTCATAACATGACCATAGAACTCACATGAGTGACCGCTTATACGTCTTTATAACGTAAACAATATTTGTCAAGCGTCGTTGATGCAAAGAAACTTATTGTTCTATTTCATATCCACCACACATCAATGCATTCACTTTTTACGAATTTTGAAGCATCTTGCATATGTCAATTACATGATGTTAGTTAATTGAACTTTTTTAACTAGAAATTTACTCAAATATAAAGCAGCTGAAGCGAGTATGATGTCGATGTGACTGCAATATTTCAATTACGGTAATGTTGCTGTATTTTATGATAAATTATAATATCAAACCATGAGCCATTTGTATACACAGCTATATTTATGCTGACGTTAGTCAGTACATGGAATGAAGATAGCATTAGTTTGACATAGTATAACTATGAGAAACAACGCGTATAAGTTAGTGCACTCACCCTTGTGAGGGCGTCTGAAGGTCACTTGCGATGACAGAGCGTTGATGATGAAGTTTCACTGCTCACAGGCAACAACAACAGGTTGAATTGCTTGATGAGAATCGTTGCTAACTTGTGGACATACAGAAGCCATTCAGAAGAATGGATATTTTTGAAACTCAATTAATCTATAAATTGATTCTTATTTACTATATCAGCGCAAGTAATGATAAACTATCAATAGCTTCGTAATTAGCAGAGAAATAATTTCTGAACTTGTCGGATCAGCAGCCAAAAACCAAAAGCTATTTTTCTATATCCTTTCTTGATAGCTATTATGTGAATAAATATATATATAGATATATATATACACGCTGCTCATAAACGTAATCTATAATACAGCGTAATAGGATGTTAATATGTAAAAAGTATGTTTTCATTGCTGGCCGCTAGATGCTGAGCAACAAATATTTTGTCGTAATTCACTTACGGTGTTGGCGGCTATATAAGTCTTGAACTCCAGCTATTGTAATTGTCAGATATCTAAGAAGGTTTTTGAAAATTTTTTCCTAAAAACTATATTATATAACTATATTATAAATCAAATCAAAAGCCTTACACTTCAACTACTGCGAATTGAGTTGCTTAACAGGAGTCGCAAATTAATATATTGTCAAAATATGTAACTTGTTATTGTTATGTACTGTAGAATTTTATATCAATAAATACATTGTTGAAGTTGAAAAAAAACTTGAACTATTGTAATTGTTTTTTGTTAAATGAAAAAAAAATAATTCACTTAATAAGTCAATTTGTAAACTGATATTTACTAAATAAAAATGCTCATCATTTTTTAATTCTAACAATTTATTGTTTGTGATAAAAGCATTGAAATTTGTGAAAACAATTATTGTTATTGGAATCGCATTTAAAGAAACATTTGTTTCTCATGACAAAGCGCTAGTTTTATCACTGAGAATCACTCCAAATAATGTTCATAATATATTCAATCAAATAGATTGAATCGTTTTCAACCAACTATGAGAATTTTAAGAAAATGAAATGCATAAACTTTAAAATTTGACCCCTTGAAAATCACTGAACTTGCAGTTTATAAACTAGTTTGAAAATGGTCAAAGGAATTTGACTAAAAATTCTATCTAATTTTAGAATGTTTTCTTATCCATAAAAACACAGCATCGACAATTGAATTTTTCGTTCATTATTAACAGAAACATTAATATGATTACATATGAATATTCATGTGCATTGATTATGTACAAAATTGTGTTATTCAGATTTTATTCAACTAAATAAATGTTGTCAGTACGAGAAGTAAAACTACACATGCGTAAATTGGATTCAAGTATTGTAGGTTTCTTAAGTTGTGAAAAAATTGATTTACATAGCGAGATACTCACCATATTCTATTTCTTACAAGTTTATAGAAATTCAGTGTCACACATGATTTATAAGTGTTGGAGGATTTTCAATAACAGACGTGATAAATTTTTATTGCATATTTCTTCATAAACTGAACAACTTTCATGCCAACAACAAATGATGTAAATGATTGTTATCGATATGACGAAAATTTTCTTTATAAAAATTATTTTACAATTTGTAGTAATCTTGAAATACAACGTAAGTAATTTTTTATACCAGGGAGATCCAATTGTTTCAATAATTTTTCTTTTCTAATCATTGTGTCGCATGATTTAATGTCATTGAATAGACTAGTATATTTTTACGAAGTAATTTTCTGTTAGATATATGGAAATGTTTAACTTTTATGATGATCAAACAATATTGATATTACTACCTGTTATAAAATCACTATTTATTTTACTACTTTTTATAGAAAGTTTTCTGCTATTATTCTATCGTATAATTCAACTCGTTTTACAACCTAGAATCACATCGATCACTATATTACATAAAATGGCGATATTAGTAAGTGACATAAATAAGTTTTTATCAAGTTAAGTAAAGTAAAATGTAACTTTAAAAGATATTGTATTTGATAGTTGCTTGTAATGGAAAAAGTATTTGTTACAAAGTGTAATAAAACAGAGTAACGACTGTTGAATTATTAATTCACTGGTTGAGTGAAAAAAAGTTATCGATATGTATTTATAAAAACATGATTAATCGTATGACGTTTAAATTAAGTTATTCAAATGAGACAGTAAGAGTATTTATCAGAATAATAAATAGACCGAAAATTATTGATAACTTTATCGATTGTTACTAGTCCAAGCATTTGTGTAGAATGTCTGAAAGAATACAAAATGTTCAAATATATATATTCTAACAAATATATCTATGTATGCATGCACAAAAATGCATATGTGTATATCTTTAATTCTTTGAGTTGGTACAATGTAAAATTAACTTGTTGAGGATGTATTTTATAACTTCCATTTAACTGATAAATAAAATCACTAGGTTCAAAAGTAATTAACAAAGATCTAAAGGTCTATTTTAATTATTATATCGAATTGATTCAGTGGAAAAGTAAAGTGAGAACCTCAATTTAATTTAGGGATGAGCTTACCCACTGGAGTAAATACTTATTTAACCTGTCCGGTGAAAACTGTGTACCTGCTGAAACAATTAATTGTTAAAACTATTTTATGCTACAGAGTTTCTCGCTTTAAATAATTAGTCTAGTGTCATGGCTCGTTTTTCAGCGACAATCCGTCTTGTTCTTGGTCCGTTGAATTTAGGTTACCCAGCTGAACCAATGCACCATGAATTTATACAATATTGTTTCAAGATAATAAAAATTCAAAAACTCAAGCATTACAAGAATTATTTCTGTAGAAAATTTTCAGTCATTTATATCTTTATTAAATTACTATAATTAAATGAATATTACTCACAAGTTAGAAGATTATCCGATTGTTGATTTAGTAAAAATACTACGATAATGTTTAAACTGACTCTCGGATATTCACGTTAATATGAACCATTAGAATATAGCTTATCAATTTGAGCGGAATAAATACATATGATCGATTAACTAAAAAAACATATGAATTTTAATGCGTTGAGTTAAAATTCACGAAAAATTATAGTCCAGTTTAGTTATTTAAAGTTCCAAAAAATTAGAACTCAGATTAGTGAAGTATTTTAATATATTCTGTTAAATAAATTGAGAACGAACAGTGATGGTTTATTTACTAAAAATTGATTTTTGTTTAGTATGTAATTAAATTTGGCTAATCCCGACCCTTTTCCACGACCAACGCTCTGAGCAACCAGAACATCCTACATGAACAGGAAATACACTATAAATATACATTACATATTTTGAATATATAATAAATATATTTTATATATACACTAATTACATTGAATGTGTGATTAAATATATTATCAATAATTTGTACATCAAGTATATGTCACATATTTCAAATGTATAAAATAATATGTTTATTATATACTGTTGTGTATTAACGTTAATATAAATCACTAGAAGTGGAATCATTTACATTTTAGCTGTCTAAAGTTAAAAATCTATCTTATTGCACGGTCAAAAATATTTTGATTTTTTTGAAGCTCTTTCGTACTTACTAACATGGGTTTTTACCTATCTAGGAATCTTAGAAAGTTATACTTTTCGTCTTTTGTTGTATGGTCTATAAATCTGACCGGCTATAGATATAAAGAAAAACTTAATACTATAAAAAATTATGATTGCTTTTGGTTTGTTGTAGGCAGAACTTTATGTCATTCGCACTCAGAAAATACGTTTTAAACTTTTCATAACACACTTAATTCATCTATATGTTTACAAAAAATTTTTCAGGAGTGAAAACTATATAATAGTATTCAATCTGTCGAAAAACTAATAATACAATAAAATAATCATAAACTTTTTCAATTGTAATTTAGTTGATATTAATGGATTTGCAATTTATCTAATTGAATATCAAATTATCTTTGGTGGGGTTACATTATTGTTTGCCTGTTATTTTAATTAATATTATTTTCAAGACTATTTCTTAATTATTTTAAAATAACGATATATTTATTGTAATTATAATTATTGAATAAACAATTAATGAGGTATATGATATTGATTCATTCAATAAAATTTGTGTGAAATTCATTTAATATTGCATTTCATTGTTTATTAATTTTTAAGTATTAATAATTATTCACATTGAAAGTTCTCAACCAATTTTAATTTTTTTTTATTAAAAAAAAACGATTAATTGTAATTTATTCTGTCGAGTATTATATCGTAAGAAATTTAATATTCGAGATTTTAAAGTGAATAACATTAAATAATTATAAAAATATATTTATTTGAACAAATGAAAAATAATCAAAAACTCGTTTTTATCGATGTTTCAATAATTGTTTAGTTTAAAACAAATTTCTACCAAATAAATTTAAAAAATAAAACTGAACAATACAATTTCTTTATATTTATAAATGTCCATACATATCAATTAATTTCATAGAAATCGATCCAAATATGAAGTTTAGTCAGATATTATTAAACATAAATTTAACTAATTTTAGAAATGATTTTCAATAACCTAATTTGAAGTAAACCGTGTATGCTAGCACATATGCTGTGTCATCATGATTGTGGTAGAAGAGGAAGGGGATCGGAGAGGAAAGATGCATAAATAATGAAAATTGATTTCAAGTCTGAGTACGAAAGAATGAACGGAAGAAGAAGAAGAGAAAGGTTAGTAAATGTGCGAATGTGAGAACGCGTCGAGCAATTGAATTCATCCCTCGGAAAGAGAGTGACTGCCTACACTATATTCCAGGTGCTACGGTTCATGCTTCTCCATTCTATATATACATACTCCTTGATTTACTACTTTAACAGAAAAAAATGATCGGAAAAATACCGTCTACTTTTCTTCTTTGGCTTTTATGATGACAGCAGTTCAAAAACTCTGTTTTTTTTAATAGAAATATTAAATGAAATAACTAAAAAAAAAAGCTTTAAAATAACGCTAGAAGATTTAATAATTTGAAGATTAATATACATTCCTTCTGTGATATTTATCCATTTATACGTTTTATTATCCATACAGTTCTTTTTTAGTTAATTAGTTTTTTTACATATTATATTACTTGAATAATTTATTAAATATATTTAAAGATCAATTCAAAATGTATGATCTCGAATTAATTTTACAGTTTATAAATAACTAGAATATACTTAACGAAAACAAAGCTGTAAATTTAAAATTGAATTGCTAATCGATGTATTATATGCAAATAATGCAAAATGAAGTAAAAACAATTGAAGTTTTCATTTTTAGAGAATGATTAATAATTTAAATAAAAGTAATTTCGAAAAAATCGGTTTTATTTTTCAATTAGTTGAAAACATGAAAATAATCACCACTATCAATGAAAAATCACATGATAATCATACTTTTGTGAATTAAATAGTGTGGTTGATAACATCAACTGTGTACGAGAGAATAGGTATAGAAATGGATAACAACAGTTAACGGTTAACATCCAACATGATGTAACTTGACTGATAAAAATACTTGTATCCGAGCTTTTTGTATATGATGTCAGGTAGTTACTATATGTTCAATGTCTTATTTCTCTTTCCGTTTTACTCTTCCTCGTCTTGAAATGTTCTGATGTTCTTCAGATGCTGAACCTCAAGGCAACAAGGACTTGAAATGTAGAAATTTTATTTGCCCCGGTGAATGGCATCCCTTTCCACGTTTTATCCTTTTGGGGTCGACAGTCGATTCGACCTAGCTGGCCTACTTACACTTCACTGCCATTTCCCAGTACACGAAATAGTTTCGTCGAAAATTCCTCAAGTTACTCTAGTCTACGTAATAGTATAGTATAGTCAACCATTTATTTATTCTTTTTTTAGCGAGATCTCTTTCATGCTCTTATTCAACGAAATTCTATTTATCTTTCAACAGACTTTCAATTCATTACTTTGGCAGACATTGATATTTCACACTGGTGAAATTTATAGTTGTGCATACTGGTAAGGTTCATTTAATAACATATAATTATCTGCAGCGATAAAAAAAATTCACTATAGATACGCTGCTTAAAACTTGTGAAGTTTCATCAGATTATTTCATACTTAACTTAGCACGAATTAAGAATTTTATCTTTGAAGATTTTTTTTTTCATTTTGATGTCAACAAAGTAGGAGTTTACATGATTTTTTTAACCCTCACATGCTTATATTATCAGATAATTATAAAGGGATTATATGTTATTTTTGTCATTTTAAACAAATATGGTAAAAGACACTAATATTCCATGTTAATAAAACTCAAATATATATGACCAATCACAACGTACTTCACGTATAAACTATTGCTGTCTTATTTTTCTCATGCTGATACGTTTATTATGTATCTGTGAGCCTAGTCTGGCTTTGCTATTGGGCCTATGTAAATGTTTAAATAAATAAATAAATATTCAGAGTTAATTATTCTAAAAAAAGCGTTGTACTTGTTATGTTTACTGATTCTTGATATGATGATTTTTTTTTTGTTTTTTAGAATCTTAAAATCATAATTTCATAAAATCTACTCTAAATTTTTTTTTGTTTAAGAAGTACCCAACTTGGAGATTTTTAAAATTTAAAACTTCAAATAGAAGAAAAGTTATCGAAATGTACTGTATATATACATTAGTGGATTCTGAAAAAATATGTGTTTCAATACTGGAAAACTCACGAGAATTAGAAATCACGAGGGACAGTATGTTCCAGTACAATATAAAGTTGGTGAAAGCTTCACTGTTGAAAAGCGACTTCAGTAAAATAAAAAATTGCGTGTGTGTGGTATATAATTTTTTATTTAGTATCTAAAAAGTAACATTTTTATTTATCTATGAACTTGAGAAAGTAAATACTCGACATTATTTCTGCAAACATTTGATATTTTTATTGAAAACAAAGTTGATTTTAATTGGTAATCACACTTAATTTTCATATAAAAGTTTTTTGCTATAACTCATGTTTACATTCCATGCATGAAATTGATTTTTTACTAGACTAATTTATATTGTTTGAGATTTATTTGATAAACATAACTAATTAGATTTGATGGATTTGATATGCATTATATAGCATTTCGAAAGATTAATCCAAGAAAAATATTTATCCACTCCTTTTATTCAACTGTAACTAGAAATTACTAAGTGATTGGATTAATGGTCATGAATTATAATGATATTGATTTCGATTTCTCCAAAATAAACTAGTATTATCTCAAATTGAGTGAAGTGAATGACGTTACGTAATGCATTATGGGTTTTATTTACTTTTAGAAATTAATTTCTTGTTTTTTCTTCAAGTAAAATTTTGCATTCAGCGTTTTGCTTCACCTTTTTAAAGTGATTGCCATGCTATGGAGTGGATTTTATGGGTACTACATTAATGTCCTTACTTTTTAGAGAAGAAATAAAGACATCAACTTTGTACCAATTTTATTTGAAAGACAATACACTAAAGAAAATCCAAAAAAAAGTTCAAACAAATTTAAATTATCATATTTTTGCACAATATTCAGCTAAATATTATACTTACAGTCTTTATAGAACAATTGCAGTATTTATAGAGAGATTTAAATGATATGAAGAATAAGAAACTGTTGAGAAGCTATTTGTGGATATGTATAAGTTTTTAAAAAATTGTAGAACTTTTGGAGAAATATTTTACGAATCGAATTCCCATTTTGAAATTTCGTCATACATTTTCACCTCTCTCCCATACTTAGCTATCGTCATCCAACTTTTTTAGTATTGATAGAGGAGCGAGGGCTATTTACCACAATTTTGGCCAAAAAGTCGTAAGTGGATGTAAAGAAAATTGAAAATTTACATAATTACCCTTTTAGTTTTGATAAATTATTAACATACATAAGAATTTAGAGAGATATATGTTACTCTAAAGATTGACTTGATTATTAAATAATGTTTAAAAATATATATTATTGAATTTACATAAACAAAATCAATAATATGTTTAAAAATGGTATATAATTGAATTGCAACTATTTGTTTAAGAGTCTAAGCTAATGTTTCTGAATAAACGAAGATAGAATGCATGAATAAGTAAATATGAAATATGAACAAAAGCTTTAAAATTAAACGTATTAAGTTTCAAGCAAAACTCAAATACAACTACTATTATAACTTGAGGTTGAATTTTAGATATAAATAATGTCAGTTCACTGTAAATAGTTTACTAATTAATATAATAATTGAAGCATGATAAAATAATTATTTACTTTTGGTGTATTCGAACTGTGTTTAATACACGGAGCATCCCTCAAAAATCATTATTATTTATGAATATAAATAAATAATCGAGTGATCCATACCGTCCTTTGATAATTTTTTTTTTTAATTTATTTGGTAATGTCTGCAATTGATGTTGACTTACAATTGCGACAGCCTGAAGTCTCTAGAAAAGAAGGGATAAAGTAGAGCGAGGCTTCAGGGTAATTGAACTTGGGGGATGGGTAGATTAAAACGTCGTGGATTAATGACAACGATCTTTTGATAACAGGACATCACTCGTCTAACAAAGATCCTCAGATGTGGTATTTTATTCTACCAGTATAATTATACGTGTATTAAAAATAAATTAACCTAAAATTATATTAAATCAAGGATTAAAATTGAACGAAATAAATTAAGATCAACGACCAAAGACATTAATGTCTTTTTTAACAAAAAGCAACTTAAATTCAAAATTAATTAAAATTCTTTTTTTTTATCGTACAGATACAGCAATGAACTGCATAAAAATTATTATTATCGTGACTAACCAAGAAATTGAAGCATTTATTCATGGTTTTTGTGTAAAAAAAGTACGTTATATGATTAAAAGAAAATATATCTGATTCATTGTCTTATGAACAAAGATATATTCAAGTCTTTGAGTAAGTTAGTGTCATGGTCATAAGATCTTGAAATTAGCTTGTCATCTAAGATCAGTATAAAACTGGCAGTGCATCTAGAACGATGGCTCTGAGCCAAACTTTTCTTTTAGATCTTGGATGGTTCTTCACAAAACTAATGTGTTATTAATTGATACAGAAATTTCATAAATTTCACTCATACATTATGCAAAAGTATAATGATAACAATGCTTTACAAAAAAACTTATACATATTTTATTCAAGTGATATTATAATTAATTAAACTATTTTAATATATCGTTAGTATTGAATTAATTAAAAAGAAACTACTTAAAGTGGAGTAAATGAAAGTATATGAATATTTTATATTCCGTTTAAAAATGATATCATCTTTTTTTTTGTGTTTCTAAAGGTTTTCGCAGGCAATTCCTTATGCAAATTATTACCTTCAAATTAAAAATAATTTTTAATGGCTGTCTAGTAATTATAACTCTTAAAACTTAAAACTCATTCAATTAAGAAACAAATGAAAGAATTTTCTGATGAAGAATAAACGTTAAATTAAAATAAATTTTAGAATTAGCATTGATCTTAAAAGCAACTACAACAAATATTAAGGCAGCTTATTCTCATTGTAATAAGACCAAAATGAATTAAAGAGAAGATGTTATCTGATAATTAACTGTCGCATTTATAACAAAAAAAAAGTGGGAGATCTTGGTAATAATAATTTTCGTTATCATAAAATATTCATTAGTTTACAAAAGGAATGAGTATGAGTGATGAAATCGTCTCAGGGATCTTTGCGTGACGAAGGTTAGTATTTTTCAAGGATACGATTACTATCGAAAACTAACTTCCGTACTTGGAGTCCTAAGTTATAAAGGATATCCCTATCCTCCATTTATAGATGATTGTGAGAGATGTGAGTGTTTAAATACGAGTTTATACATGATACAGTTGAGGAGATATGGTATTAGTCTATATACTCTACCCAGTTTCGTGTGGCGCTGTATTTAGGTAAGATCGATGACATATCCCTTAGGTTCCTTGATGATAATCTCCACTGCTGATATTCAACGTGCAAATCATTAGCAACTTTATAGAATTCTAGTAATTCAGCAGTTGTCAGTGTTCCATTAAAAGTAGATCAATGGAATTCATTTTCAGACGAAAAAGGTAACTATTAATATTCTAATGTGAATGAATTTTTGAACACGAATGTACTTGTATTAAATCTTGAATGAAAAAGATGTAACTCTATGAATAATTGCAACTAGATATACATCTATAAAGATAGGTCTAAAAGATTCCATTTAATTCTGTCTATATCATCTACATTAATCTATCATGAATATGGATAGACTAGACTTTGCTTTACCAAAGGTACGTTTAAATTTCTTTGCGTTCATTCGCGAGATTTAAATTGCAACTCGTTAGTAAAACGTTTTGATCACTAACACAACTATAGTCGATTTTCATTCGCTCTGTAGCGAATTTTCAATTTGCAGGTTAAAATCTCACTGAAAGTCATGAGAATTAAATTGCTTAAAACAGCATGTAGATAGAATGGATAGCATTAAATTTATAGTAGGGTGATTTGAAAGAATCATTTGTCCCAGACCCCTGTGTTAGATATTTTTTCACTCCAGTGACTATTTTCAAGATCCAGCTGGGGTATTATGGTAAAGTACTTTCAGATTGGAAGGGCTCTTTCAGCTGAGCTCTATATACGTGAAGACGATAGTCAAGAGTGCCATTCTACTGTTTAGGAAGAAAAAGTGAAGGCTTTTTTAGTTTATCGATCTTCAATTTAGTTAAAGAATGACATTTCTCACTTTAATGAATTTCTTGCGATATTTATTCTCACAGGTCATTATAATTTTCAAATGTTTTCAAAATCTTTATATAATAGACATTTTTAATTGTATTTATTTTTAACAACAACTTATTTTAAAATATAATTTACTTGCATTAAGTGTTATTGTGTGAAAAGGCAGGAATAAAAATGTAGACATTCTTTGTTCGAAGCTTCAAATATGTTAATAAAAGAAATTACTGATGTAAAAAAAAATAATGAAAAATAGATATAAATATTAAACTTGTGTATGTATATATTATTGATGATGAGATTAAATTATAACTTCAGAAATTTGTCAACTAGAGTCAACGCATCAATGAATGAACAGTCACCAGTGAATGAATAACATGGTCAATGTATTGACAGATGTACTGCTAATATATAAATACACTAATAAGCATAGTGGTCATTCACTGGTTTATTTGATTTACTTTCAAAATTTTATTATTTATTTTTAGTGTTTTAAAGATAAGTCATTCAAGTGAAATTTTTTATATTCCATGTATATGACTTTATGGAGCACCTATTTCACTCAGAAGCCAGATAAAAATTTAATTCTTAGTGTTCAATGAAACTATGGGTATCCTTAATCGTTCATTCACTGGTAGGTACGTTAATCCTATATCAGTCAAATGTTTTTTACGTGTTTACTTTGATTAGTCATAAAATAGTGATTTGATATCCGTAAATTGCTTTTTACTGGGAGTTGTGCCTTCAGACCCTAAAAAAGATACGAATTCAGATCCCACCCCTTATCATCCTTGCATTTTAATTTTGATTTCAGGAGATAAAAAATATGAGATTTTTCTTCATTGAATTTTTATTTTGTATTTTAACAATGAGGTAATTAATTTATCCTACTTGTTCGAATGTATATTATGACTATTTAAAATGCTTCACTGCCAAATAAGATTATACACTTTTATTTTCATGTACAGATACACATACTCGATCTCATTCATGTATACACACTATTTCAAAATTGTGCACGACAGAGAAACAGCATTGAGGGTGAACAGATACGACTGACCGAATTCAATTTCCTGCGACTGTTCATAATAGTTGTGCTGTATTTTCGAATCCTTTTTGATCAAACATCAAAAGTGTCAAATTTAAACCAAAAATAAAGTAATCTAATAAAATTTTATGGAAAAATTCGATTTGTTTTTAATGAAAATGTTTCATTAATAAAATACGGAATCAAAGAAAGATTTTTAAATATTAAAATGAGTAGTTGATAGTTAATGAGCTTCTATAGTACTTGGTTATATTTAAGGTTTTAAATCAATATTGATTTACATTAATTTTTTACCAAGCTTGTAAATTATGATATCGAAATAAGAAAATATAGCATCATTAATTAAAAATAAATTATTAATTCAAACGAATCGACTTCCATAAGGTAAAAAAAAATGTTTTATTTATCAAAAATGTCAATAATCTTCTGATAGTTAAATGTGACGTAGAAATCATCATCTAGTTTGAATAAATCAGATGGTTTTGTCTATTAGGTAACAGAGTTTTACAAGGAAATTTTGACTTCAATTTGGATTTAAATTTTTAAGTATATAATTTATTTACATATATCTAATTTTTTTAATGTGATTAAAAATATTATAAAAAATACAAATGAGAATCGTCATAAGTGATATTGTCTTGAAAACCCGAATCTACTAGACAATATTTTTGAGCAGGTTGAAAATTGATTTTGTTAATAGTAGATTATGCATCAAGGGGCCTAAGTGGGCTATTATTGCCCCGCGTAGATGACGTCATCTCGCTGAGGCGATGATAGCCATTAGGGCCCGTGGCGCATACGATCTTTTACATTAAAGGTTATGATAAGAGTAACTTATTCTAGTCGTAGAGAGGGGTTTGAGTATCCGATTGGCGACACGGTGGAAAGAGCTCCTATATCGTTTTCGTAAACAAATAAGTTACATAACCTCATAGGAGTGTTTAAAGATTTACTTAATCAGTCATTATTTGTTCTTAAAACCTTAAAAAAATTTTGGTCTTTACCTGGAATTGATCATAATTGCGTTTTCGAGTACTTAAGTTACTAGGAAATTACTTTAGTCCCACTTTATTTCACTGGTCGATAATCAGCAACTTAGATCCCTCTCTACAGGCATGATAAGTTACGTTTATCATGCCTGTGTTATATAAAATAAATTAGTGAGCTTAGATAGAGTTATTGGGTGCAGGAATAATTTGAGTAGAATGTATCTTTAAGAATTAGCATTCGATTAACTCAATAGTAATATAAACTAGTCCATAATATTCTGTATTATCATTTATGAATTATCTGTATTGAGTTCACTGATAATTAAGACAGAGAATTCACTAGAAAGTTATGAGGTTTCCAGTGTCGATCACTGTGCTAAAATTTATCTATTTTTTACAATGTAACGAAGTTTTTCATAGATAATTTGATGATTACACACCCTGTTCAAGTGAATTATTTGCTGTAAAAGATCTTGATCATGATTCGAATGAGTGCAGAAAGAGTAGAAACTAGATGGCACCTGAACAGCATCAACCTTTGCACTTTTCAGTATCAACTTGTAACCTTGAAGTCACTAGAATATATTGTCCAGTTCAGTTCCGATAACACTTGTAAGTGGTCTGTAATAATAACTACTAATTGTATATTGTACTGATTGTATAAGTACTGAAACACTGACAGACTGATTGACACTGAGATATGCAAAAATCTATTTACTGGTAGCGACTCGGCCCTTGAGAAGGGGAATCTATGCCTGTAAATTCATTAGAGTAGTTTAATTGGCATAGATAAGTTGGTAGGAAAGACATAGGTTTTCAGTAAGTAGAGAAATTCAAATATCTCAAACGAATTGAATCGATCAAGTCATTACAGATGTATTTCGTTAACAAATACGATTACTTTAATGAATCGTACATACAAAAATATCTTAAATTAAAGTCAAATTAACAGTTCCATAAAAAGGAACGAATTTAGATTCCACTTTTCCTTTAATACGATGTCTATTGGTTATAATTACCAATTTAATAACATAAATCACTATTAATTGATACATCTAATTAATCTGGATTCTAGTATAGGTTTTGAATACATAAATTTCGTGAATATATGGAGTAAAAACATAAACAATTATAAAACCGCTGGAATAAAGAAAAATATGTAACTGACATTCATAAAACTGAAGAAATGAATAAAGCTCTTCTTTCAAATATTTGCAAAATTGTAATATTAATTGCTAATAACTAAAAATCCAATGATAACAGGATAGATTGTTAAATATTTATTGACCCCTAAAATGTTACATGTCAGTAGACCACGATTAACAGCTAATTGTAAGGTCAGCAATAAACTTATCTATATAATTTTATAGCCTATTAAGTTCGATTATGGCACTAGAACATCAAATTGTGAACTTCGATCAATTGAGAAACAAATTATTTATCTATAAAATCAACAAAAAAAGATTTTCATTTACAAATAACTGTTATTGTAAATTGTCATTTTATTTGCAATGATATAAAGAAAATATACTTTTCATCTAGCTTAGTTCAATTAACTGTAAATAAATTGCTTTTAAACATTAACTGAGAACTGAAATGTTTCGAGTTGTTTTACTGAAGCATCATATAGATTTTGCTATAAGTTTCCAATTCTCAGAGAGAAAAATATGAAACGGTTCTCGAGTTGATGTATTTTTTTTACTAATTTATTGAAAATATTCGTTAAATTCATCAGTGACTGTGAGTAAACATCCATTAACGAATTCGATACCATTTAAAAAATCTCTAAAAGCTTTTTCAACGTATTTTCCACTTGTTCTTTTTCTAAGCTTGAAATGCTTCGACAAATTTTGTTTTTAATTATATCAAGGTTCGACTACTTTCAAATCTATCGATTGATATTCGAAGCAACGAAATCAATTTGTCCTACCAAATAATATTAAAAGAAATTTCACTATCGTATATACGATCACGTACGATACATACGATAAAAATTGATTATGGCATGCGTTAAAACTGTAATTGAATTTAAGAAAATATCGTTTACCATCTAATTCTCTTCAATTACAAAGTTCATCTCTTTTTAAAAAAAAAATCCCTCTCAAAATCATGACAGAATATTATTTTTTTTAAAATGATAAATTTTTATAATTATAAATACAATTTTTTCTGTAAGTTAATTTAATTGAATGAAGACTTAACGAAGGTGTGAAGAATCTTCAATCTTTTGACTTTGTGGCATAATGTTCGCCAAACTCAGATGTCAGACTCCTTCAAGTAATATTAGCGATTCGTTCAAAGATAACTGAATCGAATTGGAATAGAGCACAAATATCTTGGACAAATATTCAAGGGACTAACTCAATTTTAAAATAAAAGATTAAGACTTCGTCAAGAGTAAAAGCACGTTCAAGTGTAGAAAGGAGGGTCGTTTTTTTTCGTTTTAGCCTTCGCTGTTCGATCCTCTTCAAGTACACTACGGAGCCTGAGTAAACTCTGAAACTTTGGCAGTAAACTAGTTTCCTGAACACAAATTACAACCACGATGAATGAATGAAAAATGTGATCACCACGAAAAGTAAAAAAAAACTACTTTTTATTTGTAAAGTAATTCTAATTATTGCTAAAGATAAATTCATTTTGGAAAACTGTTTAATAAGAGTTACGAGTATTGATTATAAATTGTTTTCTTCTTAAATAATAAAAAATAAATTACTTATTTCTATTTACATACCTTGAACAGTAAGATTAACTATTGCTTCAGGAAGATTCCTATTGTTCACTATACATTGATATTCACCACTGTCTTCTGATTGTACAGGACGAAAGAAAAGAGTAAAATTCTTTTCTGATAATATTATTCGATTATGATGAATAAAGTACGTAGTACTTTGACTGCCGTACTCAACTATTGGAAAGTCATTAGCACGCCATACTAATCTAGAAACCACTGAATGTTCAGTTACACCCGGACACTCCAAAGTTACATTCTGTCCAGCATCAGCAAGAACATGTGTAACAACAGGCTCAGGTACATCTGCAACAGAAATTAGTACAAAAGAGTTAATTATTAGCTCCCTTCTATAAAAGACTTATTTATGCAGTACTTGCTCACATATTTGCTCTGTCTCGTGAATACATGTCAAGTGTGTACTATTTATTGGGTTGGCAAGAAAATAGTAAAACACTTTTATAATTTAGATATTCTAGAATACAAAGTATCATGATGTTATCACTATGCCTCTACCCTCCAGGTAGATGCAAGTCATTGATGGACATGGTGACTTGCATTGGAGATTGAAGTTTGAAGACTATTAAATAAATAATAAAATTAAAAGCTGCTCTAAGTGCTTCACTATTTTTTTTCCAACTCAATATATAAGAACAGTACATGCAGATTTTTAGGACGACTGCCTATTAAATTCTTATGGCATCGGTAATAAATGGGAATTTCAGTAAAATTCACTGCAAATAAGATGTTAAGACAACTTTGGCTATCCAATATTGGAATGCTGATTGAATATCGGAAAATAATTCAGAGAAAATTTACAAATTCTATTACTCGTATTTAAATGTAAAAAAAGTTGAGACAGATATTAATCAAATTTATTACCAATAAATATTGTAAAAATGCTTTCAGTGATCCAGAATAGGTTAACAGCATTCGAACTGTCATGTATATTTATACCAATAAAAGGAGTAAACTGTCCCCTATAGAATAAACAAACGCAGCCTTCAATTCACTATTCAAAATAAAAATCCCGATAAAAATTGTTCTAAAAATACTTTCAGTGACGAATTATGATTGAATTGAGTGGTTTTGCACTAAATGATGTTAAAGGTAATACACATACACATTCTATTCAATCAATACATTATTGAAATTAAAAATATTTTTATGTATATATCAGATGTTTAATCATGATTTGTTATTTGTTTGAAGTGGGAAAATATTCCCATGGTATTAAAAATGATTATCGGGTATACATTTGATTTGGTGCATATTTCAAACGGTAAATCAAATTTATTTTTGTTTAATATTTTAGTACATTTTCGTAAAATGAAATATTAAAAATTCATAAATCTGTTAAATTTAAAAAAATTATTATCAATCGAGCATATCTTTTGGTGATAATTTTAAAAGAAATCCAATATTAGTACCATCACTATTATAAAAGTAATAGTTAATACCCTTGTCAGGTTTACCATTCTTTTCTCTTTTCTACATTGTCGATTCTGTTAGGATTGCCATTCTTACTCTTTCTCTATCATCCCAAGGTAGAAATTATAACAGAAGAAGAGGTAACTTTCAAGTGGAATTTTTTAGTTACATGTAGCTGAATGTCAAGTGAAAAAGCCAATCAGTGCCTATCGAGGGTTTTTACACGAGAAGTACGTAATCATTTGCCAGAACTATTGACCTTTATTCAACTTTACACTTGGTTTGTTATACAGGTAATTTTTTTACTGCCAATAGATTTTTGATTTTTTGGAATTTATGTTGATGTTCTTTCTGATTGCATAGAAATCTATTGTCTAACAGTTTACAAGTCTACTCATCAATAAAAGTCTTTCAATTTCCTGTTTGTGATAAGAGCTTATGATCACATTCTCGATACAGTAACGAATTTTAAAATCCAAGTTTGCTATGATTGGAAAAACTTGACTGGAACATTTCGACTAATCTCATTAAAAGCCCAGCTTAGATTTTCAACCTGGATTTATTGAGCTAGATTTCGAAAGATTTCAAGCTCAGTTAATCTGGTTAGGATCGTCAGGCTACATCCAGGAGAGTCTCGATTAAAAACTAGTAAAATTTAGATCCATTCTCTCGTGTTTATTGTGAGATAGACTCAAGTATTTTAAATTTTGAAATTTTTAATTAGATTTAAAGAAGTAATTAAAAATAAAATATACTTGTATGCTGAAGTATATTAATTAAATTTAGATGAAAATATTTTCTAATATGTTCAACCATGTTGTGTAAAGCTCCAACGTTAAGCACCATAAACAAACTAAAGCCTTTATCATAATGCTTTAATTTGTTCAGAGTGTTCAACATTGTTAACAATAAAGTGTTTTGTCCGAATGTTCAGTGAAATGTTCAAATATTATGCCTAGACATATCATGGCAACTTCTTGAAACATTCTTCTAAAACTAACTGGATGATACTAGTATTCACTATTGACATTTTGCACTTTTCATTAATTTTTAAAAAACAGTGAATACTTTCTAAAATGAATCAGTAAATATTCACTAATTCACAGTAGTTTTCACCGGTTCAGTTTAAAAGAGCATGAAATGCAGTTTCATTCAAAATAATAAATCAGAGTTTATTTTCATGTCGTGATACTTGACATCACCAAAAAATTATCTAAAGAATTACAAAATGCTGTATATTGCAATAATTATTTATTCATGTGTTTCTACTAAATTTAGCTATAAAATAAGTAAATCAGAGAGAAGTTAAAGGGTAATTTGACTCGTGCTAAATGGTTAAGCTATATTACAAATAGATAACAAGTTAGTCGATAATTTGCATGTCCGATAATCATATCAGTAGCTACAGATATTGAGTTTACCTGAAATTTACCAACTTGCACACTATGAAGAAAGTACTTAGATGCTACCTCTGGTCAAATTTCAAGCTAAGTATTTAGAGCTAGTTGTCCAAATGAAAAACTATATTTGTATCAAATAATCTATCTCAGTTGCAATGTTGTATATTATACGTTGGAATTTTGATCAACTTTTTTTCTGATTTTAAGATAGTTTTAAGTTTATAACAAAACAAATGGACAAATATAAGTAGGAATTATTCCTTATTTTCATAATTATCTTAACAATTATCAGTAAGTTCAAATTAACTTTAGTGTTTTTGAAAGGAAAATATAATTAGAATAAAAACCGTTTTAAAAAGAATTACCCTGTGGGCTTGAGCTTAAACTACCTTGAAGATGAGAAAATGTATACATTTAAATAGGTGGGTTCAGAAGAACTTTGCTACATTTTTATAAAAAGTTTTTCATAGTCCAACATAATGGTGTACGCAAAGACTTTGCCAATCAATATCTGGGGTTTCTGTTAACTGGTTTTGATTGTGCTCTTCTAGGATTTTTACCCTGTGTGTACTGCAGGGTTACATACAATTTTATGTAAATTTTGACATTTATTTCCACCATATTTCAAGATTCTATTTCAACTAGAACACGGAAACACTTTATAGGTTGATGGGCATTGATAGTTTTAATAAATCAACAACAAAGTGATTTTAATACATTTCGTAATGTGCATATACAATAAATCACTCGGAATCTAATTTTCCAGAAGGCAACTCAAAGAAATTCATCGAAAACTGAATCCAATTTACACAAGATTGATTTTAATTATTAACTTTTAATAATAATATTATCAACTTTATCTCTGTTAAAATATAAATGCCTCAATTTTCTGAGTAACGGAATTAATGAAGGATTTATTCAAAATTTCTTATACTGCTTGAAATTTTCTTTAAATACACTTTATATCTGGGCAAACTACATGTCAAAAGCCTTGAAGGATAATATTGCTCATAAAAAAGACCGATTCTGTAAAATTTCAATCATGATTTATGTATGAAATTAATCACATCTGAATCTTAGGTGAAAATTATAAAAATCATCATACGAAAAACGTTTAATCAACGTTTAACGTTGATTTGACTACTAGGGTTATAGCCATTAGGAAACAGATTGCCGTCAGACTTACGTATGTTGCTTACACATGGTTTCCAGCACTATCTGTGATCTACTTATTAATTAGCCCTGCATAAACTATTACCAGTAGCGCTTTAATCAGCAGGTGTTTGATTAGACAAAAATGCACCAGAAATTGCCACTGTGGAATCAATCACCGATACATAGGCACGTGGGTGCAGTATCATTAGTAAAAATCCATTTTCTCTCGACGTGAGAGTATTTTTGTATTTGCTGTCTCTCTTCTCTACACAAGAAGCGCTACTTCTTGTACGTTTGTATGAGAGTGATAGAATGATTCAGTGATATTTGCGCATTTCAAAGTTTGGATATCATGATTTATTTATTGATCGGTTGAATTGTGTTTCAACGACTTAAGGTATTTCCAGTTTTTTTAAAATCAAGTCAGTCTGGTCAAGTATTTCGTTTTGGATTAAAAACGAGTAAAGCCCACAGGTAAGATTTGAAGTAAATTTTGAGTAAACTTGGTACCTACTCGGTCAACTTACTTTAATTGCCTTAACATTTTAACATACTTAATGACTTGTTAACAAAGATATACGATAACTTTATGATGGTCTACACATTGTGCAGCCAATTTCCTCTGAAGTGACTCAACACCGGTGAGTAATAATAACCCTACATCCTGAGTCGAAAAATTTCGTCTGTTTTATGTCTAAAATTAATGATTTTATCTGCTGTACTCCGAAATTAGTCAGATTTTTTCCTTGATTATGGATCTACTTCTGTTTTTCTCCTTCAAGCTTCAGTTCATCTGATTTTGTCTTCATTTTCATATGTTTTTCTCCGCTTGTTTTATGATGACAGAAATTGAACAAGAAAATGTTAAAAGCTCACTCGAAAGAATATAAAAAATTTTCGGAAAGAGTTTCGACTCTAAATGCTTTAATTAGGAAAGACTATACCATTCCCATAGCAACTTAGGGCTATGACTTTAACTCACTTAATTGAAGATAGCTACCGTTCTTGGTTTCTTGACCTGTGATAAGTAACGACTCGTCAGGTTAATCTTTGAGTGCAATGACTCTTTGGGTCAATCTTCTGAAAGCTGCGGCTTTCTGTGACTTCTAGAAGCTTTGATTTTATCATTGAAACTATAACTCTGAATTTTACCTAAGAAATCTTTCCTCCTACAATCTTCTCAGTCTAGTGCCTGGAAGACTTCTGACTTTCTGTTTAGTTTAGTTCTAAAAGACTTTTATTAATAAAATTCAGATATCAAAATACATTAGTCTTTACATATTTGCACTTATCCTGCGAAACAGGATTTAACCAAATGGTGATATTTAACTGAGATGTGTGTGAAATAAATACAAGATTTCTATAATTTAAACTATTGTTTTTGGTAGTTTAATGGAATTGTTGACGGTAGTTTACATTAAATATGTTTATGTATGTTCGTTTTTAACACACTTCGATTTGCAGTGTATTCTTCGTTTCTCTTACAATCATATTAATTTTTTCGACATGTATGAAATCATTATTTGAGAACCAGAGTAGAAGAGAGTCGACGTATAATTATTTCTCTTAAAATTTAATAAATCTTTTTTTCAATGAATTTTAATTATTAATATGGATTCAGTTTCAAAATTTCAGTAATTTTTGTAATACCTTCAACGTTCATTAAAAAAAATAATTAAGAATTGTTAAGCACTTGAAATAATTTGATATCTTCGATTGAATGCATCTCCAGCACTTAAAAATATAAAAGTTTCATTTTTCTTGAAAATAGAATACCTTTATTGTGATTGGTCGTTCCGGCGTGATTTGAGAGTGATTTTGAGGTAATAGCCTCAATATTCCCATCACGCCTCGGTATTCATACGTGCATAAAGTTCATGCCTAGTAACTGGACAGTTCTCCAATACTATTTATTTGAAGCTTCGATAGATTTACTGTATGTTCACATCATTTCTTAGTCTATTCGCATTATGGACCACAGATTCAATTGTTTTTCATCTTTATCATTTATGATTGTTTTATATGATGAAAAAAGTAATGATGTCAGAAATAAATAAATTATTAATTCTTTTTTAATTTTTACCTTTGTATCCATTTATCAGATATGAACAAATTACTAGTTTTTTCTTAAAAATAAAAACAAAATACATATTTACTCATAAAAGCACATCACACAACTCGAAACCAAAAATTCGTTGTGTTTCTGAATAGAAATTATTTATCAGAATTTGATTGATTTTATGGCTCAATTTTTATTTTAGGCCTAGCATGTTGTCTTGATTCTGCAGAAATTTTAATGATTTTTATTGTTGTTTTTTTAAAAAGTATTGTTGGAGGTTAAGGATAGGTATATTATAAATGAATAGAACAATTAATATATATATATATATATATATATATATATACTTTAAATGAACTTTGTTCTTTGTTGAAAAGAACTGCATAAGAGAAATTGTTCTTGCTGGTCTGAGAGTCGTCTCTCAACTAACAACTTAACTGATTTTTAAACCATAAAGTCCTAGACCTTTTTTCTCTTAAAGTTTAAATAAATTCACACGTGGCCTAAGAAAAATTATTAAATAATAAACACATGTTATACATATACAAAAACAGTAATAAACCTACGGAATGAAAGGACTCTTTAGATGACCTAAGTGTTTTTGGTCATAAACTAGGATTAGAATCCTTTCCCATAAATCTTCGAAATCTTGTCTGTCTAAAACCAAGTGTTGATTTTAAACAGACATCTAAGCATAAACATTTCAATTCAAATATAAAATATAAAAATAAAATATTAAAGATTCATTTTTGTTGGAGACTTCAACAAGTATAATATAAATAATCCTCAAAAATTAATTACTCACACTTGAGCTGAATGTATATAGAGAAAAAAAATGAGTTTTAATGGTAATTTTCCATTGCTTTTTTTATTTTTTATTTATTTAATTACTGTTCTGGATTCAATGCTGACAGACTTAGTAAAATTCATGAAATGAGCACATTCAAGAGAAGTGCTCAGAGCAGCCACATTATCCCAATATTCCTAATCTTCCGAAGAACACTATTATCCGGAATATAATGGAAAATAACTCTAATGACTTACAATCGTTTCGAGCGCAGCTGCCTTCCGTTGTCTTCTAAATTTTCTTCAGATGTCTATTTTACTTTTTATTAAACCATTTATCATCTGTTTATTATTTTCTTAAGATGTTATTCAGTGAATAGTAAAATTTATTCATCATTTTTAGTAGTTATTAATCGAAATAATGTTAGTCTTTGTAGGAACCTTATACTTTATAAGGTAATGATATTGACGTTTATAGTAACAGCAAATAAAAATGTGCACTGAGGGAAATCGAAATAGTTATATTTATGGTCAGACATTAATTTTACATTAAATATCTTATAATCAAACGTTGCTCTTTTTATAGAAAAGTTTCACTATAAGGAGTTCATTGAATAAATAATACTTCATGTCAGAGAACTCAGCTATTTTTATTTCTGTACAAATATATCTACAAATGAATCCATATTTATCACAGTGTTTTTTCACATATATTATTTATTGTAATTATTATTAAAACTTTGTAGATTTACATGATAAAAAACAATCTCTCATATATAAATTTGCGAACTGCTACAATGAATATTTACTGCAACGATAAGAATTAGGAAAAAAAGAATATTCATGTAATTAACATTGCATGTTGACAACTTGGACAAACTACAAAGTATAAATGTGCATATTTGCTCAATCTTTACATGTGAATTCAACTGCATTAGCAAATACATGTAATGACTAGTTAACAGAACTATCATTAATAACATGAAAACTGTATTTTTAAAAATGTAACATTCATGATATTATCTACAAACTATTCTAGTTTCTGGAAAAAAAAAATTGTGAATAAAAATAATTTATATGTAAGAAATATTCATTTTAAAAAACGTAATTTGACTAGTTTATTTTATATGCTTATGACTACTAACTTATAAAAACATCATTTATATTTTATTTATTATTTATTAATTAATAAATTATATTCTACTACTCAAATTTTCATGTGAGTTATATTCAAACATACTTTAATAACTACGTATTGCCTAGTTACAATATGAAATCAATTTATTAATTTGTATTTTTATCTTTGCATGCAAATTTAACAAACTTGACATGATACGGAAATTGCTTGTTATCGTTGCTTTACGTATTCTGTATATTCAGTAGGATGGAGTAATTAATATTTGTTAATGATCGTTAACAGTAGTAAATATAGATATTATTATTATTACATAGATATCGTAGTAATCATGATCGTCAATGGTTAGTAAGGTTACGATAATCAATTATGTAATCAATCAAACCCATATTGAATTTTGAATAAAATACAAATACCACTCATACAGAAGACTGTAAGGAAGACTTCCAATGATATTCTAGTCAATACGATTCAGAAATGAAATCAATTTATTTTAAGAACTCACTTTTTAGTGACGGTATAGGGTGAAAAGTATTCGTAACCATACGTTATATTAGATTTTTTTTATTTATAAATGGGCTTTTTGCAGCAAATATCTTGAAAACAATGCATCGAAAATCGAGGAATGGATCGTATGAGAGAACTACTATTTTATACAATTAACTGTAGCTTGTTTATTTATCAACAAATAAACTTTTCAAAATTGTGGTTTTTCTATCCGGAAGCTACATCTATACTAGATATACAAAATAACTTGATATTAATTAAATGTCAGAAATTTTTGTGATATGGAATGAAAAGAGCAAATTGAATGTATTTGTCCGACTGCATGTTTTATTTTTCCATTAGTGCTTAAATTTTTTTTAATAAAAATTATATTGTGAAACATTTTAATTTGTATGCTCAGTTATCAACTTTGTTATTAATAAAGTTCAACTTGTTTGTTTACGTTTGTCTCTGAATAAATAGATGAATTGAATACTAGTTTGTTTGGAAATTATCTAAAAGATAATCTGTTGATTGGTGTTATCAAGTTACATTATAAAATATATTTTATAATTAACGCATTATGAATGTTTGATTTTCTCCAAACCTGTATAAAAAAATTTCGTTCCCTAAACGTTCCCTGCACTGAGAGAAATAAATAGTTGGATTTACAATTAATAGTTCGAAAAGGACTCAACTATTTTCTGTCAAATGAGAAATTAACACAGGATTGTAAATCCAACTATGGGACTCAACTATTATTTTTTTGAGTGTGTATGTTCCCAAGTGGGGAAGTTTCCCGCCGTACCCCTCGTGGAAGTATGGAGAATGTTTGGAGGACAAAAAATTTTGTTCTTTTTTGAAAATTTTTCTTCTCTATTCCAAATGTACATTAATTGAGTTTGCTGCTCATAACTCAGGATCTATGGGATCTACATAGACAATAAGTATATCGATGAATTCGTAAGAATGAGATATTTTTATAGCACTAGTGAATTATAATTATTGGAGCATAATTTCTGTAAAAATTAAAGGAAATTCCGGTTTCGCCCCATTTTGAGATTGAAATAATTGATTTTTCATATGTTTGACCAGATTCCGCATGTCTAGGTATTCAGACGAAGAGAATGAGTGGTCAAACTTGAAAATCGGACAACTTTTATTTTTCGACCTCAAAAAATGGCAAGTGGTATTTTTTTGGCTAAAAAATAAAAGTAATCCGATTTTGATGATCGAGGACTTATTCTCTTCGTCTTGATGTGTAGAAATGCCGAATCAAAGTACAGCTTGAGAAAATCCATTCTAACACCCTCAAAGAGCGGTACAACTGCACACTAATTACTAAACATCATCTCTTTGACTTTAAACCCTGGTAACTCATGAACGGACAGTCTAATAACTTTTTTCATGCACGTTTTAAAAACCTCAGGATTCTGAGCTGTAAAATGATATCTACAGATTTATTGCAAAAAATTTATTTCCCCTTCAAAATCGCTAAAATATAAAAAAAGTCACATTTTTTTAGGGAGTTTGCCAAGTGTTTGGCTATTTTAAGGATGAAATAATTATTTAAAATGTCTTTCATGGATATGTATTTTTAGCTTAGACTCTGAAGTTTCTAAATAATTCTTAAAAATTATTATTAGACGAGTCGTATAAGAGTTATGGAGGTCCAAACCAGAAGTAAGGGTTAAAAATCATCTACTTTTTAACCTGGGTATAGGAAATAATCCTGGATACAGGATCAAGTTCTCGATAAATAGGGTAGGAAATCTGCTGAATATCGGGGTTAAAACCTGTTTGTGGGTTACTATCTTTTTTTTGAGTAAAGCTTCGATTTAGGGTTACGACTAAAAGACAGGCTACGTCCTTAGCTACTCCGGATGAAACATTGGAACAAAGTTTCTCTTTAGTTGCTCTCCAGGGCCTTATATCCTTTGCTCACCCCATCAAACAACTGTTCCCACCACTCCAGGACTACCGATGGTATTTTTAAGAATTTTTAATTGGTTCAACGGTAATTTTCACAAGTATACCGTACAGACACACATCCATGTACAAACAAATGGTAAAAATGGGAAAAAACTTTTTTCGTACTTCCGGATATGTACAAATCGATAGATTCTTGAATTCATAATAATATTTATTTCATCCAGCTTCTAAATGATTGAAGTTATAATTTTTACTTTACATATTAGTGAAGTCTGTTTTATGTCATTTAAAGGAAATATACCATTATTTTACATTTATATGCGAAATCTATTTGCTCTATTAATATAACACTGCAAATCCGGAAAACTCAAGAGTTTAGTGATGAATCACTTAAAGTGTTTGATGATTAAACACCTAAATGTTTACAATGTGGAATGCCATAAACAAACTATAGCATTTTGGTAAACGGCAAGAAACATTTAAAAGTCGTCTACAAAATTACCATAGTTCGTTTATGATGTTTAAAATTGTAAACACTTTTAATGTTTAATTGCCAAACACTTCGATTTGCAATGAAGATATCAATAAAACTCATATTGTAAATAAATTATTGTTTTTATTTATGAGTTCTTGAGTTACTTTATTTACAGTATGATCTCGCTTTTTTTGTTAGATTGAAATGACCGCTTGATTCTTTAAAGCAAAAACTGTGATATACATTTATTTAAAAATACTGTGATTTTTGATATTACAGAATAATCAAATTTTTACCTATCAGCTAATAAACTTAATAGTTTTAATTGAATTATCTTGTAAAAGCGCTAATCAATCTAAAATATTTTATACAAATTATTACGTTGATTAAATTTATGTTTAATTTATTTTATTATAGAAGTTTCAAATATTCGTATTTTATAAAATTAAAAAATTTGTCTCTACTGTAGATTATCTACTCTTTTTTTGTTGACCGCTGTTTTGTAAAACAATAATTTCAGATTGACAAAATGTCATATTATCGAATAATATAAATGACAAGGAGTCAGACATTGTAGTATATTGTAATCAGAACTTCAATAATTTGACATTTATATTTGGTATTTAATCATTTGTATACAACTAAGTGAATTCGAACAAAACAATTTGGGTAATTCTCTGTGACAACGAAATGTAATTTCATTTTTTGATTAATTAAAAACATTCATAGAGTTGTATAATAATTATAATTAAAATGGTTTTATAACGTTTAAATGTTCCAGTGTTGTTGACAGCACCATGATGCTCCACAGAAAGCTTGATCGATCTGCCACACCGGGAATAGCAGGGTGTATGTAGAGTGATGCGCGCTGGGAGCTGTATCGCCTCGAAATAACTCTTAGTATTCGACGTGAGGACACTGTGGTTAAACTATTCAAAGACTAGGAGTAAACCGTATAATTGAATTTATTGTAGAGAATGTTGTGAAGCACAAAATTCAATTACACATGCGCTCACGTTTTCTAAGTAGCAGTACTTCTACCAAGAAGCACGAGTGTTAACAATTGAAGTTTGACATAACAGTTAGCCAATAAGTAATCATGCAAAATCTCTGAATTCCACATTCGTAGAATTAGTTTTCGAACTTCAATCATTTCGCTGTTTCGTCCTGAATTTCTAATATTCGATAATATTCCAACACTAATAGAAACAAAATAGAATATAAAATGAATTGTAATCTAAATTTGAATTTGAATCAATTTAAATTGGTACAATTTTCGGGACATCAAATATATGTTTATGATAAATGAAGTTTGAAATAGAAAACTTGAAAACTTTTATTGTACTGAAAATCGTAAACGTTTAATTAATTTACAATTTAACATACATATTAGTTTCAATTTGGAAAAGAGATAAAAATTTTTTTAAATTTTAACCATAAGAAGAATAATTCTTGGCTTCAGTAATGAGAACTCTTCATATTACGCTTCCTATAAATTCTGAATATATTCTCTTAATATTTTAATTACAAGAACGAAATAATACT
Organism: Chelonus formosanus; assembly: GCA_028641665.1. Classification (NCBI taxonomy): domain Eukaryota; kingdom Metazoa; phylum Arthropoda; class Insecta; order Hymenoptera; family Braconidae; genus Chelonus; species Chelonus formosanus. The sequence goes on from CM054001.1 coordinate 5,284,223, forward strand.
GACTAAGTTATAAAAAATTCAGCAGAAACCTCATGTATTGAGGCTAGTTATTCTGCCTAAAAGGAAAAAGAAAACTCATTCGTAATAGAATGAAGTAAAACTTTTGTGAATTTAGTTTTATTAAATTACATTATGTTTTGTGTTATTTTTGAAACAAAATTAAAAAATTAGTCAGTATTGAAGTAATCAATTAATTTCATTATTAAACCTCAAGATCAATTTTATACGAATTTAAGTGTTTCACAAAAATTCAATCAGCTGATAAAATCAATCAAAGTTCTTCAACCGTTAAAGCTTAAATCTTCAACTTGTAATTAATGATCAAAGACTTGTGCTCCGATCAAACAAAAAATCATTAACCTTTTAGAAAGCAATCTAAAGATAAAATACATCTTGCAGATAGACTTAAGAGATAAGATATTACTTTTGATTCGTTCTTTACAGATTTGGAAGTATCAAAAACGACATGTCTTCTAAAAAACTGTATATAACCTGATTTTTTCTTTTAGCTAAGAATATTAAGGTATTCACGTGTATTAAAGAAAAATAATTAAATTGAAATCTCTTAACACTTTTGAATAATTATTCAAGTTTTTATTAATAAGAAGTAATAATGAAACGTTTCATATGAAACCCGGTACGAAACTCATTCGAAACTCCAAAGGTAAATGCTTTACAAAACAATAAACACAAAGTAATATCTCAGAACTGAAATAGATCACTACATAATATCTTGAAACTACTTGGAATAAATAATATGAGAAAAATGGCTATGCTGGTAGGTAAAATTACACCATTTCAGTACTATGAGAAATTCGAGATGTTGTAATTAAATTTTACCGAATAGAATTCACAAAATGATCATGTTTAACGTCAATCTATATTTACTCTATAAAATTCTGGTATTTGTCTGTCTGTCCGGGGTAATCTTCGAAACGGCTAATCTGATTGCAATGAAACTTTGCAGACACGTAGAGGGCGTTATCGAGAAGGTTATATGCTACTTTTTGTTTATGTAAATTGTTTATAACAATTAAATTTGTTATAAACAATGTAAAAAGGAATCTATGAAATATATTTGAGTTGTTCCAATGCGTATTTTTTTCTTTGTGGTTAATTAAAGTTACAAACCATGTAAAATAGATGTGAGCTTACTCTTTTTATTTATAACAATTGCATTTGTTATAAACAATTGAAAACGGGATCTATTCTTTCTTTCACTTTTACTTTTTAAATTGGTTCATCATTATATGAAATATCATGCACATTATGCGGACAAAGTCGCGAAAATCTGCTGGTTTTATTATAAAACTTCACTCATTTTAGGAAAAATTTTAGGAATAATCACAAAGTTATAAATTAATAGAATATTAAATTTTAATGTTAATCATATCACCACTACTTGAGAGAAGTTAAATTCTGATGGACAGTTTTCTTGTGTATTTCATAAATCTAGTTCCGTAATTTCCGATAAGCAGCACACGGTTGTAGAGTCAGAATATTAGTTTCGGAAATTTCGCTAGGTGATTCATTGTCATTTGTGTTGTCCACATGCGATGATTGATTTTATGTTAACATAAGCGAACGTTAATTGCAGATTTCTTTAGTCTCCGGAATTAGAAGCTGTAGCTAAATCATAGTGGTGCTCATTGTCCCTCTCCTGAGATATAATAGAAAGTGAGATGAGTAGTGTCTCTTTGATAGTTAGTATCTGCTAGGTGGTGGTATTCATCCCTATAAGGCTGTTGATCCCTTCATCAATAGACTCGTGTTTTTGACTATTACTGTTATTGAACCATCAATATTTCTATCATTACTCTCATTTTAAGCTCACAATAAAATTACTGTAAGTATTTCACATGATTCTTGTTGAAATTAAAAATAATATTTGATACCATTTTCAATTGTTAGTATACTGTTTCGAAGAATTTAAAAATCTTATAATTACCCTATCCATACAAACGAATGCTGTGTCAATGATCAAACAAAACGCCCCCTTACAAAAAAATTCCGTTCCCTGTATGTTCCCGAGTGCGGAAGTTTCCCGCCGTACCCCTCGTGGAAGTATGGGGAATGTTTGAAGGACAAAAAATTTTGTTCTTTTTTGAAAATTTTTCTTCTCTTTTCCAAATGTACATTAATTGAGTTTGCTGCTCATAACTCAGGATCTATGGGATCTACATAGACAATAAGTATATCAATGAATTCGTAAGAATGAGATATTTTTATAGCACTAGTGAATTATAATTATTGGAGCATAATTTCTGTAAAAATTAAAGGAAATTCCAGTTTTGCCTCATTTTGAGAGTGAAATAATTGATTTTTCATATGTTTGACCTGATTTCGCATGTCTAGGCATTCAGGCAAAGAGAATGAGTGGTCAAACTTGAAAATCGGACAACTTTTATTCTTCCACCTCAAAAAATGACAGATGGTACCCCTTTCCTGTCCTCGATTATCAAAATCGGAGTACTTATATTTTTGGCCAAAACTTCCCCACTCGGGTACATACAGGGAACAAAATTTTTTTATACGGGCCATTTAATTTGTACTCAATAAATGTATTTCCGATTGTCTAAAATTGCTCGATTTAAATAGCTTTATTATACCGCTTATTAAGCCATACCGTGAAAAATTTATGCGTAGTCGATTTATTCATATATTTTATTCGAAAATGTTGAGTTTTTAGCTCGATTACATAACAACGAACAGAGGTGCTCGAGTGGCATGTCGTCACTCGTACGCATTGGAAGATTCTTACGTTTTTATTTTGTCTTTTTTCTTGCTCAATAATAACGAGAGGAGAAAGACATCCATATTGTAACACAGTTCACTAAGTTTTTGAATTTATTGAGAATTCCTATGCGGTTTAAGAGTTGAATATTTGTTTAATTTATTCTGCTCAGTAGCGCAGTTAATTTAAATTATTATTTATTGTTGTTTAATGGTGCATTTTGTTTGTGTTTATTGTGAAATGAATTAAGTAGCTCCCATTAAAATTTAGTATTCGTTGAATAAATTAATTTTGTGGATTTTTTATAGTTCTTACTCCATTTTCGCAAATTAATAATTGTTATGAGACTTATTTACATAGAAAAAACTATTTTATAATTAAACTAACATTCTGGATCACTCTTTATTAACTCTTTATCAACATTAATTACCTGCTTTAATTATTATTCTGTTACTGACTTACATCTTAGTACTCAAAGAATACTTTATATCTAAATATTTTCATAATTAATTGTTTTTTAAACTTAATGTCTGATAAAATATTTTAAACAAGCACTGCTTCTTAAGAGACTAGAAAGCTGATTCGAAATTCTTATAATTAAAAAGACGTCGTCGTTAGTTAATTCAAATTTTGAAATCTTGGGTCACTGATTGTGAGAGTTATTTTCATTAATTAGCTTTCTTAGGAGACTTCAGTCTTCAATAAAGATTATTTAATTCTAGCAACCAATTTGATTCTTATACACAGAGGAAACAGTCATGGCAATATTACTAGAATTCGAGCAAACTTTATTAGAAACTCCTCCCCTTATGTGAATGATCGTAAAGTTAAATAAATTCTACTAAAAATATCTTGTCAATAGATACTTGAGGTTTACGATAAGTTCTAGTTAAATTTACATAACTAAAAAGGACTTCTTACAAATACTATTGCTAATATTATTAAGCTGTCAACAACAGTAACTCTTTAAGAATATTTATTTTTCTCAATTTGGAACTTTTGCGTTATATTCTAATAAATCAAACATGATATATTTATTTGATTAATAAACATTCAGACAGATTAACTGAGGATAAGTTCAGCAATAGATTGTCTGTCGTAGCTAAAGCCTACCTGGAACATGCATATTGCTTTTAAATCCTGTAAAGTTTAATCCCGTGCTTGCAATAATTTGCATAGATTTCATTGGTTAAGTAAACTAACGTCAGATGATTGTACTGTCATTTGATTAGTAAACCACTGATCACTTTAATCAGCTAAACTTTATTGTTTTTCTCTTAATCGGTTTAGCTATCATCTGTATGATTGGATACTTTATCAAAAACAATGATCATAAAATAATAATTGAAGAAGTTTTTATTAAGAAAAAAAAGTTTTTTGTCGATGAAAGATTTTAAAAGAAATTGGCGATAGAAAAACGAAGAAAAGAAACTTTTGAGGACGACCGTACACGATTCACGTAAATCACTGTGGCTACTGTGGCTTCGTCTCTGTAGAATGTCTTTCTAAACTGTTATCTTTGAGTTTCTACCATGTGCTTGGTTGAGTATCATTTCAAAAAAGTTACTTGGAAAGTACTGGATCGACCATTTCCTAAGTTGAAAAAGGTAAAAAAAATATTCGCATTCGTATCTGTGCAGTGGGTACTTGTATTTTTTTCTCTTCTTTCAATCGATATACAAAACATTTATCTGTATTCTCACTTTTCTGGACATTATCCATAGTACTCAAAGAGAAATATCACTCTACTTAGCGATTCGTCGGATTGTAAGGCTACTTTTTACAAACACGAGATCACGTAGTAACGTTTTTTGTAATTTGTTGTGACCCGTCAACCGCTGATGGTGAATCAGGAAAAAAAAGGAAAAAATTGTATAACTCATTCGGTTTTTCTTCTAAAACTATTCATCATTGTGTACGATTTTCCAATCTCGCACTGTCAAGAATGTGTGAAAGTATACCTATTTGTAAAAAAGAAAAAAATGGAAGATAAAAAAAATTATCGCCCGAAGTCTAAAGGATTTTAACAAAAGCCGTGCTAGGAATATAATGTAAAGCTTGAAAAAGGATATCTGATCCAACTCATTTTGCTTTGGGCTATTCGTTCCTCATTGTCACGTGGCTATTTTAAAATTCGAAACGGCCAATTATACTGAAAATCACCTCCGGGATTTAAATGTTTTACATTATCAGGTTTTTGAGTACTCTTTTTAGTGCGAAAAACGATAGAAGTTTTAATATGAATCATATTAAATGTCAAAGTTTAAAAATTAAATCTCTTTAGAATTAAGTAACGTTTAATGGTATTAATAAAATAAGTTTCAATTCTACTCACTTCAGACGAAAATCAATGGAAATAAATACGTACCTTGACTATGATACAATCTTTTTTAATGGTTTTATGTCAATCAGACTTATAGAGCATGAGCAAATTATTCTTAATAACTATTTTCAATTTTTTAAAATTGATGTCGCCAGAGTTTCAAATTTCGATGCCGCCATTTAGCGATTTCCCATACACTGAAAAAACAGTTTCAGTAGGACCGGAAAATTTTTCTCTATCATCACAAAACTTGTTTTAGCTTATTCACAGAACCGCAATTTAAGCGTATCCACAAAACGTTTTCGTATAGTAAGAAAGCAAAATTTTTCGTCATACCTGCGCGGAAAGTTCAGTTTTCCATTGGAGAGCGGTTGAACTTTCCACTCAAGTATGACGAAAAATTATATTCAGCCCTAAGAAGGACAATTAGACAAGCTTAAACCACGTGTTTACCCCCCTCGCCTTCGGCTCGGGTTGTAATTTTACACGTGGTTTGAGCTAGTCTACTTTTCCTCCCTAGGTGTGAAATATACTATTTCTATAGGAGGCAAAAAGAATAATATAACCTCCGTTACATCACCTTAAATTTTTAATAACATTTATCAATGATTTTACAACAGTATAGAATAAAGATATCCTTATTTTACAATTTTTAGAAGTGCACAATTATTTTCCACACAAAAATCATTGAAAATTCGTAGGATATATTGAGTTTAAAAAATAAATCATCGTCCTTCAAATATTATCCTATCTATGACTTTTTTCGAAAAACAATAGTACTTTAGCACGTGTCCGTAAACCGTAAACGGATCTTTCACTATAGTACATGCCACGCTTCTATAGTATCGTGAGTAAGTTTGAGGCATATCACAAAACTGGCGTTTTAGCGCTACTCAAAAACTGGTGTTTTGGCGCTGTAGAGAAACGTTTACTACTGGTAGGGATACATTTTTCTTTTATCAGAATACCCACTGTATTAAAATAAAGTTTTCCGGTCCGTCAAAAACTGTTTTTTCAGTGTACACTTATGAAATAGCAAATACGTGTATTATCCGCTAAAAGAATGCGAAAAACTATAACGTTATAAGGATAATTCTCAAGAACTTCCGCGGAAGATGAGGGGAGAGAATTAGCTGCACGTTCAACAAATTGGATTTAAGACGATTTACTGTTGTGCTGTCAATGTTTTACTAATGATAAAAAAATAAAAGAATTATAATTAGAAAAATAATAAATAAAACAAAAATCGAATAAAATCAACTATTATAGAATTGAATGAATTTATGTAAATTTATAATTTTTAAGGGTAAATCATTTTTTTTTGTTCTTTGTTAAATCTTTCCCTTAGCATGTAAGCTGAAATTCACTTTTTTATGAGTAAATAGTAATCAGTATTACTTTTTCCTTTATTGAAAAAAAGATATGTCATACCAGGAAAATAGTAGAGATGCTGTGGTAGTGTCTAAAAATAATAAGTAAAAATCAGAAGAATAAAAACAAAAATATACTGACTGAAAAGAAAAAATATTTAAATGTGAAGATGAAAGTTGAAGAATAAGAAGAGAGATTTTCACAAGCAAACTTTTTCGATGAATACATTTACTGTAAATCTCTAATCGAAAAATATTACGATTTTCAATATTTCATTAATCGAAAAATAATTTTAATATTTTTTAATTCAGCGGCACATCAGGTATTAATATTATTAGTAATTAAGAAATTTCTCTATTTCTGTATATATACAAAAGTAATATTAGAACGAACTAGTTCATTTTTATTGGTTATTATTGTTAATTGACCCATCATTGTAATACATTTGATAAGTTCTCTCTAATGCTTATTATTTCTATTTATAATAGGTTGTATTTTATAAAGTTGCCATTAACAACGGAATAAAAGTTCAACAAGCCATCATTTGCATAATGAAAAAAACAATAAATAAAGAAATCCCTTTAGAATATTCTCGGACAGGTCGTGTCGTACATGGTGAAAGAAAACGGAATTTCAGTCTCACTGAAAGCTATAAATGCTTAAGTGGTAAGTATCCACATATTAATCCTGTAAGCTGAAAGTAACAGTCTGTACCTATAATAAGTATTTAATGTTGATTAATATAATGAAATGTTTTTCAAGAGTACTTTTTGACCACTTTCCTGGGTCAGAAGATTTAAAAAATTCACGTGGAAAAGTTAGTCGCTGGTTGTCTGAAGCCATAGATCGTGATGATGGGCGTAAAGAACGCTAAAAAAAATTAAATTTGTTATTACGCACCATTGAATATTAATTTATTATAGTGATAATCATTTCTATGATTCAAATATTTGAATAATAAATAGTGATTTAATTATACGTTTTTTTTATTGTTTATTGGTATATCGTTGGCCTATTAATGGGCCCAAGTTATATCGGGTTGCAGCAATTGCTGATTTATATAAGTCATCATCCCGAGTTAAAAAATAAGACCTGACTTGGACTCTTTTTCTTTGATGTCGGAATATATATATTTTATTTTATTTGGAGAGTTTTTTTTCAAAGTTACAGTTATTTTTCTTCCATACAGGAATATACAATTGGGCCAGTAATGAACCATTGCTGGGTGCAAGTTTCCCAGCACTGCTCGATTACCATGGTACCATTACTGGGCCATTAACAATTTTTTATTTGGATATAACTTGGGCCCATTAATAGGTCCACGATATATCAATAAACAATAAAAAAAACTTATTATTCAATCACTAATTATTTATTATTCCAATACTTAAATAATAGAAATGATTATTACTATAATAAATTAATATTCAATGGTGTGTAATTTTTTAATTGTCATCAACAATAAAAATAGAGACCGATACAATATATTTGAGTTCTTCCAACGCATAATTTGTTTTCTACTAAAAAAAAAGTTATAAATCGTATGACATAAATAAAAGCTCCATCTCTTTGTTTATAATAATTAAATCTGTTATAAACAATTGGAAACGGGTTCTATTCAAGGTATTCAAGTTGATCTCTTCTTCTTTCACTGAAATAAAGTATTTAACCATGTATAATATATAAAATCTTAACCTTTTCGTTTATAATAATTGCTTTTTTTATAAACAATGAAAAACGGGATCTATTTTATTTTTTCCACTGAGAAGTTGGTCGTATGGATCTCTCGGGTTGCACTCAGACCACCCGAGAGCACTGATATTTGAACTCTTATTTCGTTGCTAATGGTAACTTTAAAAAAAATAACCTATTATAAGTAGAAATCATAAGCATTAGAGAGAATTTATCAAATGTATTACAATGATGGATCGATTAACAATAATAACCAATAAAAATGAACTAGTTCGTTCTAATTTTACTTTTGTATATATGCATAAATAGAGAAATATTAAAACTAACTTTTAATGTATTCCAACCATAATAATAATTCACTATCAAGATAGCTAAAAATTAAATAAATTTTATAATCACCAAATCAGTTATTCAATACAAACATAAGATCGTAAAGCTGAAAGCAAATCGACAAAAGGCATATATCTGGTAAAATATAAAATTTCACAAAATAACTTTGAATTATTTAAGAAATTTTCAATTGCTTATGACCATTTTTCAGTGTTTATGACAATTCTTATTACAATTTCCAATTGTTTATGAAAATTTCAATTGGTCATAATAATTTTTAATCAACAACTATGATATTTTTTATCGTCTTCTAATATTAATATTTTATTATTGACAACCATTGATCGGCCAGCATTTGGTCATGTTTCTGAAGTTTAACAAGACCTGTGTGAGCTATACAATAATATTGTAAAATAATTGTATGCCTTCACTGCAAATGTAAAGTGTTTAAGAACAAACCATACATGATTTGTAGACACTGGTACTAAAGCACGACAAATATCTTTCTCGTTTATAAGAACCTTTGCTGTCATTTTCATAAGCTTTTTTGTTCGTTTAAATTATTTTTTGTACCAGTACTCCATCCTTATTTCACAATGTAATACCCTAAGCCGATACCGAAAGATTATGCATTTATACTGCAAATTAACACAGTTGAAATAACTCACTCTGAAATGCAAACAATACTAGGTTGCCATAAATTTACTATAGATCTTAACGCATTTTGAAGAGGATTAAAAACTACTACAAGATGGTATAGTTAATTTATGACAGCCCACGATTATTTATACTTTGAGGTGTACTATTTTACACGCTTCGATTTGCAACGAACGAAGCAACTGCTCTTAATTCAATAAGTCTCAACGCACCTGATTTATTCAAGAAAATTAGTAGATTTCCCTTGAAAGATGCCCATATATTAGCTAGCGAGTTATTTGGAATAAAGTCAATTTTACCTATTATTGTTTTTCTTCATGTCATCAATTATATATTTTATTTATTACATTTCTTTGTTAACACATGAAACAGTGTTTAAAACTAATTCGAATCAATAATTTCTATTATTAATTTCAAACTTGTTTTGTTCTTGTCCTCCTTGTAAAATTTCATTTGCTCGGTTTGCATTAAAATTTAACTCATGAGTTAGTAGTTGTTGCTGATCTGGATTTTAGCCTACATGTATACAAAAAGTTTTCAAAATGATTTGAAGTGTAAAGATATGTTAGTAAAAACTAATAAGAAATATGTATAGCGTAGAAATGACAAATTGAAGTCCTTTCTCGTCACTCAGGGCGCTATTGAATACATTGAAAATATTTATAATATTACGAAAAAGTCGTAACTAAAGGAACTTTAGGATAGTTCATACAAAGTTTTGAACTTAATTCATTTCTAAGGCACGTCACGCGATAGTAAAACGTGCTTGATCGCTACTTGCTTGTATATATTAAACTTTTTGCTTGTTCATCTGCTGCGGCTTCCGGTTGTAGATATACTGTTTTATTAACTACCGTTCAAAAAGCTTTGAAACAACTTCATTAATATGCACCTCGTCCAAATTTATAGATAAAATAAAGTAAATTATATCAAGTTTTCAAACTCATAACCAGAATTAGATATTATACCAGTTTGACGAATACTTCTTAGTTGCAACTTACTTTAAAATCAAATTCTCCCTAAAACTTACGAAATAATTCATCTTAATATTAATATTTTGAGAATACTTTAATTAATTTAAACATACGTCTATCAGCTAAATTGAAGTTGATAAAAGAATTTATAGAATGTGAGTTGATGTTAATTGGTGTGGAAGTTAGTTTTTCTGTAGTATTATTAAAAAAGTTATAGATTTATGAGATTTGTAGTTTTAAGAGTAGATTTTATGTAAAGCAGTAATACATTATGTGAAAAATTTCTCATCGAAATTCGAATTACAAGTATATCATCATACATATAATCTAAGTCCATTTCTGACTTTAATTTTGTTGTTTCATTCGCTTTAACAAAGTTGAGATTGGAAATAGATCTTATAAAATTTATTTTAAATCTCAAAAATATATCAATGCCATACAAACAATGTTATAAAAAGCAGTCTGGGTGCGACCCGGAAGGTCCACACGACTAACTTTTCCCAGTGGAAAGAATGATAAGATTTAACTAGTTTACCATTTTTTTCAATTTTTCGATTCTGCATAAAAAATGGCTGGACCGATTTTGCTCAAAATCTAATTAGGTTTAAGTTACATAATTATGCATTGAATAAAACTGGTTCCATGTCAATCTTATCATTTGTTCTCAAGATACACGAGACGGAAATTGAATCCGAACATACAGTACCGGTCAAAAGTTTTCGATTACATACTCGAAATAGTAATTTGTACATAATCCAATAAAAACCGTAATCAAAATTTAGCATTATTTATTAATAATGAACGCATAAGTAGCAAAGTAGTCCAATAAATATGCTTTCTTTGTAGTTTGCCGCCTCAGGACGAAAGGACTCGCCCAGCGCGTTAGTGTCAGTTCAATACATGCTTGTGTGTATTATAACATTTCACATGTGATCGAAAACTTTTGACTAGTACTGTACATACATGTGCACACACGGACATCTTTTTAAAAACCATACAATTCAACCTAAAGACCTTGAAACGAGGAGATATATCAAAATTTTCAATTTGCAAAATCGGACCTATTACAATAACTTCCTACTGGAAAGTTAAAAATTTATGATGACATTAATGACCAAAATAACATTCCTAGATCAGTTTGAGACATCAAAATCTTCAATGAAGTTGATGTTTACCAAAATGGAATTAAAGTATAGGCGATAATTGAAATATCAAAGGAATTGAAGATTTTAAAGTTGAAACTGAATTTTAAATTTAGTCTCGGGATAATAATCCCATAATAATAGAATTTATATTTCTCAAACTTTACAGAAATTTGAAGTTAAAAAATAATGTGTAATGCTGGGAGATCTATTATGACAAAAAGCCAATCTTCAGCATAATACACGAATCAGTTGAAATGAAATATTGGTATCTAATTAAGTACTATCTGTTTAGAAATTTTATGGCATACAAAATGGATAATTAGACAATACCAAATGCCTAATCCAGTAAATTCGATATTTAAAACACTTACGGTTGACTAGTACAACGAAGTTTGAATCAGTCTAGCTGAGGTACCAACAAAATATTCAAGGTATACAATAAGGTCATCCTAAGCCGTCCAAGTTATTCTGTGTAGAGAAAATTCCAGACGAAAATGGAGAAAAGTATAGAAAATTGAAATGTCAAAGAGATATTCTGGAGAATAAAAGTGCCTAGTTGTTCATTTGCCTGAAAAAGCTGTTTTGATTCAAGAAAGAGAGGAAATCAGAAGAATACAGCTGGGATATAAATCACAATCTTCGAGAGGAATGAATCATCGAGTTTTCAAGCAATGAGTGTGTATAAACTGTGTAAAGTATGTTCTTCATAAAGTTATATAAATATAATAAAACAACATATTCTATTATATCAGTATTGTAATTTGAAGTGAAAAATATTTTGGCCAGTTGAGTTAGCAAATTAGAAAATGAGAGAGTTCATTGGTGAAACCTTTAGTTGAATTAGAACATTCGAGAAATAAATTCAAAGATATACTGAATCTCTGTACTCATAATTAAAAGTAAACAGTGGAATGGGGTGATACTCTCTCAAACCCAATCCTGGTTAAAAAATTTTGTTTTCGTACATTTTAATCTATTTTTAACGACGTTAGTTTTTTTTTTGGTTCATCTATAAAATTTTTTTCATTTCAGTCAGTTTTTGATCTTAAATTTCCTACAATAACATTTGATAATTATTTTAAAAAATCGATTATAATCAACCAATCATCATGTTTTTGACATCATTATCAATTATTTATTGTTAAAAAAATATTTCACTTATTTTAACAATTTTTATTAACATATTTCAATAAATATGTATGAATAGTCCACTTTTTAAAACAAAAAAAATAAAAATCAGGTAAAATAAATTTCTAGGAAGAGAATGATCATCATAGTAAAATATTTTACTGTGATTTTCGCTAATTTATTATTACAGAGTAACTACTTAACAAAATAAAATAAAATAATTATTTATAAGTACTGCATAGCATAGTGATCACACCAGCTATCAAACAGGAACAAAGTCAAGCAACTTATGGTGGGTTCACACGATACAGACTTTCATGAACTTCTACAAAATTTTGTCTGTGTAACAAAGCAGTATAGACAAATGTCAGTGTGGTAGAGAAGTCAGAGTATGCATGTAAGACTGCAAAAATTTTTGGAAAACTGCAGGTTTTGAAAAATCAAAGTATGAAGTAATGAAAAGTCTGTACAAATATTCGACATGTTTACGTAAATTTTTTTATTCAGACTTCATAGTCTGTACAGTTATCTGTATGAACAAATTCTGTATCGTGTGTATTTGTAGATTCCGATTAGTACTCAGATGAGTGATCACTTTTTCATTTTTAAATGAAAATATTAAGTTTGTTTTCGTTTGCTAAAAGAATAAAAATAGACTAAATAATTCTTAGTCTGTTTTCAGTCTAATTGTTGACTATTTCAACTAAAAACAGATCGAGTTTTCTCGAGTCAGAAGATTCAAAACAGACCTACTTTCTATTGAAAATAGATAAAATCTATTGATTCAACACTGTAAAATAATTGTAATACAATTAAAAAAGAAATATAATTCGGAAATGCTAAATAGCAAATTTATTGAATGAATTCATTGTTATACATAAAATCGATTGAGCACTGTGAATGAATGAAGTCATCTTTGAGGAACTACATATGAATATATGATATGAATTTCATGAAATAAATTAAAACCCAGTCTTCTGAGATGGTTTTAATTATTATAATATTTGATAATTGAAACTTGGAGATTCTTTATGTACGTTGTTAATACAGTTTATTAAATTGTACATTGAGGACTGTTTAGTCCTCATAAGTAATTATAAGATTGTTTTTCAGACCAATTTGGCCTACACCCTTTGGCTAGTGGTGACAAGAACTCTAAAAAAATAATATAACATTTTATCACACAAACATATATATATATTATAGTGTTTCCCGATCATGAACTGCAATGGAGTGATACATGCAATTCAAGATCCACAATTTGAACATATTAAATTTTCATTGAAGCTATATTAAGATTAATAGAGATAGAATACTATGATCTTGAATATGAAGCACTGATTAAAACTCGAAAAAATTTTCTCTTAGGAGGAATCATACTTTGCAAGATTTTGTGCTTGGAGATCATTGTTTTTTACCTTTTTTATTAAACCATTCTCTTAATTAAATTTTTTTCTTCTAGTAAAAATATGGAATTCTATTTGCTGAATATTTCGTGAGAATAACTTATTATGAATGAAATATTATTTTAGCCAGTTATATTTAAAAAAAACAACATTTATTAATTTTGTTATCATATCTAAATTGTAGAGAACAGCCTTGTCAATATTGTTTTGTAAAATAATGACATAAAGAATAATTAAAATGATTAACTCAATTTTCAAATTTATTTAACTATAGCATTTTATAATTAAAAAAGTTAGGTTTGGATGGCACTAAAAATTGCTTGACATCGTTCAATTAACAGAATGTGCAATGGAACTAATAACAAAAGTCAACAATGATACTTTTTTATTTGTCTCTGTAGAATCTAATACTCTTTTGTGTATTTGTTACGAAAATAAAAAAAAAAAATGACAAAAGTTTTGAAAAGAGGCTTTGGACTTGTGTTAAAAGAGTCTGAAAGTGAAAATCGTAAGGAGAGCTTCAAGAGCTATTTGCTTGAAAGGGGTTTTCTTTTGTCAAGAGGGGAAGTTCCCTTTTGGCTCAGCTAGAACATCAATCAATATATTCGTCTGGAATTTTCGCAGTTATATTCTCTGCCATTTTCGTCAAGAAAAAGTATATAGATATATACATTTTTAGTAAAGGCAATATCCACATAATAATGATTGTTACTATGACATTAGTACTACTTATGTTGATAAAAATGTTCCTTTCATGTGAATAGAAATATTCTTACTCTTACATTGTCATTGCTTTTGTACAGAATTTTGTGAAAACCTGAATTATTCAAATACAATTTTAAATAAAATTTATCCTTTGAATAAAAACATAGTGGTTTGAAATTTAAAGAATTTTTTATATCAATCTGAATTTAAAAATGTTTAAGCCTTTACATTATTCATTTTTATTTTGATATTATGTGAATCTCATGGATATTGTTTGTTTAAATAAATAAAGAGTATGGAAAATATTTTTTAATAATTAAATTGAAAATAAATTCCTATTTTTGTTTATAATTTATAATTTAAAAACATTACGATTAATTATGTGGAGAATAATTCAACCTTCCAAAACAAAATATAATCTCGATATTTATATTTCATTTTTACCACATGTTTTGTTTGAATCAACTTTTATTCTACATCAAAATATAAAAATTTTATTAAATTCGATATCCTTTAAAAAATTCAAAACTTAATATGAATTTATTTAATTACATTTAACAATAATAATTATATATCACAATATGAAAACAAATTCATTTAAAAGTTTATTACTTTATTTATTCCTCTTGTAATACGACCGAATCAGTGATACCAATCTCTAAAAATGAAACAGTGAAAACAATTAAACTGACTGCAAAATCAGTGAATATAATGCAACTGCTTCAACTAGTTTACTTGTTTTATTTTAACTACAAAATCAGCAAATATTCACCGATTTTGCATTTAGTTTCATTATTTTTATTATTTTATTTTTAGAAAAGAAAAAAATTAAATTTTAATACCTGAAAATAAATGTTCAAACATCGTAATCAATATTAGAGGATTAAGAAATTATTTACGTTCAAATTGACTGTATATAATTAACTACTTTAACATGAAGAACGTTCAAGTGATATGAATGATAACAAGATTGACTTCTTATATTTTTCTTCTACAGATGAGCGACAACACTTAATCTTCATATTCGATTTTATTTTTATTGCTACTATAAATTTAGGAAATCGCTCTTTAATTTGATAATTCAAGTTAAGCAGAAATATTTTTATGGCGTTTAATATTACACACCGATAAATACTAATTAGTATATTCAATATTTGGAGTTCGATTTCGCTCGGAAATTGAAGTCATAAATTTACAATCAGGGTATAATGTAAATTACTCTTTTATATTTAACTAATTCAGTTAATTCACCAGTGAATAAATTTTAGGATTTTTTTCTGATGAAAAATAAACATGACAATTTCCTATCAAAAAGATGAACTTAAGAATGTATTGAAAAATACAGCAGTTTAAACAATGCATAAATTTTAAAAATCATTCAATTAACCGTTTTTAATGTAAATAAATGTACATTTACATGAAGGTATATCTATGAAGATAGAAGGATATTAAATTCACTAAAGCCTTAGAGCTAACACATTCCGCTGGTTTTAGTTGAGTCACTTTGTATCTGTTGATATATTGCTCTTTTGTTGGATTTTGATGATCATCATTTAGATCCGTAAATATACAATTCGTAAATTTATGCCCAAAGTAAAATCAAATGGAATAAAAATGTGCAATACATTACATAAGCAATTGAATTATAATTCTGGGTTCAGTATAAAGTGAGACATAAAATAATATATTCATAGTGAAAATAATTAATTCGATGGAGCAAGTGAAGCTCCAAAAACTAATCTCTGAGACAATGAAGCATATGCAAAGATATCCAAGTGTCTAAAGACGTCAGAATGTATGGCTAGGAAGACACTGAACATTATTCACGCTAGAGCTTTCACCATAACTAGGGAACAAGAATTCTACCTCACCATTTTAAGTACAGGTACAAGTATGTATACTAAAACGACTTAGACACAGCGATACTGGGCAGTAAGTACCTTGTCTCTGTAGGTGTTTATACCAACATACATTACTAAATTGGTGTAAAGACATCAGAGCGCCAAGAACCAACACTACTTGCATAGTACTGCAAAGAGTCAATGTAAATGGTGCAACAATATATACATACATATATACATGTCAGGTGTTGGCTCGACATTCTGCTGGTATACACATTCCAACACAACACTATCTTATTTGCAATGATTATTAAATGTTTGAATATATAAAGAGAGTAACTTGAATTCAAATGTTGGATGTTCACTCATGCAGAAATAGAAAATTCAAATCTGTTTGGACGCGCCGAGTCCTGTTGTCAAGTGGGAAAGTCCATGGATTCACTGAAGCATGTTGAATCCGTGCATATCTGCAGTGTTTGCCGGAACTTGAAAAGTCGTAACATAAATATCTTCTTATATCCAAACTCCAGCTATCAATATCTACAGTGGCTATATTTGGTAACACCAGTTCACCTCTCCTCTGACGTTTCTAATTTTTATAGCTGTTTCCGATGTAGCATCGCTTCACAAATAGAAAGCATCATGGTGAATTCGGGAATTTATTTAAAAAAGTTGTATAATAAAATTAATTCTCAAAAAAAAAAGTATTTTATATAATTTAAACTATTTGTATAAAAGCAAATGTACCTCTTTTTGGAGATTTTTACTTATTACTTACTCTATTACAGTTTTTAAGGAATACTTTTTAGTCGAATGATTTTTAACCATTTCGAAAAGTTTGGATGGTAAATTTTTCTTGACTACTTATGTTATTTAGTTTCAGTCAATCTCGAGTCAAAAAGTAAGTAAACTGTCTTAAATTGTAAATACTCATAAGCAGACTTAAATTGAAATACAAGGATTTGGAACTATTTTCGGACTAATATTTCAATACAGCAATAATAAAATATAAAAATTAAATAACAATATCGATTTGTCACACACAATATTTATTTTAGCAATCAAAGTTCATTTTGATATTTACAATTTACTACCTATAATTACTATTAACAACACCATAATTTACAAATAATTACTTTTGTTTTCAACTCAATGTTATCAATTAACTAATTAGATTTAAGATGACCAGGACTTTTGATTTTCCTACTAACAACCGACTTTTTAATTATTTAAGGTGTTTTCATCCCTTTTTCCTCATAAGTCAGGAATGATGGCATCATTTGATTTTGGATTAACATGTTCTATGTTAAGGAATACTCTCTACAGCCTTCAGCTCAACGAGTCTGAGATTTAATAATTGTATAGGGGATAGCAGAAACAAAAGTACTTAAACAAAATGGAACAATTTATTAATGAAGGAAGACAGCAATGACAATTATAATGAATAAAATAGAATTAATATTAAAGTGAAACGAAATTAACAAAGTATGATATATCTTCCGACAAAATGCTTAATCCTGGCTTCAAGAGACGGGGAAAACTTCAACGTAAAAATCGGGTAATAATCTCGCCGGAAGGGTAAAAGCCACCTTCACTCCGATCAACAAGTAATCAATCAGATAATGTCATCAGCTGTTAGATGACGTCCACAGTAGATTTGTCGGGGGTGCGAATGCTGGATCAGGTCCTCAGCAGACAGGGCTAGAAACCTATAGGGTATTGGGATTATGACCTTTAGGTAGGTGAATTCTCACCTTCTCTGAGTAATATCTTAGTTTAGGGTTACAACTACAAGGTGGGTCACGTTCTCACCAGCTCCAGTTGAAATCTCGGAGTAGAATCTCAACTCTGGCCGCTCTGTATGGCCTTATATCCTGTGCTACCCCACTATGCTACCATTCCCACCACTACTGCGAATAACAGTGCCGCCGGTGGCTCTTTTGAGAATTATTAATTCGGTCAATGATCGGAAATTAATTCAGGATAATTGGCATTGAAAAATCTTCGTCATTAATATCTCGCAGTTACATCATTCGGGAAAAATGGGTAAAAAAGGAAGCTAAAGTATTGGGATTAAAGCAAGTCAGCCTAATTTCAATATAAAAATACTTTAAAGTAGTTGTGTAATATTCTGTGGAATGCAGTTCAATGTTTATATCAATATTATTGATTAATATGTAATTTTATTAGTGATGTTTCGGAAATTAGCGTGGATAGGCAGACATCAGAATTTTATATATTAATATAGATTAATAGTTTATGTTAAACATAAGATATTGATAACTGTAATTAAGTGTTATTATATACGAAAATGAAATGTTGATAGTAATATTAAACAATAATAAACGATTTTATTTTTCATTACAACAATAAAAGTAAAAATGAGATTCATTTCTTATTTTTTACTTACAAATGGTTTGTTATGGAAATCTTTATATTCGTAAGCATTCTATTCATACGCTAATTGGATATTTTGACTAATTGACGATAAAAAGTTCTAGTTCGAAATTTAGTTTTAATATGGATTAATACTGAAGTTCGCGAAACGTTCTGTCGACTTCTAATAAGTTCAAATAAAGCATGATTTAAATATTTATAAAAGTTTTACTTCGAAGCAATTAGTATTTTTCAATTGAATAATTTTTTGAATTATAAAGTTTAAAATAAATCGACTATCGTTAAACATTTATATATTTCATCAATTATGGATAAATAGTTGTTCATTATTTCTGTGCTGCTTTAAAAATTTAATTTCATTATTTAACAATGTAATTTCCCGAGTAAAATTTATTTTTGGGAAGGAGTTCGCGCCTAATTCAAATTTCCTAAGTTCAAGTTAGGCATTAATTGGGATACCACATTCGGCCCACATTGGGAATGTAACACTTGTTCCAATTGGGACCAAGTGAGGAAAGCCTAATTAAGGCAAGTTAAAAAATTATTGCTATTTCATCAATATGAACGAATCCATATAGATAGTTTTCTAGAATATTTCTATAAATAATTATTTACTTTGAATCTCAATAATAAATAATGCTAACGGTTTAAATATTTTTATACCTTGAAGTTATTTATTTCTTCTGAAACTACAGTATATTTCTAGTCAACGTAATTCGGTTGAGGTTTATTAAAAATAATAACTATTATTTAACGAAAAAAGGATACATGAAAATATTCACATTTATAAAATACTTTTTTATTGGAATTTAAAGAAAATAGTTAATCTAATGTAAATCTTTTCTATTGTATTGTATTTATAAATAGGCTTTAATTTAGCCCTAATAAGTCATTTCCAATCAATGCCTAATTTTATCATGAAATTCGAAAAGTTAATAAGGTTATCATTTGAAAGTTGTTAAGCAAAGTGAAATGGGGCAAATATTAAGCTGTCCCTATAAACCTAAATAACACTTTCATTGGGCATAAGTTAGGAATGGCTAATTTAAACTGGTCTAAACAATCCCTAATAGGGGCCCAATGAAACTTTAGGCATGCCCAAGATAAATTCTACTCGGGTTGTAATAAAATAAATGCTATATCTAGATCATTTGAGAACTGCGAACAGATCATTGCATGTTTTTCAACCTCAGATATACAGCTATTCTTATTTCAAGTCTTCAATTTAAACGAAACTTTAGTAGATAAGAAAAATTGAAAAAGAAGGAATATATCATGACAAGATATCACAAAGAATTCTATTGATTGATTTTTTTTTTAAAAAGTAGGGTAATTTAATTTCTTTTATAGTAAAATACATCAAATTTATATGTTTACGTGCATTTGTATATGATCTACACACAATTCTTTCCAGTGTTATAATACATATATTTTTCTTTCAATATCGATTTTGTACAACACATTTGTAACTATACTTACAAATTTAGGAATCTATTGAATCCTGAATAATACTAATTTAAAGATGTATTTTTCAATGTTGGTGAGTATAATATTTCACAACCGCATTCGACACTAAATCTTTATCGTAAAGAGACATTTGTAAAGTCAAATATCTTCTGATTTAAGCATTATCTAGTTATATGATGAAATGTATATGGTTCTTAATTACTAATAAATGATAGAGCTTCATTGTAATGATCATAAATGCTCGAACTATAATTCAATTAAGTAACTAAACCATCTCGCGAGAAATTGTTGGCACGGGCAAAGTGATATGACACCATGAGATTAAGGCATAATGTTTGATTAAGTGTATGAAAGCATTAATGGTATTGAAGTTCTCCATTGAGATATCCCTGAGGGTACTCTCTAGTTGGTCTCATTAAATTGTTCAACTAGATAGTAGATGATACCATTTACGCGTGCATAGTTGTTCTCGGTTTCAAGTACTGCGTGACTTATCAACTTCATTGCTTTTGGTTGAAAATATTTAATTGACTAAGACATAAAAAATTATAAACTATTCTCTCTTTATAAATACAATTAAACTTGAAGCAAGTCTTGTTTAAATTTTGAAGACGTAACATTTAGAAGTATAAAACTTTTATTAAGTAAAAAATGGAATAAATATTGGGGAAAAGTCGATATGGCTTTCATTGAATTACGTACCATTCTTATTTAAAAAATTAATCTGGACATCCTTAAAGATTAGAGGAAACAACATACAATAGAGTTGTATAGTTAGCTGATTATTAATAATATGAATTGCATTAAGAGAAATACTTAGTTGCATTTATCCATCAAAATCATGATTTGGAAACAAAAACTTTTAATAGAAAGTATATAAAAATTGTATAAACAAATATTCTAATTCTTAGACTTGCTTTCTAAGTGTTTCAATTTACGAAAAATGTATTATTTATGTAGGAGGTATAAACTGTTCTTTTCACGGTTTAGTGGTTTTGAATGAGGTACTTTCTGCTGTAAATGGCAAATAGAAAACATAACCAGAATAGTTGGTATGTTTGTTTGTGTATACTTAATCCTCGCATTCTATCTTTATTTTTAAATTTCATTAACTTCTCCTATGCATAACAGATTTTTTAGACTGGAAAGTGGGGTAAAGTGAAATACGAAGCAAAAAGTCACTCTCACTGATTTTAATTAAAATTAATCCAAAAACCCTCTAAATCTTACAATACCAAAAAAGATTCCCTATTCAAAAGGTATTAAATCATTAATTTTTAATAACATAAACATGTATATTTATCGAAGTCAATATCTTGAACTCGATTTATATCTTTAATACTACTTGTATTTTATACGACAGGAACAAAAAATTTTCATTCTCATCTCAATTCTACTTTATCACGAAAAAACGACGACAGTAAAGTAATTTTTCCGATAGAAAATAATTCTTATCTTTATAGAATAATAAATAATAGAGAAAAGTTGCGTAGAAGATTGGATGACGCGAACGATGAAAAAAAAAAAATATCAAAGGAGTACGTCCCTCAGGCCCACAGTTCTAACCCCCGATTTAATTTATTCGATATTCCCATTTCAACTTCCAGTCGCATATAGAGTTGGCGAACCTTCGGGAAATTTCACGCTTTGAGTACATTCAATTGTGAAAGTCTACATTTTTTTATTGCGGATTTTACATTATTCAGTCACATTATAGACATTGAAAAAAAACATTGTGATTCAATAATCCAGCGAAATAAAATTGAACCTTTTTAATTTTTTAGTCTAATCTTCGATTCAATTACGATTGAATTAACAGTAATTCGTTGGAAATAATTGATTCTCGAAGTTGATTTTTTATTATGCATTTAAAGTAAATGGCAAATAATAGATTTACAATCAAAGTACGGAATTTTTTCGAGTGCATTTAGAATAAAGCAGAAGAAAATGAATAAACACAATACTATAATTAACGAATGAAAATAATACTTATTCTTTACTAAAGTATCAGAGTTACTTTGTGGTTGAAAGCTTCTATTATTAAAGTACCAAGTTAACTTTACAGATCATATTTCGTTTATTCGGGAAATAACTTTCTTCATTTTGTTAAACTTTTTGTAGTTGGTACATCGAGATAAATTGGCATTGTTAAATGAACATTTGATCGTTAATTCAACTATTAGGTTGGTGTATATGAAATTGCCGATTTGAATAGAGGATCAAAAATACAAAATAATTTATTTAATAATTATTTATTCGTGACAAAATAATTACCAGGTCCTTCAATACATAACAACCAAAGTTCCACCAAAGAATTTATGCCATTATAAAAAAAATCATCTTTTTTTGAATTAACACATTCACAAAAGACATTTTGTATTGTTGCGCAATCGGCAACTTCATATGCACCAACCCAATTTCTAAATATTCATTCTCCTGTAGAATCTTCATAGTAAATCTCTCAAATTTGAAAGTATTTTATTTCAATACACTTAAAATGTTTTAAAATGACGTCACCCTTTGTTAAACATCGTAATCACTTCTTCAATACGTTCAAGTGCATCCAAAATAACTACAATTTTAATCAAATGGGCGACGCCATTTTTAAACTCTTTAAGTGCATTGAAATAAAACACTACGATTTGCAATGATAGTATATGTAAACTGGGAGTAGAAACAGTATGTAATATTAACGAATAAGAATTAGATATTGTTGATAATGTGCTCATGCTTAGAATATAATGACTAAAAAATAATGGACTGCCAATGACAAAAATATTCAAAAATTAAAATCAAAATTATACGAGATGATTTTAAAATTATCTAGACGGGTAAGTTGAAGAGTTTGATATTCAAATGAAATACTTTCAAAGCTATGGTTTCAAATCCTCAAGCATCGTTTCTGCTGCAATAGTCTTCCGGAAGTTGATTCGCTTCGAAATAGTTTCAGATCCTTGAGCTTAATAACTTTTCTTCCCGTTTCTATGCGACAGCCGTTTGAAGATATTGCATATCGTTGAAAAAATATAGAGAATGTAAACGGAAATTCTGTTTCTTTTCACGCGATATAAAATTTTCCTTGTTCAATGTAACGAAAATAATTCTTTCATGATTGACTGTCATCATAAATGAGAAATAAAATGGTCCATTAATATGGTTTCATTCCATATTTTTGTATTAAAGCTTTTTTCAGTGATAAATGAAATTTTCTATTTTTAATAATAGACTGCAAATCTTTGTCTTTGAAAGTGTTTTATTTCAAACCGATTAAAGTGTGTACATATGGCATCAACCGTGAAATTAACATTGCAGACATTTTTAAAATGCATCCGAAGTGTGTTAAAAGTATCGAGAATATTAATTTTATGAGTGACATCAGATTTACACTCTTTAGTCATATTGAAATAAATTATTCAGATGTAGAGGACTTACTGCAAATTGGAGTGTGTTATTTTTATAGACACTTTTTATACGGGAGGTTAAATCCATTCGACGTGAAATTTTGTGAAGAAACTATAGATTGCTCATACACTTGAAGTTTGTAAAAATGTTCACAAAACATTTACAGTTTTCTCATAAATATTCTACATTAAACACATTTCACAATTAAATTAAAAGTAAACGGAGAAAATTTTCACGTAAATATTATCTTTCAAAATAAAGAAACTGTTGAGCTTAAAAAAAATGTCAACAAAAACATTTTTGATGTAAGTAATTTTTTCACTTCTTCAGTATAAATACGGTAGAAGTGATATTTTTAAAATCATTGATATTCATTTACTACCGTCTGAAGATGACCATTTGTTCCATAGATCATATACAATATACATTTATATGAATGACTGAACACTATAAATAGAGAGTGAAGAGATATTACAGTAGAAGCTTGTTGTAATCAGCCCCATAAGTAACATTTCATTGTAGTCAACCAACAATAAGTGCTTTCATGGTAGTCAATCTCCCCGTTTTCTACCAGAACGAACTTTCGACCAATAAGAATGCACAACAATAGCGCGATATTTGCATTTCTTTTGAATCTTCCTTTTTCTTTGTATATTTTCTATATATGTTAGATTGAGGCATATTTATTTATCAATATACTGACTTATTTCTTTACAACTAAATTTCAACAGTTCTTAATTGAGTAGATAAAAAATAAATAAATAAGAAAGTCATCACCACATATTTTAAATAGTACAGTTGCCACCATGGGAGGGAAGTACAACATTTTATATGCGCCGAGAGCCGACCGCTGAAAAAGGCGCCTGATCAGTTAAAGGACATACATTATTAGAAAAGATAGTAACTAAATAAATGAAAATAATGATATAGGAGTTTTAGTCCCCAGTCAGTCGCTTGACTAGGCAACCATTTTTTGATTTTTTAAATTTTGGTGAAGTTGCTTAGCTTATTAGTTAAATCATAATTTGAATATCAAATGAAAGCTTGAACTTTCTAGTTTTCGAAAAAAAATGATTGCCTAGCCTCTGACTGTTAGAAATTTTGGCAGCCCACTTTAAAGACCGGCAACCCGAGTGTATACTATAAAATATTACATAAGCAACTCTGTGAGAACGTTATAAGGGAGAAGTATACTTCAATTCATTTATTTCTCATGACATTTTATCAACTTTTTTTTATATTTTAAATATTTATGAAATAAATAATAAAATTAATTGTTTTCACAATCAATTGTTTTTAAATTATTAAATACATTATTAAAATGTAGTCAATACAAATAAAATATAATTGAAACATAGGAAATGAATTAGAGGAAAAAATATATTTTAAAACAAATTATTTTTAAAAATATATTTTTAAATTTTAATATTCGTTAATTTTTTTAATATTTTTTTTTCTTCATATTTTTTATTTTAATATATTTGCAACCAAAATTTTTTTTTAAAAATGGAAAATGTAATTAAAGCAGAAAAAGCTTTTTATATTGGATACCATATAATGAAAATAATACCACTTACATTTAAATATGAAATTTGATTATGGGCTACGTTAAGACTTCGAATACGAGATGCTGTGATCCAGTCAGAAAAAGCTTCATCCAGTGATTATATTGTTATTGACGTAGAGTTCTTCTAGAATATCATTGCAAAAATGAAATGGAGTCAGTAATTCATTTTTATCAGCAACAATTTGAATTACTCTCTTAAACTGAGTCAGTGAAAACTACTGCGAATCAGGGAATATTCACTGATATTCAGTGCCGATTAAATGGCTGATTCATTTAGTGACTACCTTTTCTAATAATGTATGTCCTTTAACTGATCAGGCGCCTTTTTCAGCGGTCGGCTCTTCGCTATTTTATATGCGCTGAAATAATTTCTTCTCAAGCCGACAACAAGACAAAACTAACAGCTATAGTTCCGATCAGGGAACAGCCCCGATTTGAACCAAATATTTTGTTCATGTTTACATTGATTAATGATGAACTAGTAGTCTGATATTTATAAATTGCTTTTATAATATCGGTTGTATGCCCAGGCTCTTCTTTGACGGAGGCTTCACCCTCTGATTTAAAAAAAAAAAAAAACAAACCTGGAAGAGGATAATTATCAATTTCCAAAAATTGTAGGAGTACATACTGGGGCTTCGCCACTGGACCCCATTCCTTTCTTCACTTATTCAACCGAAACTGAATATGACTTTCTCTAACAGTAGATTGACTTTTAGAGAAAGAAAGGAAAGGTATGACAGAAAATGATTTATGATTCTTATTTTAAAGACAACAGACTCATCAAAGTGCTACTTATGCGGTCATCTGTTTTCTAACTATAAATATAAAACTATTGAAATTTAAGATTTCATTTTTTTACGCCATTTACAATAATTTCCAAATATATCAAAAAATCACGAATTAATTGCCATACTTTTTGTTGGCTCAATGAATAATAAAATTACATCACATTAATTGAATATGAATATCATATGTTACACACACTGACGACATTCAACTTCAAAAGACTTCTTTACTATCATTGAATTAGGTTTGTTGGATAGATCTGAGAAGGGTTATTGGATCAAGAATTTTCGACTGTTCACTTATTCTTCTAATCTATTTTCCAATAGTTTATCCGAGAAGTTTCCGCACGAGTGATTCGCCAAAGTGTCGCTGAGCGTTTAAAAATAAGATTGAAGTTATTCATGATTGCACAATATCTGTATAGTTACATCAAATATCTGCTCAGTGAAATTAAAGATGTGTATGTCGTGATATTGGTCTGTGATCGAAATATTTTTTCGACCACAATATTCAATTGGAATGTAATATTAAATTCTATTCTCATCCAATAGTTTTGTCGAATTTCTTGACATACAAAAAGACTCTTATTATATTAACATACTGTGAATTTGGATCACTAGGAATTCTTAATATTCATCATTTAAATAGTATGAACTTGAAATTATCTATTTATTAATTGACGTTGCGATCGATTTTTAGTTTACTAATTTAGAAATATGTAAGATGTAATAACAGTGGGAGAAAATTTTTTCTGTAGCTTAAATTTAATTACTGGTTGCTCTTTTTAAAATTTAATGCAAACATGTAGACTATATAGTAGTTCAGTAAAAATAGGTGTAGATGGAATTTAGTTCTTCCAGACTGCCAATCTTGTATTTAATCTCCTTAGAGATTTCAAGTGAGTGAGAGTATGATAAATAACCTAAAGATTTTGTCCAGAAAAATATATAAAACAAATAAAAGAGATAAATCATAATTTCGAAAATTTCTATAATACTTGAAATACTCACGATATCATGACATGTAACTGATAAATAAAGAACACATTGCATCCTTTAAACATCTCCAGACTCAACATGGCATTTTCAATAACGTTGTGAATTAAAATGTGTTTTAGTTAATTATTTTTGGTAAATCTTTAACAGATCTTCTTCAAGAGTGAATCATGTCTACATTCAAGAGTTCGTTTTAAATCAATGAAATTCAAGTAACTAAAATTCAAGTATTTCATTTCTTTTCTGACAAAATGCTATCAAGTGTTTATTTTGTAAGTATGCTTCGAATAAAATCAATCAGAATTTGATATTTTCATATGTCCTTCAGATTTTCAAGATGGAAAAAAGGTTACCAATATCCATATCATCACATTTGTCAGTTTTTTTGGCTATTTACATACTCATCTATTTATTTATCTTTCAATACGCATCTCTATGATGTGATGACAAACAAACCTATCGAAGTGTTAATACTTTACAATTAAAAAAAAAAAAAAAAACAGTGAAGTCGTTTAACGTGAAAAACGTGGCAAAATAAAAACGTTTTTATTTTATTAAAGACTTTCATGAACTCAGTATATAAATAGTTTCGTATGTCAATATTGATCAATAAATAAATTTCAAAACAGACAGAGTTTTTTTTATTGGCAAAAAGGTTATGAATAGTCAAACGGGTATTGCCTCGTAGTACGTAAAAAAGCTTCATGTAATCTGAATGAACTTTCTTTACGTTAAAAAAACTCATCTTCTCTGTTGAAAGACCAATATGCATTCTAACATATCTCATCATCGCTTTACACTTTAGAAAGAAGAATCTCTTGAAGTTTCCCTCAATTTTTTTTAAATTGAACGTGTACGCAATTATTATCTGAATATCATTCATTAATTTTTAATCTTAGAAAACAAAAATGAATGAAATTTTAGATGAAATTACTTGTTCACTGCAAATCGTAGTGTTTTATTTTAATGCACTTAAAGTGTTTTAAAATGACGTCATCCATACGAATAACATTGTAGTAACTTTTAATGCACTTGTTAGTGTCTAGAAAGCTACTACAATCTTAATCAAATGGGTGACGTCATTTTAAAACACTTTAAGTGCATTAAAATAAAACACTATAGTTTGCAGTGTTTTAAGTAATTGGTAAAGATTAAAAACTCCGAAGAATTATTTTAATCTTTTTATGGTATAAATTCTAAATCAATAAGTGATTCTCTTTCTGTACAGCTTGGAAATTTGGATAAAAAATGTTATTAATAATTTAATAGGGATTTGATAGATTTCTGATTCGGCTTATGAGTAATAGCTTACTATTACATCAATTAGTTAAGTTGAGACCCTTGAACGACGTGATTAACTAGCTCTGATCCTATTTCTCACAACGGTAGTAAATGGTCAATAATACTTACAGTAAGATGTCACCATAAATTCCTATTAATAATTGCGTATTTCATGACTGTTTACTGAATCTCTTCAATCTTTTAACTTTATCGATACATTAAATAAATTTAAAAAAATCTATGCGTAAAATGCTTTTAAAAAATATGTAATGATAGAGAAAGAGTACTTGGAATAGGATAGAAATTGAAACAACAATTTTTAATTTCTTCTATGGACGTTATTGAAAAATAAGTCAGATTAATCAAATGAAAAATTTGGAGATATTTCTATGAAATGGATTGAGGCCTTTTGAGTTCAATTCCACTGTTATTTAGAAAAATATGTACATTTTGAAGTTTGTTTGGCTCGTCTATTTTGAGAATGAATACAGATCCCCGATACAACTTCAATATCAACTTCGATATCAACTTCGTACTACTTTTATACGAAAAGTATTTTTGTAGTAAAAAGCTAATTAATTTTTCAATAAATTCGATGAAATGCTTCTTTTTTGTGATAAAAAATTTGACAATGTCAATATTAGTAAGCTGTTTTTCGTCTCGTATATTTCAAAGATAAACAAAGATATCGACTTCGGGTTAATTTTACTTCTAAGTAGAAATCTCTATTAGAATAACTCATTATCATCGAACTCTTCTAAATTTTAACCACACAATTGTTACTTTCTGTACACTGCACGCTAAAAGTTTAAAGCCACTTGTACAAAACTTTATTATCTATAAAATATAGATTATCCATTTTTAACATAGGTAATCGATATTTCTTGAATATTTTAATGTATGTCATTTGTGAATGAGGGTTTTATTTGATGATCAAACCGCTTACTCTATAAGCCTCAATATTTATGAGTTTGATTTCACTTTCCTACTTCAATTATATTAAAGCGGTCTCAAACTTTTGGCCGCTAGTGCATATTAAATGTTAGTATGCTGTAGTTTAGTTCACATATTAGTAGAGAACCCCGTAGTTTCAATTCTCATAAAAATTGCTAGAATGGGTAAAATTTGGAAAAGTTTGACAGTGTAGTATTATTCTCAAGACTGTTTATAAAAGACGAAATATCGTTGAAACAGTACCAATAATAACTTGTACTATTCAGTATTACTTCGAAATAGAAATAATTTTTACCATCGACTATAATAATCAATACATTAAGCAAGCTTCGAAAAATAATGAGAAAAATTTCTATTATATTTAAACCAGTAGTTGACAAAAAAATTTTTTCCAGTAATATTTTTGGGTATAATTATGACAGACATGAAAAATTCTTATTTAAAAATTGTCGATTATAGAATAAAGTGTAATTTAGAATAAGAAATTTTAAATATAAAGATGACGCAAATTGGGTAACTTCAATATCTCAATTATTGATTGTCGAGTATTGCAAATTGGAAATTATAAAACTAAAATGTTACACAGTTGAAGGGTGACAAAAAAAAATTATCCAACTTTAATTAACTTTAGATTTATTTTAAGTAACATATAAGTTATCACAAATAAAAATTGACTTGGTAAGTCGAAAATGTGCCCTACTTAAAAGAAGTAAATTTAATTTTTGTCACGAGTGAATTTTATACTTCGACAAAAATAAGTTGTTTTACTTATTAAAGTATGAAAAAGTTTCTTGTCACAAATAAATTTTTGTACTTCTTCTGAGCCAATATTCTTCGTTAATCATTAATGTTCTGTGTCAAAGTAGAAAAATTAAAAAGTTACTTATCATAATTAACAATTTGAAGTTATAAAAATCATTTATTTTTTTACTAGATAAGTATTAAGTTGGTGTATGAATATTCTTGATTTATGAAAAGAAACAATTATGCTCAATATAAGTAAGAAATTTTTTGTCCTTAAGAAAATATTTTACTTTCTACAAGTTAAATAAAGACTAATTTTTCCTTAGGAAGAAAATTTATTTTAGGTTTTCAAAAGCAACTATGTCAATAGGAAAATCTACTATTCATTTTCCTGCATATAAATTAATCATAAGTTTGAAGTTCTCGTCACACTCATTATGTACTTATAAATATCAATGTAAATTATATCACTGTTTTACATTCTCGATTAGAAGAGAGTAGGATAATTGCGGACACTTAAGGGAGATTTGAAATAAAACAAAAGTAGTTAAAGTTATGAATGTTATTCATTATTGAAAGTTTATTTGAATTAATGAAACTTAAGATTTCACCGTCAACGTAGATGTATTTTCAATAAAAAACAAAATATTTATAAATAAACAAAACCTTAGTGTCCGGAATTATCCCACAACAAGTACGGTAATTGCGGATGGTTTGAATTCTATCATTATTTAAATCACAGATAAATCCTCTTGATGAACTTTCACTCATCATAAAGTTTTCGTGAGCCCCATAGATTACATTTATTACATTTCACCCAATCGTCGTTGAGAGGATCTTCATGTTTTTCGTCACAATGTTAGACAACTATTCCATTTTACTCAAAAATTACGTAAAATTGTTGAAAAATAATAAAGTCAACATATTTTATGCATTGAGTGCGTTGTTACTTTACTGCTGTTTGTCAGGCTTTGCAATCGGGATCGACTTCTGATCACTGCAAATCCGGGAAAACTCAAGTGTTTAGTGATGAATCACTTAAAATGTTTAATGATTAAACACCTAAGTGTTTACAACGTGGAACGCCATAGACAAACTATAGCATTTCGGTAAACAGCAAGAAACGTTTAAAAGTCATCTACAAAATTACCATAGTTCGTTTATGATGTTTAACATTGTACACACTTTAAGTGTTTAGTTGCTAAACAGATGGATTTGCAGTGATTGTATTACTCAGAATATGTTTCCATCCCGGGAAAAGCCTTCTAACATATCCAAATATGAATGTTCGCAATTACCCAATGTTCGAATTTACCCCACTCTCCCCTAGTATCCCCTGTTAGTAATTATCTATTGTTGCGTCTATTCTATCATAAATCAATAATAAATTGGAAAATGAGAAAACGTTTTGATGACTCATTATTTCTAATCTTAAAAATAATTGATAACAGTATAAATCAATAGAACCTTAAAAATTAAAAGTACTTCACAAGAGTGATCAAGCCTGTCATATCATCTTAATCTTTCAATTATCCACTTCAGATTTAGCTCTTATACCTCTTAGATCACACTTATACTCATGGATTATACTTTATTCAAGCCATTCTTTCTATCTATAGTTATATTCCCTATCATTATTATATCATGAATACTCGTTACATTTTGGTCAAGTCTGTAACAAGGAATAACCAATTACATTATTATAACTTTCTGAAGTAACTTAAACTTCACCGTAATTTCAAGTGATTATGCATAAGTGAGGCTTTAGCTGAAAAACTTCGATTAGATCGGACCGTTCTTTTTGAAGCAACCAAACTCTATTATCAATTATTAATACTAACTCTATTATAATTAGTTAAAAAATGTGTCATTTTAATTTCTGATTTGTTTAAAAATAAACTTTGATGTCTGTCTCAATTCATTCAGTCATCTGTCTACCCAACTGCTAGATTTAAGACTTCTTTTTTAAAGAAACTTCAATCCGGTAAGCTAATACCTATCTATAAACATCTTATGTCGTTAGTTTTCAGTCTCTAAAAGCTAGAAATGAATGTTGACACATCCGAAGATAACGATATATAAAATGTCAAGATCAAATCACGTGCTTATTCTAATCCTTTTTCTGATTACAGAGATTTCAACATTATACTTTTATGTTTATTAAAGTGCTAATCATATTACTAAAAGGACTAAAGTAACAGCTGAAGTAAATTTACTGAAAAAAAGAGAGTTGCTTGAAAATAACACGAATTATACCCACGAGTATACGGATGTTACACGAAAAATGTCTGGAAATTTTTGTCAAAGAAAAACAACAAAAATCCATTTTCTCAATACTCTACGAAATCAGCGACGCTACATGTATATTCTCTACATATATATGAATACATACAAAGTAACACTTTTGGAAGACTTTTCGACATTTAACCCCTGCTTTCATTGGTCATTGCTCTGACTGTTATGAGCCTCTCAGCGAATAAATTGCTTTGTATCTTTTTTTCTTCTATTCTCACAAGCAACTATGCAATGTTTTCGTAGACTTTTTGCTCTTACGGGTTTGTTCCATTTGCAGAATGTGGAAGTTAAAGAATTTTGGAACAAAAGAAATTTTACAGAAAATATTTACTCATCCGAATCACTTACATTAAGGAATATTTAATTGTTGACAGACTATTGACATTCTCTTTTGTGTTCTAATTAAAAATAATATTATGATTTCAGGAAACAAATTATATTGTATGGTAACACTTTAAATCAAATATAAAGAGTTTAAATATATACAAAGATTTTTTGACACTAGATGAAGTAATTAGTAGTCATTGAATTGATTAAAGTACCAACTCGGAGATTCTTCAATTATTATGACAGATATCTTTATCTACCAATTCAAAGTCTTTGAAATACTGATAATCAAATTTTAATCTTCGTTAATAATAATTAATAATTTTTTATTTTTTTTCCAACAATTTTTAATCAAGATAAACTGTTTTTGTCGTGGACTGCGTATCTATAAAGATTTTATTTTTAACAGAATAATAGAAATAGATAATAAAAATTACATAACAAATTTGAACTCAATTTATTGAATCGTCCTTTAGAAAATGAACACAGAAATTCATTGAAAAACATTGTTCTAACTATGTTACTATCTTTTGTATGTTAAAACAATGATTTTATAAAATTGAGTGACTTTACAATAAAATGGTTAATAACCAGGAGAAAAATGAATTGAAATAAACAAGTATTATATTTTGAGTTGTGAATTTTATTATTATGTAACGATACATAATTATGTATTATCAGATATAATTGTACGAAATTATCATACTTTGTACATAATTATATATAGCTGTTTATAAATATAAATCATCCTATGTTGAGTTCATATAATACAATATATAATAATAATTATTACACATCGTTATTTATGACCTTATATAATTGCATAGGGTTTCTCCAAAATTTCATGTATAACCAAATATAATCATATTTATATGTATGGTTATGTATAATCATTTT
Organism: Chelonus formosanus; assembly: GCA_028641665.1. Taxonomy (NCBI): domain Eukaryota; kingdom Metazoa; phylum Arthropoda; class Insecta; order Hymenoptera; family Braconidae; genus Chelonus; species Chelonus formosanus. The sequence goes on from CM054001.1 coordinate 5,317,644, forward strand.
TACCCGGATTTCTCTCAAGTTGAGTATCTTCTCAGTAGAAAGTTCGATTAACTTATTAGAAATATTATACATATGGGTACCCGTATAGCTATTAAACTTGAGTTAGATGCTGTTTTAAGACTACAAGCAAAAGCTTTAAAATAGATATAATCCTTTCGTGAAAAATAATCAACTTAAGACTCCATAGTACAATTATAAAATAATTTTTTAAAGGCAATGAGATATTCGAGCTTTTATTTACAACATTTGATTGAAGATGGTTGTATGTTCGATAATGGTAGCTGGTTATTTGAAGTTTTTGATTTACCTTTGTAACTTTTTCAGCAGTCTTTTTTTATCTTTTACTGTCTATTAGGTGCTTTTCTTAATACATATTTCTCACTGTAGATAATCTCTAGCAGCATATGAATGTGAAAATATACGAAAAAAAATTCTAGAAGTATCCAAAAAGTTTTCTCCATGAAAATTCGAGATTTCTTAAAAAAATATAGAAAATTTATATTCATAAAAAGTTATCTGATTCAAAACTTAACTGGCACAAATTTTGATATGTAAGTTAAATTTTTTATCTTAACATGAGTGTGATTTTATTACATAAAATAAAAAAAAATACTATGAAAAACCATTTCTTTTTTACATTTTTGAGTAATGAAATTTTTAATTTAATTGACTTATAAGAACATATATTCATGCAGGATAAAGTTTAATTTTGTATTATAATGCAACAGTTTATTTAATAATGTAAAGTTACAAATGGATTCGTACAAAACGTATAAAGACGTCTTTCGACGATCACTTCCCCAGCTAGCTTTCCAAAACGAACTGCTACTATCTTCTACTCTCCTAATGAAGTGAGCTTTGTTCTCTCTCAATAGTCTATTTCTAACTTACCCGGACGTTTGGGTTCTAGATGTCAGAGAAGTCCCGTCGACGGTCCGGGTCCTAATTGTTGGGAAAGTCTCGCTATTAGTCGACTGAATCTTTGGGATTGGATCCAGCAAAGTCTCGTACTTTATTTTTATAATTCTACATATTACCTGAAACTAAATACAAAGTTCAATTTCAACTTCAGAATCTTCGATTCCTTTGATGCTACAATTTCCGCCTATAATTTAATTCCATTTTTTTAAAATCTTCAATCTCATTAAAAACTTTGATATTTTTGACTGATCTAAAAAATTTTGATTTAGTCATCAACGTCATCCATTTTTGACCTCAACTTTGTTGAAGTCGAGAATAGCTTAAATTCTATGTATAGTGATGTACTTATAATTATAACTTCAACTTCAAAGTCAAAGTCAGAAAACCATATAAAATCTTTAAGTGAAATAAATAATGAACAAACAAACATTCTTCATTTTTCAAAATATATATATATATATATATATTTATATGAGCTGCATTTAATGCTTTGTAAAAAAGTTATGAGCGATTATATGCGAAGAAATGCGTTTACAATCACATTTAAAGTCATAAAACTATATGAAATCTCCAGGTGAGATATTTCCTATATTTTTTTCGTAAATCCGCCATAAAAACGAAGATTTTAAAAAAAAATCCATCGAAATTGGATAATTTTTTGATCTTCTAGAGCTAAAAAACGAGAAGACCGCGAAAATATAAAATTGCCTGAAAAAATTTAATCATTTATTCCCGATGGAAAACGATGTTATTTTTCAAACATTATAAAATTCGTATTAACAAAGTTTCAATTGAGAATAGTTGTATGAAAAGGTTAAAATTTAATATCCTGTATAAAGTAATTTGTTCTTAAATGATTACTAACTATTCTGTATGCAGTCCACAATACAGCATGATCAATTACTTCCGATTGGTCGGTCGTAACGACACTTTCCAATTTGGCAACTTTTAAAAAGTATGACGAAGAAGTTAGTCGCATTGCTACAAGATCACTGCAATATCATGGTCACGTACAAGGTGGATAGTATGTTTGTCGATTAAGCCAGAAAAAAGTATTTTTTGTCTCGTTTTCACGAAGTACTTCCTGTAACACCTTTTTCTCTTCTTCATTCGCATGCAGCCCTAGACTGTGTCTCTGATCATATTAGACAATTCTATAGAAGGTTAGGATGGCTAAAAGAAATGTTGAAGAGTCTTTTCTGGCTGGTAGTTTAACAGAAAAAACGTGTCAATGAGTCGAAGGACTGTTCACTCACTTTTCACATGTCTACTATTTTTCCTGTGTCCAAATGTACTTGATTCAATGTATTTTTTTATTTAAATTGAAATTTTTGAATTTGATGATCAAATGATCATGAAAATGATCAAAAAAAATTGAAAAAAAAAAAAAATATACACACATAGAACTTTACGTTACATAAATTGATTATTAACACGTTGAGTGCCGAAATCTGTGTTTAGCATTAATTTCACGATATTTCAATATCGCGTGATCGGCATCGAACGTGTTAAAAAAGCTGCGTTTGAGAATGGAGATATTTTAGGTTCTTAATTTATTTTAAAATATTTTGAAATTTCCATTAAGGAATTATAGTGACGGAATCGATTTTTTGAATTCATCATTCTTTCACATCTTCATGTTTTAAGATAATTAAAGCATATTAGAAGGTTTAAAAATGGATTCCGTATAGAAAAATTACGTTCTCTGTAAGTTCCCTAGGGGGGAATTTTCCCGACGTTCCCCTGGTTGAACTACGGGGAACGTTTGGGAGACAAATTTTTTTTTTTGAAAATTTTTCTTCTCTACTCCGAACATACTTTAACTTAGTTTTCTGCTAATAACTTAGGATCTACAAGGCCTATAAAGACAATGAGCATATCAATGGATTTGTGAAAACGAGATCTTTTTATTGTACGAGTGAAAAATCATAATTGGAACATAATTAATGCGAAAATTAAAGGAAGTTCCGGTTTTGCCCCATTTTGAGAGTGAAATAATTGATTTTTTATATTTGACCTGATTCCGCATTTCTAGGCATTGAGACGAAGAGAATGAGTGGTCAAACTTGAAAATAAAAGCACTCCGATATTCATGATCGAGGGCTCATTCTCTTCGTTTTGATGTGCAGAAATGTTGAATAAAGGTACAAATTGAGAAAATCTGTTCTAACACCCTTGAAGAGGTGTAAAACTGTATACAAATTCAAAAGTATCATTTCCCTGACTTTAAATCTTTATAACTCCTGAAGGGCTTGTCAAATAACCTGTTTTATAGACATTTTAAAAATCTCAGATTCTGCGCTATAGAATGATATGTACAGATTTATTGCAAAAAATTTATTTCACCCTAATAATCGCAAAAATATAAAAAAGAATCACAATTGTTTTGGAGTTTGTCAAGTATTTTGACGATTTTTAGGGTGAAATAATTATTTTAAATGTTTATCATAGATATGCATCGTCAGCCTAGATTTAAAAATTTTTAAATATCTCTTCAAAGTAATTATTAGATAACTCGTGCGGAAGTTATAGACATTCAAAGTCAGAAAAGGAGTAAAAAATCATCCTTCGGATGAAACATTGTTGTAAATGACTTCATATAACTCTAAACAACCGCATATTATTTACAACAATTTTAATTAATCATAAATGATTTCAAAAAGTTTTAATTGATTGAATAATGGTTATTGTTATTAAATTGGGTGAATATCAATAAAATATCATCATTTACTATTCCATATGACTTTTAACAATTGTATATTGCAGAAAGTGCTTATTAATCAAATATTAACATGTCAGTTAAATAAATTTTAATCAATAAATGAATTGTTAAGGTATCAAATACATCACGATAATAATTTATGAATCATCATTATTACTTTCATATTATTTCTATTTTGATCGATGAACTATAGTTAACTCTTTATAATTAACTATTTCATCATCAAGCACAGTGAAATTTTAACTGATGTCTTCAGTAAATTGAAATTCAACTGATAACTTTTAACTGATTTTCAGTGATGTTTCCAAAATTGATATTATCAGTTGATAGTCATTAGCATTCAGTCGATACTGAATAAACTTTATAAAAGGGAAGGTTTTTTCTATATTTAATAATTAACGATGAATAATTTTTAATAGGAGAAAAAAGAGTTAAAAACATCGATAAATTATAATATAAAGATTGAATATATTCAATCTACTTTGATCCTATGTAACTTGAATTATTTAGCAGTAATAAGTCTATTTTCTTGAGGTGAAAACAATCAATAAAACATAAAATAATAAAAAGTACAATGAAAAATAAAAAGACCTTTGCATGTCAAGGTGCTTATTATATCAAAGATTTCTGCAACCTACAGAATTGAGAAAGTCTATTAACAGTATTTAATCTGAAGTTTAAATGTTGTTCTTGAGTGCTTAATGCATCTGACGTTCGATTACGCTTCTATACGAGCAAGTCCATAATATGTACAGACATAAGCTTACAATATAACATACTTGCAATATGGTCGTTGATAGTTCCATCAACGATATACAGGCATCAGTTTGTTGTGGCCAAAGGTACTCAAGGCAGCATTGATGAACATGACATTTCCTCATCGTCAGATTACTGTATGTAGAAGTTCCTTGAGTAAAAATTAATGTTACTTTGGACTTTGGTTATTAACTTTAGTTCTCTCCAACAATAGTGAGTTTCATGTCTGACTTCAAACTTTTCAATTAAGTGTACATTAATTAATACCTCTTATTACTTAAGATTATAATTATGAGAGAATAAAATTTCAACTTGGTAATAGTGAAAATGGTTGAGACATAAAAATGTTCTTCAAAAGTTTTCAAAATGCATTTTTTAGATTATAATCTTCTGAAACTTTTAATACATAATTATGAAAAAGAAATCTAACCAAAAAAATGGTTAAAAATGAAGATAAATATTCATACAAAATGAAATCTAAAGTATTTTCGATGTAAAAAGAAGCCGACATTGCAGGTGTGGCTCAAATAGTTCAACAGTTTAGTATAATTCTGAAAATTTGTAATTCGTAAATAATGAATACGGATATAATACAAATTACAATAGAAGAAAAGGATGGTAATTATTAAGTTTAACCTTCACAGCTCTGATGACCTTGAAAATTTAATATGTTGTAGAGGTGATAATGGTGATTAATTTGATATACATATATGGGGCATGGCAATCATATCTTCACATAGTTGTTCTATATTGAAAATTGAATAAATATGTATACTGATTTCTCTCCATGAAATATTTCTCAGAAATGGTTTATCAAATCAAGATGACATCACTACTTGAGGAATTTGTGCAAAACCTAGTAGCCTTTGTTTACATTTGTCGAATATATACTATTTCTATGATATATTTGGAAATAAATTTTGAGCAATTCATTAGTCACAAGAATGAAATTAGAATGATTCCACAGTATAAATTTTTATTAAATAATTAAAAATGTAATAATTGGAAACGTTTCTTTAATAAGTCTGAACCTTACTCTTCATTAATTAAATCATTTTCGTCAAAATATTGTGTGTGGGGGGAGGGGGAGTTAAAAATTTGAAACCAGTGTTCAAATTTGGTCTAAATTTTTAACACCCTTCCCCCTTCTACGCCCACACAATATTTTCATAAACATTCAATATTTGCAAGATATGATAATCTCAATTTTCAAACCTAAAAAACTATATGAACATATCGTTTCCACACCCAACATATGTATATATATTCTTTTTCAGCATAAAAAACTGTACAACATATTAAATTTTCAAAGTCATCGGAGCTGTGAGGGTTAAACTGAATAATTACCAAAAGGATTATATTTTTCAAATTTTCCAAGAAAGAAAATGATTGAAATTGTAAAGCCTTCATTTCACATGCGATTCCGAGGAACATAAAATAACAAATTCATCAAGGATCATAATAGCATAGATGCTTAAACGCATTATTGAAAGTTAATAAATTAATTAATAGATTATAGAATCTAAAACGTTTTTATTGCTGAGTCATTTGAATTTATTTTGCGGATTTTTTAAAGGAATAATTTCAATTTGACTTGAAGAAAATTAATAGATTATTTCACTTATCAGTGCATCAAATCTAAAATTTGTTGTATGCCGTAAAACAAAAAATCAATCATTGGGGAAACAAAAAAAAGATTTATTTCATAGAACAGAGCCGAAAAAGAAGACTAAGATACATTGTTTTTTTTTTCAAGATACATGGAAAAAAATTATTAGTAACAACAACAGATTTTTGGTTTGTTACATATGTAAACATGATTACAGATGAGAATTTATAGGTGTTACAACTCTTATAATTATAATTATAAAAGTATAATATAATTACAACAAAGAAAAAATTTATTGCAACTGTAGTAATAATCTATAGAGACAATTTCACATGTTTGTGATTTTCACTGAAGGCTTTTGATTTTTAAACAGAAAAAAGGATTTTAAAAACAACATATATATATATTCTGTTAGTTAATTCTTAACCACAATAACCTAGTGAACAATAATTCTGCTGATGAATTAAAGTTTTCTCAGCTAAAGCATTGGAAGCAATCGTTCTAAGATCCCCGTAAATATTGTTATTAAATTGGCTGAATATCCAGTAAATTGAGTTATTATAGATTTGGAGTGACTACGATCTTGGCTCACCGACACGTCCGAAAAATTGGTCATAGCAAGTGTTGTCAAGTCTGTTGACAAATAAAAATAATGAATTCACACTGATAGGACATTTATACAGATATTAAAATTACTATAAATGAATGTATATTTTTCCAATAATTTTTTTCAATATTTTATAATCACAATTATATAGAAAACATAATCCTCGCACTGACAAAAGGGTTTAGTTTTATCAGATAAAATTCATTAATCGTTAACAGATATTCAGTTAGGTGATACGTTCGATTGAACATTAATCAACACTCAATGAATAATTTATTTGAAGAAAATTTTTTGAACAAATTCAAAGTGATTTAATTCACAATGAAGCTATTATTAATGATTAGATTATAATTGAAAAACTATTGTATTCTATTATCGCTCGAAACATTATTTTAATTCTTGAAGTTCGCTTTTGAATCTACTTATTGTGTTGTCTTTCTAAACTTAATTACTGTCTGCTTATAACTTTATGACTTATAAGCGAAGAATTTAGACTGTTACACAGAGTTTAATTACATTCTGATAGCACCGCAAATATAAATTAAAGGCAAAAAATATTTGTTAAACCCTTTTTGATAGACTAACTAACTTTAAGTAATTTTATTATTCTAATGAATTATATGATAAAAAAAATTATGAAACTTTCATGATATTTAATTTTCCACTAAGAAATAATGCTTGCGTGAAAAACTTTCTCATTTTTTAATTATTTTTTTTTTTTTTACGCTGCAGGCACTTTAAAGCATTATTTTATGAATTTCATATTTTACATAGCTTATAAGCAACTAAAATAAAAAATTTACTTATTTTGTAATGGTTAAATTATCTGAGAGTAATTATATAATTATCTGTAATATTTGATCTAGACGAGAAATACTTCTCTAAGTATCAACAATTTTATTTAATTTAAATAAAAAATATAATATAGAGTATTTCGATAGGGTACTTGAGAACTTTTTCTGATGAAAAAGGTGCAGGTAAGAATTATTTATCAAGTATACTTTGATTGTGAAGTGAAATCTTGTGATCAAGATGGAAATAAATATTGATCACAATATTCCCATAGCTGAATTGCTTTGAGTTCCTGTAGGGTGCAGTGACAATGTAAGTCAAATATAAATGAATAATATATAGGTTTTAAATTTAACAAAGGCTAAAAGGCATAAGGAAATCAATGAAGGATAATAATAAATAGAATTCAGGAACAATAGGTGGTAACGAATAATTTCTAAACTCTCAACCAAGAGTTTAAGTAAATGCAGGAATGAGTAAGGATAAGTTCCGGAGAAGCGGACATAAATTTAGCTATTTTTCGGGAAGTTTTGGCCTCTGGGACACAGTAATGGCGTGCAGTGAGGCGAGCATAGCCGTTTATACCGGAATATGAGGAAGGGATATGGAACAAACCATCCACCTAGTCCGCCTGTTCACGTGGGTATTACATAAATTCCTCGCGGCAATGAAATCCAGGCTCTCTTTCTCTCTCATTTTAAGCCAAAGGCAGTCAACATCACCCGCCTCCACTGTAATCTCTATCGTAAAAAAAGGGACAAGTAAAGCATAAATTTCAAAGCCAACGAGGGCAGTTCAGAATGCACCCGTACGAGTATTCGGAAATGACGGATTCATCGATCGTTTTCATACAATCGCACCTTTTGTTTTTCAACTGATCGACTAAGCACGTACGTCATGCATGCTTCAATCGTTACTCTTGATAACCAAAAATTGAAATCTTTTCAGTTCGTGTTTTAACGCTGCCGTTATTTTTCAACACTTCATAAATAAATCAAAAATAAACAACAAAAACATTCTGTAGTAAATATACTAAAAATTTTGAGTTTTAGAAGGATGTTATTTCTCGTGTGGTTAATACCAAGCAGAGAAATTTTGCAAATTAAATTTGAAAGGCCTAAAATCGTCCAACCTTAACATCTAATACGGTAAGTTCTAATATAGTGCAAAATTTGGATTTTTGTAATTGAAAAGTGTTTGAAACAAAATGATTGCCTAATTAATACATTTTTTAAAGGAGTATAAGTTTATAAAGAATCGTAAATGAAGTTCATTGATAGTAATAGCAAAAATGGAAAAAAGGCAGGTTATTTTTCGGAAAATGTAACAGTCAGATATAGATACGGACAGCCGAAGAAATAATATAGACCACTTATCTCAGAGACTTCAAGACTGAAGCAGTGTAGACCACTTGCCTGTCAATTTTTCGCTTGTATTGACTTGAAATGATTTCACGTATGTGGACATCCGAATGACAATGCACAGCCTCATAACAGTTTTAGAATTAAAGTTTAGACAGGAAGAATGCATAAGATAAAGATAGTGCTGAAATTTATAAATAAAACTTTTCGCTTCAATAGCTGTAGCCATCCTATCACGTGAAGAGCGTATTCTAATTCTGGAACATCTATCTGGTTAAATTATTTATCAACAGACATATGATAAAAATATAGTCACTGTAATTGCCCAGCTTAAACTAGCAAATACAAGTCTATACAGACTTAAATATTCGTCATTACTCCACGTCTGTTTGCGATTTTCATTTTCCCTCAAATATTCGTAATTACTTCATTCTCTTCTACAACAAGCTTTTTTGTGATGTTTATTACGAGGATTAATCAATTTGAAAATTTCAGTTCTTTGTCAATGAAATAATACATGTAGATTCGTCGCTAACAGTAAATTTGAGTATTTGTCAAACACTCGCTAACAATTTCTGTGCATTTTGCCAGTAGAATCGTATTTTCTTAAATTACACTAGAGTTTTGTTTGAATTAATGAAGTACTTGCTGTTTTTTTTTTGTTCGTATATTTCCACATACATGAAAAAATATCTTGTTGGCTTTATACTTTTTGAAAAAGAGAACACATTTCTTCTGGAAATTGGCAAATATGAAAAAGTCGTATCAGAAAAACTTGTATTTATTTTTTTTTTCTTTACTTGTACGTCGTTTTGTCTACTAACTTCGGTCTTGAACGTGTATTTCATTTTCTTTTGTATTACGCTATTCTCTCGAGTCCACAATTCTATACTTAGCCTACGGATATGTTCAAGTATAGGGCAAGTGTATAAGACAATGGATACAATGTGAAGGTTATATTTTTACGACTAACATGATTGTTACTTTTCGTAGGATATCACTCAATACTATACAGCTTTAGTTGATCTCAAGAGACCATACAATACAAGAGTATATTGTAAGTATCCAATTTCGTTGTATATATATTTAATTATGTATATATAAACATACGAATAATTCATATTGTTCCTACACTGATAGAAGAGATTTATTACTGTCAAAAAATGATTTTTTAATTATTAAAATCAATGTTTTGTTCAATGTTAATAAATATTTTATAACAATAAAAAAGCCTTAGTTATGAACACACTAGTGGTTTTATAATGAATAAATCTTATTTCATCGTAAAGAAATATTTTTTAACAATTAATAAACCAGCATTCGCAATGCTACCTAACCTTGTATCAAGCAGAACCATCATATTTATCAATTCACCTTTCATAATCTCACATTTGGCCTTATGCATATTTTTTATCAATAAAAATATGCATGAAATAAAACCAAATTCTAATCCCATTCGAATGTTCTGTCATTTTATGTTAAAAAAAACCATATAATCAACAATAAAATATGAGTTGTATTAATAACATTATATTTCTTAATAGTTAAGAAGATTTATTAACTGTTAAAAAATATTTTTTGGACTGTAACAAAGCTATGTTGAATAGTTAAGATATCATTTTATAACTGTTACAAAATATCTTTTAACAGTTAAGAAGCCTCCTTGATTATTACAAATCTCTTCTTTCAGTGTATACATGATTTTTGCCCATATTAAAAATTTACTCTTTTCACATAAGAATAATTTTATTTGAGCAATCCCAATAAACTGGTAAAAGATGAAGCAAGACGGAGACTTCGACATATTTCATAAATAAAATCATTAATTTTCAATTGTACAATGTAGGAATTTTTGTTAAGAAAATAATCCGTCATTCATTTCTTAAATTCTAACGCTGTAAAATTAAGTGTTCCATTTAAAACGTTAAAAGTGTTTTAATATGACTTCAGAGAGAAAGTCAGTATCCCCCTTACTTAAATCCCCGTAAAAAATGCCGTATTGCTCATAGTTTCCGAGTTATGAGCGTTTAAAGGTTTTTTTATGCTTTGTTGCAGCATCACATTGATTTCTGCTCATAACTCACGATCTATGAGACCTACATAGACCATGAGCCTATCAATGAATTCGGGAGAGCGAGAGCTGTCTAATGCACTAGTCAAAATCATAATTGGAGCATAATTCATGCTAATATTGGACTGAATTTCGGTTTTATTGCATGCTCATATATGTAGTTACGTAACTGCTTGACTTAGGGGTATGTTTTTCGTCTAAAAGAAATAATGTCAATTTAGGACCAATTGTACATAATATATTAATGAAAGAAATGTTGATAATTCGGAAATGAAATGTTTGGTACACTGTCCTCTCTGAATAAGGCCACTTTCTACAAGGGCTAATCCTCTTCACTACTCGATACTTCTTTCCCCCCAACGTATCTTTGAACGCCTCCGAATTTTTAATTCCCTATTCTTTCAATAAGGCCTATAGATGATCACGAAAAAATCCAATATTATAGATGATTAAAATATAAATGTACGTAATAGTTACTAAAAGTGAAATTAATTCGCCCGTCACTTTACAAGCCGGGTACAATTTAACGTTAAGTTTAATGTTTTAATTTATATAAGCTTATTATATGTATACACATATAAATCATATAATTATTTACATCAGTAATTATATTGTAATATTATTAATATTTTATAAGATGTGCTATATGTACTTACAAATATTTTTACTAATTTAGTGATGACTTTTTTTCAATTCAGTGGCACGAACGATAGTGTTATGTTTGAAAGCTATGTAGTGTTATGTTTGAGCATTATTGAGAAAATCAAGAACTAAATTTACTTAAGGGGAAACGGAGTGGTGATGGGAGACCGCAAATTCGCAGAATTTTCCTCTCCTAGAGCCTTTAACGGGCCTTATTCAGAGAGTCCACTGTATTTCTTGTACATTTCTATAATACACACCACATATATTTTAAAATACATACCATAATACATTTATCTATGTATGTAAAAGCATTTTCTCTGTAAGAGTTACGGTTTCAATAAAAATAACTTTTTTATAAAAATACATAGTATAACAAACTTTACTATATACGTTGTACTAATCAATAATACTAACAATAGCTCAGACAAATGAGAATTTCTCATCAACGAACAACAAAGCTACTATAAAATAACTTGGACTGTTCGATCTAGATAGTTGTCTATAAAGGATTGATCAGAACGCACGTCTCATAAGTTGTTGGTAAGCTACTAGTAAGTTCGACCGCATAGTGTAGTTCAAAGTCAAAGAACACCCCATAAAATTTTCCATCGCTCTTTTGTTCTAATCTTCTTTTCAGACTTTTTTTAAATGTACTATTGGCAATAAATGTTTTCAATTTAAAGGATTTCTTCTTCAAATACCTTATAGCTACGAGTTCACTAAATGTATCTACTCGGAATTAGAAAAATTTAAAAGAAAGAAATCGAAAGATTCGTGACAACAATAACAAATGGTTCAAGATTTTTCATCTGAATAATTCGGATTAATTTCATTTAGCTGATGAAAATCTATATACACTAAATGTATTTATTTTTATCCATTTTTAAACATAATAAGATCAGTCAAACTTGTTCATGTTTAATGGATCAATTCTTCGAAATCAATAAGTAACTTCATTGTGTTATTCTTTAAGGTATTTCAATCGAGATTAATGTTTTCTTAGGATTTTTTTTACCACACTAAAATTGAAGATTATGAAAAAATAAAACGTTTGTTTTAATAAAAAAAAATTGATTACCCGTCTGGAACTCGAGTGATTCGAAATCAAAGTTGACTCTTTTCTCCATTTAAACTAATGATAATTGACTACAAGATTAGATATTTTCAACTTTTATTCGAAAACGGTTCTTTAAATTTTTGTAAAAAAATTGTATAGTGTTAATGCATTTGTAACAAATACTTTGTCAAAAAAAATCTACTCTGACCGTACTGTTCTCAAAAAAATTAATTATTAATAATAATTTCAACCTAAGCTCTTCTATAAAATTGGCATTTACCTTCTTCAGAAGACTAGTGTGTATATTTCATAAAAAAAAATTAATTTTATTTTGAAGGGCCCTGGGTCTTTTTTGTTGATACGGCCCAGCGCGAGCGAAATACCTTAAGCTTTCTATTTACTAAATTCAGAAATTTCATTGAAATCTTATTTTATTTGAAAAAAAATCTATTCGATCAAACAATAATGATAGTTAAAATTTTCACTAACTTTAATCAAAACTTTTTTTTACATTGATCAATCTTTTCTTAAAAGGTGTTACTCTTTGATAAAGCCTTTCATCAGATTTCAAATTTAGTAAATTAATCATTAAATGATCCATCTTCAAAAATTATTTCTAAATAAGTCCAACAAAGAGAATTCGTTACATACACATTTTTATGATAATAATCATAATTTTCATACTGAGCTTTTGATGTACGAAAAATACTTACAAAAATCTCGATAAATTATTCACTCAATCGAGTAGTGGTATTAATAGAATCTTAAATATATATATGGCATCTATTTTTATTTATATTCACTAATGATAACAAGCTTTCAATAAACTTTTTATTAATCAAAAACAGAAATTCATCACAACTTTACTGCAATCTTTCAAATAGATTCAATTGAATTGAGATAATTATTAAATGTATTAAACGCTTTGAATGCATGTTTGAATTATAAATTAACTTTATTGAAACAGCATGACTTGTAGTACGCCATATTACTACAATTGCTATTAACACTTTGGGAGGAAATTCAAGACTTGTTGGGTTAAGTTCAATTTATTATAGTTAAAAATGTATTGAATTATTGTTATAATTTTTAAAATAAATAATTATCTTTCCAAGAATGACTAAAAGATGATTTTTAAGAAATGGATTTATAATAATTCTACTATATAAATACAACTATTCCTTCTTAATCATTTTGTAATCATGTAAGTAATAGATATAAAATAAAATAGTACAATTAGTTGCGGATGTTACCATATGCGCTCACACAAATGCAATTTAAATTAGACAAACCTTCCTGGTTTCTGCTTGCTGGACCGCAAGTCTCAACGGCATGTCACCGGCAGACACCCTATTTCTTTACCAAGTATATAGCAAGCCTTTTTTAATCCCAACAGTCGCTCCAAGCTTTCTTCGTTTTCTTTGAACGTAAAAAATTAACATAATATATTTCAGAAACTTTTGACGTGAATTTGTTAAATATGCTACAAAATTATTATTATTGTTGTTAATTTTGATATGAATTTGTCAATTGATTGACATACAACCTGTGAATAATATTTTACAGACACTATCACAACATAATCGATTGTATCAGTAAAGCACATATTTTTATTTTGATCTCAACTGAAGAAATAATTTTTTTAAGAATCGTTATTTTATACAATAACCTCTTATTTGATCACAGATTTCGCTGAATTCTTTCAGTCCAAGCCATTTGACCTCTTAACTAACCGAAAAACTCTTAATCTTATAATATAAGTCTTCAAAACGAATCATTTGTTATCAATTTATTTCATTGCTCCCTTTTTCAATCTAGCATTCACTTATTGTAAGTTTATTTTATTACTATAAAAAATAGTACATTGTTGATAATTTATTGTTAAAAGTGTTATAAAGCTTACAACTAAGCTCTATTCACTATTTTGTTTAATTTTGGCAATTTTCCATGAACTGTAGAATTACCTTTCCAATTCTAAAAGTCAGCATAAAGTACTATTGTTATACGCAGTAATACAGATGTCAATGAATATTCATTCATACATTTCAAAAAGTTGAACTTTGCTTTACATTCATTCTTACAATATTGGATTGAATTACCGATCTTAAGTAATTGATATTTATAAGTTACAATTACTTCAATTTCTGCTTGATCTGTTTTCAAGTCCAAACAAGTGGATGGAGGAGAAAGGTAGTGGCTGAACTGAAGATAATAAATAAATAACGTTACTTTAACTTTTATTTAAATATGAACACTGCTTTGTGCCACATCTTTCTAATTATGTTATATATATATATATATATATATATATAACCCGAGTCAAAATATAACACCTAAATTAATTCTTTTCAAACTATTCCCATCTTTTTTATCCTAGATTCAATCGTTTTATCCTAATATTATTCTGTTTCATTTTTTAAGTAGATCAAAATCTGGATGATAAAGCCTCATTTTAATTTTCTAATCCTAATGCTATTTTTATTCTTCTAAAGTTGGTAAAAATTAGGATATAGACAGAATAGCCTGATTTCAACCTCATAAATTAATTTGCTAATATCTAGTAGTACTTATGGAAATAATTGGAATAACTTCCATTTCATTCATACTTTTTTAATAATACATATGATTTTAATGCTGATAGTCAGCCCAATTAGAATTAAAATAAAATTAATAATTATAGAAAAGTATGTTTTTGTTAAAATAAAATTAATTAAATCTCAAATAAAATTAGATTGAAACCAGGAAAAGTATAAAATAAGAGTAGGATGAACCTAAGGTGAAAGAAAAATAAAATTAGGATGAAGATAAGATAAAATTAGTATGAGTTTAGGATAAAATTGAAACATTTTCAGCCTACGGAAACTCTGATTTGTTGCGTATTCCAACTTTAATTAGGATTTGTTCATTCTAAGTTAAACCTAAAGAAAGGAAAGTCTTAGGAAAAAATGGAATGGAAATAGATTTTATATTTTGACTCGGGAACCTAAAGGTTATCGAATTTAATCATATTTATAAACAAATATTTACTAAACTTATTTTAGTTATTTGTCAAGGGTAAAACCCCAAGAAGTTCATCGTTGAAGAGTAATAATAAAAAATCAGTTTGATAGTATTTTTTCAAATGAATAATTTTCTAATTATAAACAGATCCGTTCTACATCTTAACTCGAGTTGAGATGTAGAATTTATATTGTTTGCACGTTTCTGCTAATGTTGAATTCTCTTGTTTTAGTTTATTGAATATTGTAAGTTTCTAGGACTAGAAAGAGACAAGATGAAGTGTGGCTAAACTTCTCTGGATACATACATAGATACATTCCTCCTTTTCAAGTGTTATTACAGGGTTTTAGGAAAACATGTATGAGACTACTAAACTTCATTAATGTAATGTCTTCCCGTACGGAAATCTTATGTTTCCATGATGTATCTGGGAGCTAAATGAAATATATCTAATATATATTTAAATTAAAAAAATATAAATTCTGGATATTAACAGGATGATATCCCAAATATATTTGTTTGATTACTGAGATACATTCTGGATATATAAAAATAGGCTAAAAGTATTATAATCTACATATATATGGTATATATTTTGGATACATTTTGTTTAGCTTCCAGATACATCATAAATACCTAGAATTTCCGTATGTATTAAAATGTTTATTTAATTTCAAATTAAAATAAATCATATAATTTTTACCGAAACAATGGATTAATTATAATATTCTTTTCCATTAAACCTAATAGTTATTATTAATAATTGTTAATTATTTATTATTAATTCATTAATAATAATAAATTAATCTGTTGATTTTTTATTCAACTGTTTTCGACATCTTAATCATAAAGTGTCCATAAACATTATACTTTATAGATAAACAACCTCTGATATTCTGTGTATCAATAAAGTACCATCATTTTTCCACAATCGTAGTGTCCACATTTACGAGAAATAGATAAATCAAAGTGCATGAGGTATTGATACGTAATTCTCTCGAGTGAGCATAGAGAGTAATATATTATTCCACTTTCATAACCTTTCATTTCAACAGGATTTAAAGCGTCCTTCTTTAAATAAATCGTTGTTACAATTATATTTAGTCTGATAGTCGTTGATTGTTAACTCGATAATTCAATAATTTGAATACTTAACTATATGTTCAATTAAGAAGCATGTAAAAGTACATTTAATTATAAAGATCATATGATTAATTATTCAAAAACGTTCAGTAATACTTTTATTGTTCTGAGCATTCTTTAATTAGATTTTTAAAAATAGGCGATATTATTGCTTTTTAAAATTTACTCTTGAAAGTATTAAAGTATTGATAAAGATCTTCATTGGTGCTTATTAAAATAAGAGTACATCGTGTAATACATAAATGAAAGTATTTTGCACTTTTCATTAGATGAAGTCTTGGCATTATTGATTTAGTTATAAAAATACTTTTATCGACTTGAATTTGAATGATTACTTCAATATTTCATTCCCGCCCATTCAGCTCAATACATTAAAAAAAAAAACGATTTAGAGTCAATTAATAAGATTAAACTTAAGAATAATTGAATCACACTTGGAAATGCGTAAAAAATGACTGTATTATTAATCAAATAGATAACGTGATTTTTAATATACTTAGCTGTGTAAAAAACAACACGCGGTTAAAAATTGAGATTCGCAGTAATGCGCACATGATTGAAAAAAAAAAGAAGATTCAGAATCTGTAGATTCTGAAACAAAGAAGAATAATGAAAATCAATTATAATCAATCTTCATTATTCTGGTTTGTTTGAAAAATGTTACTAAAACAAATTTAACAAATTGTTCACACTTATTTACATTGTTGCTGTATTACTATAAATTTAAATTAATTATTAATTAATTGATCATTAATGAGTGTGTAGAATGACTTATATTTTTTTACATAATATTATGTTCATATACAGTACCAGTCAAAAGTTTTCGATCACATCCTCGAAATAGTAATTTATACATAATCCAATAAAAACCATAATAAAAATTTAGCATTATTTATTAATAATGAACGTATAAGTAGGAAAGTAATCCAATAAATATGCTTTCTTTGTAGTTTGCCGCCTCAGGATGAAAGGACTCGCCCAGCGCATTAGTGTCAGTTCAATACATATTTGTGTGTATTGTAAAATTTTACTTTATACTTTATATTCATCTTCACACCAGTTGATTTGCAGTGCAATGACGTCGATAATTATTAAGTCTTTTTCCTGAATGATAACAACTATTTACAATAAAATTTTTAGTTTATAGCATTCAGTATTAGTATAAGAATATTTACTATAAAAATTTAAATGCATACAATTACTCTGTGTTTACAATGTACTATATAATATACACTCATAAAACTTGATGCAATCATGGCTTAGTAAGTGTATTCATTTTATTATATTTTAGTAAAGCTAGAAAAAAGATGTGAAAATATAAATTTTTTAACGTTCCCGACGGATCTCACTTATTTTATCTTTCATGTAATGGGTATTCATACAAATTCGAATTGTGTAGTTTCAAAAGTCAATATGACTAATAATTCTTTCTTCTCGACTCTGAATATATTCTCTCTTTTCCCAAATATTGAAAGATCATTTTTATCACATGTTAACTATATCGTACTATTTACTTAGTAAACTGTTTCGTTAATTATTAATGTTCCTGAACGCGCCATTAGCAGCAGTGTCGCTCACAAGAACAGTGGAGATAGTCGTAAGTGAGGTAAGCCTAGGATCTAAGGCACCCAGGACACTCTTCTTTGAGACGTCTCTCAGAGCTGGTGAGGACTTCATCCATCTTGCGGACATAATCCTAAATCCAAGGCATCTTCTCGACACTATTCAGTAGTCGTACCCCCGATACTTAGGAGGTTCTCTACCTCGTCACAGAGTATATCATCTAATAGTTTGTAGTTTAAGTTTTCCCAATTACCTAAGGCTGTTACTTGGATGCTTTGTAAATCGCATTTAACCCATGTAAAGTCCGACGTCCAGTTCGCGGTTTGTTGCATGTGTCATTCAAGTAGTAACCCAGTTTTCCTGGAAACTGTGGTCTAGATAACAAATCCTTCTGATGTAGAAAAAAACCTTAACTATCAATCAACTATTACCGATTTTATGCAGAGTAAATCTAAACTTATTCCCGATTCGATTATCCGAGGTGTATAATTTAATTTAATTATACTGCAGCCAAGCATGAAAAAAACTTTGCACGCTCATAAACTGAGCTATTTTCATTAAATAAACAAGGAAAAAAGAATAATACAACGACATTGTTTTTTTAGTTTTAAATAGATACATAAATGAGATCGAACTAATATTCGTATTTTAAAATAAAAGTTATAAAACTTTTTGCAATCAAAAATATGAAAGCATTCAATGTGAAACACTTCCTAAAATATGAAATGCACGGCAATGTCATTGAACTTGATTGATGGGATACGGTTCTGTACATTTCATTCGTACTTTATTTTACGTCGTTTGCACTGCGTAATCGCAATCGTAAATCTTTAATTCAGTGCAGTTGAAAAATAAGAATTACCATTTCTAGAACTTTTTATCTAAATACTACATAATCAGGTTATTCGTGTTGAAAATATTCTATTTTCCGTTATTTATTGACTTATTCTCTTCTCTACTATAGATTATATCGCTGTAAATATGAATATCAATCGTTAGCAAAACACATTTTTATGAAAAAAGTAAATAGTTTTCTAATAGGATTTCTCAAGTTCATTTAAATGCAATACATGAATTCAATATGATTTTAGTATTATTTTCCATCACTGATAGAATGCTCGGCATTATACTATAACTACATTCATTTCAACAAGCCAATGATGATCATTCCAGAACTACTTAATTTATTCATAACTCTATTAACAAAATATTCATTGATATTAATATTATACTGAAATAATCATTCTTGTTGCAAAGAGGAAGACTTGACTCAAATATTTTTCCATAACAGTAGACCTTTTCTTTCTAATTGTATAAAAATGTTTTAAATGAATTCTAATAGAAGATTCTTTCAACTCACATAATGAATTGATTAATCAATTTTCAAATGAAAAATTAAAAACTTTATCATAAGTAAGTATTAAGGACTTATTTTTGTTATTTTAATTAAACTCAAAAGAATAAATGATCATAATTACTTTGCTCGATCGATAATTATAATGCACATCACTAAAATGTATTTAATATTTTCTCGTATTTTGAAAATTTTATTAAAAATTTGTTTTTTTTTTATGGCAGATAACGCACTCGTTACGCTCGTGCGTCTAACACTGCCATCGTGGGCAATCGGCTAGTTTCCACTCTAGTTGCACAATGTACTATTAAACTTCTTCGATGCTGATAAATAAATTTGGATTGATATTTCGGTTTTTTTGTTTCATAAAAATTACTAGTGGTAATTATTGAATCATTATCTACGTTGTATTTTTGATCAATTGAACCATGAACAATTAAATGGATAAATTTTGATATAAAATGAATTTCAAATTTGCACTACATCTAGTGCTTATTATATCAATAACAACAAATTAAATAATGAATAAAACTATCCTGTAAATCAAAAATCTCAATTTTCGATAAATATATAATTTTTCATCTTCGTTAGCTATCTTTCAAATGAAAACTAGTTTTCATGCAAATTTTTCATTCAGAAATTACTGATATCTCGTATATGCAGGTTAATCCTTCCATTTACCATGTAAAGAGGGTCATTAATACTCGAAGAAATATTACATTGGCTATTAGAGTTAAAAATAACATAGTTGTGTAGTATTATATCTATACTAAGACATAAAGTAATTAAGCGAATGAAGCATAGAAGTAGACACACAAGTCAAGAGAATATAACTAGCCAAACTTAGGTCCGAGAGTCTAGAAAGCTTGTGTGTGCTATCCACCGACATTCTAACCTGTTACACCACAGAGCCACCAAAGTTAATAGCCTAACTCGATTTGTCTAATTCGACTACTGCCTAACTGCTTTCCCTCTGGCACTAAGGACGTGCACTCGATTTTCGAGCTAAGTACCATCCAATTTCAGTCGATTACAACCATAACTTCTTCTTTATGTCAATCATCAACATAACTTCATGGATATGTTAGTTAGCTAGCTCAAGAATAGCGAGACTCCATCCCATAATAACATCTAAGGTTTAATTACAATAAATGATCAATGTATTGTAAATTATTAATTCTTTGGAGCACTGTGGAAACAAAGAATTCTATATGATCATGCTTAAATAAAAGTCACTTATACATGGGCATGTATCAAGTTTGTTTCACCCATTGATAGTGTTGATGAGAACTAATCAAAAAAATAATTTTAACATACTTAATTTGCTTAAATCATACTTCACTTGAAAAATAACCATATCAATCAAACAATAGGATTAATCTAAGAAAATAATAAATTCCAGTCTCCCGCAAGATCTGGAGATGCGATACGCCAATCATGCGTTACCGTCAAAATTCTTGGCTACGGTGTTCTTTAATCATCCTGTGTTACTCTCAATAAATTATACAATAAAAGTTACGCGACTCAAACACCCTCGCTTTACAATAACAGTAAGATCCATTAGCAGAAATAAAGATACATCTTACTGGTGACGTTCCTACTCAGAGTCAGCAAATAGCTGCCTATGTAGCTGTCATTGATCTGGTTCAGTATCAACGGCTAGATATCCAGGTTTACGGAATACTTCTCCTAACGGTTTCCTTCTGGCCAACAACGGCTTCTCCAATAGTGAGAATAAACCCGATAAAATGGATCTTTTTTTCACAATTCACGTATGTTCGCGTTTGAATATAATTTATTGTAAGAGTCACGAATCCTAGTGATGTCTTTTCGACAAAACAGGCAAACGCCGAGTGAAGCTTCTGGTAAAGAATAGTTTATCCATTGCTTCTTAATTAGGAGTACGGCAAAGAGTTCAATTACACCCTCATCAATTATTTGAATTTTGATCAACTATTGATTGAATGGTGAGGGAGTATGAGACGAACGATCCTCACAATAAAACGTCATGCTACAGGATTCATCAAATGTCAATATCATTTCCTAACTCCTGGGTTATTTCAATATCAATCGGACGTCATAAATCCTTGGCTTATCAAATAAATTGTTATAATTATTAAAGTTCTTGAAATAGCTCCAATATCACAAGTATGTATCAATATTTACTTGAATTAGACTCAAAATTATTGATTAACCGATCAAATTTGACCTGATAATGGTCAAACACAGGTGATTTTATTCTTGCATCTCAGGTTTGAAGTCATCAATTATTAATTTCAATCATAGAAATTAATATCATGTCAATAGATTAAGTCATTAATTTATCAAGTTTCCAGAATTGAAGAGCTAAATGTAGAACTTTAAAAGTGACCTGACATATCTGTCTGGTTACAAAATCTTAATTCGAATCTGGTCAAGCGTGATCATGTATAACGTCTCCAATTTATGCATGAATCTATGTATTTCCAAACATATCTACTTATTCAATTTGTTTTATTAATTATAATCAAGCACAATCATACATTATTTGCTATCAGAAACTAGAGTATTTCACTAAGCATAATAAGACATCATGTCATATATAACTTTCTACATTGTGTATGATCAGACATCGTCATATATGAAAATGAAGTAAAAGAAGTATTAAATCATGTAAGATCAGTTATAGGTACATCTAAAAGCATATCTTATCATACATAATCATAATTATTCAAGCGCAATCCTAAAAAGTTGTTTATTCCCGGGATTGAAATAGCTTTATTTCAACATAGTTTTAAATATGAATATATACAAATATTGAAGAATGGATTCACCGGTGAAAAAAAGTTTTCACGGAAAATCAGTGTACAATACGTAGTAAACCTACGATGTAACAGAAGTTAAATGAAAGATACTCTTTTCACCATACACATGCAAAAAGTTTCGTCTTTCTTGCGAAACCTATTGAAGTTTCCATACGAAAATCTCACTTGTGGTTAAAAGTGTCCTACTTTTCCTTTTTACAATATGTGAAACTTTATTCTTGAAAGATTTTGATGAATTTGATGCTATGTGATTTTATGTGTATTAATCAAAGTAAAAACGACAATTATTGATCTTCCTAAAAAATACTTCTCTATCAAAGCTGGTCTAGTGCCATAAAGTTTTTATTTATTTTTCGTGTTTAGAAATATATTTTACAGTTGAGTGGTTGATAAAATTACTTTCGTAAAAGAGTTAACTAACAAAAATACTCACTGATTTTTGCGGTTCGATTGTATTTGTCAATCGATGGGAATTTTTTTTAGATGAATTTTTCACTAGTAATTTAAGAAAATAGAATTACTCATCTAGATTAATTGTTAGAACATTAACAAAAATATCATCTTAAAAAAGACACTATAAATTTTAGTGTCTTATTTTAAAACATTAAAATCGTTTATAAACGTTTTTTAGTGTTTTAAAATCGAGACAATGACAATCAAATGGACGACATAAGATTAAAACGATTTTAATGTTTTAAAATAAGACACTAAAATTTATAGTGGAATAATGATAAATTTAAAACTAAACTATTAATTTCATGCAATCATTTAATTGCTGTTAAGTAATTATTTATTTTTTTTTAATTTACTCAAGCATTTTTGAATCTATAATAACTTATTAAAAATTAAAAGGTTTTTTCGTCTAAAGTAGGTGGATAATCCTACTAGATATTTTTTAATAGTATTTAAGGATTATTTCAACTTTAACGTATCGAAATTTCACATTTTTATCTACCGTTTAACAACCAGATGAATGTCCTTAATTACTCTTTAAAAAAGGTGATAGTTACTTTTTAATAATATTTATTGTTAACAACTTTACTATTTGCTTTTAAATGATACAACATTTATTTATGACTTTTGTGTACATTCAACTTCTTAATTAATTTAGAATTCTTATTTAATTGGTTACTACACTAGAGTTATAGGAGTGAAATTATTTGAGCGTTATGTTGTTTACAGTTGTACAATTATAGTTAGTCAACTCGACCATTGATAAATGATTTTCATTTGCAGAATAACGATGCAGATTTCTGAATAGTCATAAAATTCCATCAATTACGAAACTCTAAATGTATACTTTTTTATTTTCATCTGTTTCATGTTATTATCCAACTATTCTCGTTTAACTATTGCTTTTTCATTGTAAGATCAACATGAATATAGATATAACATCAGTGAAAAATTAAGTGAATTGATATTTTTTTGTTATAATAACAAATAAGGTGATTAGTTTGGTACTATTCAATTATTACTAAAACAATTTACATAGATAGGACGGATTATAAAAGCTTAGAGACTTTAATAAAAAATCTTCACTCACAAAGGATTAAAATATATTCAACAAATATTTTTTATTCCCATTGTTAATAGAGATAAAAATCGTTGTAAATTAATTGATGAAATTGATTTATTTTAAAATACTTTTTATGATACAAATTTTTAAACTAGATTTGATTTATTACTGTAAAAAATAGTATTAAAAATATGACTTTTTCCATAAAATTATTAATTGTCTCAATACAAGGTATACTTTGAACCATTGAAACACAGTTTAATACTTATTAAAAACCTAGCTCTAATTCTAAATACTTTACAGATTTATTAAAGTATATTGAGATTAAGTGTCTCCCTCGAGAGAAATGAAACTTTGGACCTTTGTTGACTTTGATGGGACATAAAAAATATAGAAATCCTTCAAAGGATTTTCGATGTCAACAGACCATGACATTTTTATAGGGTTTCAAAGGTTTTATTCCATAAAAACTTCAGTATGTACTTGTACAATTTTGAAAATTGACAATTACCTCTCTGCAGGATTCATTTCGTTTTTTGATTTTCAAATACTTTTTCAGGTGCCTGTAGGCACGAAGAAGATTCATTGATTCAAGCCTTTCAAAATTATTAAAATATATATTAAAAATTGAATTAGGATTCATTTCACAGATCAAAGACTCAGAATGTATCTACTTAAAGTTAAAAAATCGTGTTTGTTTTTTAGATTTTTATTTACTCTTCAATTAATTGTGTTTTAAAAATCGTAAATATGAAATCTTATGAAGAAGAGTTTGGGTTGATGTGGGATTTTATAGTCGTCAATAATCAACAGTTAGTCACTAGACCCGAGTCGAGTACTTTCTATTGATTTTTTACGTGTGTTATATATAATTCCGTTTATACAAAGTATTCTAACTGTCAAGTCTTTATTGAATAAAGATTTCATCTCTTTGTTTGAGTTATTAGCTGGTGATTATTTTTTTTTCAGCTACCTTACTCAATTTCCAGTGTGTAATCCACATATAATTTGATTATTTTTGGAAACATAATGAAATACTCACATGAACCTTTTGAAACATACATCATTCATTACATTTATTTTTGTCACAATTCATAATTGAAAGTCCTTTGATCTGTCTATATCAAATCGATAATTTTAGACAGGAACGTGAATATGAAATGATCAAAGTTGAACTAATATAAAAACTATGCCCAAAATGTCTGTAATTTTTAGATTTCAGTTATCGTATAAAGCGTTAATAAAAGAGCGAAATGGTTAAAATTTGTGTGGTCATAAATGAAATTTAGAAAAATTTATTAACAAATCAATTGTAGATTATTAAGCATTCTTTTACAAGAAGTTGATAATGTTTGATTAAAAATTCAATCAAATTTAACTTCAAAGAGTGCAAAAATTACATTTATTGGAATCACATGTAGTAAACCATATTTTATCTTACAAAGGAATTGATTAAACAATGCTTTTCATTAAATACATACCATAGCATACTTTGTCAAACCTAATATATTATGTATACATCCAGATAATAGCCAGATATACTAAATATGCTTCAATATTTTTCCACTTATTATTAGATTAATTTATCTAGTTATTCAAATTATGATTCCCTTCTCTTAAAAACAGTTACTATTCAAAAGTCTGCATATTATTGAAAAACTATTTAACAAGAATTTTTGTATTTTTCCATGGATATTATATTATCTTAAATGTTTTGAAATAGCTATTATTTGTACTCATTTTCTCGCACCAAACTTCTTTTACACACGTAGGATGACTATTCATTGACCACACTACTTCTTTCAACATTATGAGCCTATACATATTTATTTTTTTGAATGTCTCAAATTATTCGAAAGTTTTTCATTTATATTTTGAGGTAACATTTTCTTATCTCAAACGAAACTATTTAGCATCGTGTTTGCCTAATTAATTATTTGCATAAATTTTTATCCAAGTACAGTGTATTGTAGAAATTTTGGTTTCAAATTTTCATCATATCTTTAATGAGTATTTTAATTTCATTATCACTAGGGGTCGTGAACTAAATAGGCAAAGTAATACTAGCATTAATAACATGGTTACATGCGGCTAGCGGTTATATAAATACACGAGTTTACGATGGTAGGTTGATAGCAGTCTACAACGTCAAGACCCTCATATAATTTCTCACCTTGTACGTATGTACACTGTTTTCTACAATATTAGTTGTATAAATATTAGAACTTCATGTGTAGATTTTTTATTTCTTTTTTGATCTTTTTTACCTTTAAATAAACAAAAGGACCAATCATATAATTTAAAATAATTACTCTAAGAATGAATTTTTTAAAATTCATTATTCAAGTTATTACTTAGATGCAATTTATAAAAATGTTAAAGTCGAGCAAATCCCCTGACTAAATACGAAAAATTCAATTTTGATTATAGTGAATCAAACGTAACCACGAGTATAAAATATAGATATTAATATTTTATTCATAGCTTTTATTTTAAGCTTTAAAAATAAATAATTAAACAGCTGAAAAATACAAAAATAATGATAATTATTGGTTTAAATGTTTTTAAAAAGCTTTTAGTTCTTATCAAGTTTGCATCTGTTTAGGGATGAAATAAAAATAATAGAGAAGAAAACTCTTTAAAAAATGAGGCATAATAAAAAAAGTAGTTAATATAAAAAATAAAAAACAAAACGAGGAGAACAGTTAAGATAGTGAAGAAAATAGCATGGCGCGAAAATATTATTCCAATGATTCTTTATGCTGTCCTGCATAATTCTTTGTGTGGCGCACGTTTAAACATCGTAAATCATTAGAGATGACTTATCAAAAAAGTAGGGTGTAACAAAAAAACTGCAGAGAAAAAGCAAGATTAGAAAGACAAGCAGTGTCGATACGGAAATGTCATAAAACTTTCTGGAAGTATTCAAGATTCACACGTGGAAAGTTTTTATCGATAATGTCAAGTCATCCATATCCTAGATGATACGCTTTGTTCGAGTATCGATGCCGGGGGTAAATATTCGATCTCTTATCAATGATTGTAAAATAATAGAGAACATTACATAAAATACTGACTATTTGTTTGAATGTAGAAAAAGTATTTTTATGCGTTTTAAAAATATTGTAAACTATAGAGACAGCTACAAAAATATAAATGAAATTATTAATAAAAACTTATTTATAATATAAAAAATTATTTAAGAGTTCAGTGGCAAACTTCCAGAAAATCCAAATCAAGCGACAGAAATGAATTTTAAATTGTCAGTGTAAATAATTTATGAATAAAAAATATTCAGTTTTGACTACACTTTATTTTATAATTCATTATCAACGATTGCAGTAATAGAACTTGGACCAGTGATAAATTTAATTTCACTTTAAAATACAGCAACACAATTAGAATAAACTAAAAAGTTATTTAGTGGACGTAATAAAACATATAACAGTTAATCAATATATTTATTGTTGAAATTTTCCTTGTGTTCAGAAATAAACTTCTTCACAAAGAAAATAGAAGCACATTCTGAATGCCTTCTATATATATATATATATATATATATAATGATTCAACACCCGCATAATCAACGTGGATTTTACAAGGGAAAAGTTTTTGCTCATGACAAATCATTCAAGTGATTTCATGCAGTTGAGTGGCCCTGACGTCGATCGATTGATAAAATAGAAAAAGACACAATCAAACAAGAATGGAAAGATAAGAATGATTTATAGATCGAAGAGATAGATATTAAGTTGCCGCAAAACTTATAACAATGTCTAGAGCATAAAGAAGATGTATATTCTCTTTGGCATTGTACATACATCACAATTATATTGAATTATAATATACGCATAATAGAAGCAATGTCATGGTATGAAACTACCCTCGAATATTACTCTCTTGTTCCTTCATAATATGATCGTTGACACTTGTCACGAGCATTTCACTTGAAGGGTGTTAGAATGAAAATCAAAGAGAAAGACCAAATAAGAGAGAGTGAGAAAGAATGAGAAGAGGAATACAGGAATATACTAAAGTGAACTGGTAATCTCGCACGTTGAACTATGGCACAAACAAATCCATCAGTTGAATGCTGAAACCCTCCTCTATTTGGCTAAAAGCCAACGAGATTATTATTTCCGACAGATCGAAATATCACTGTAACTATGTTCTAGCACAAAAAAAAACATGTATATTTAATCGTACGATATGTTACTTTGCCAATAACGATAAGAAAATTCTTTATACATTGGTATAATCGTAAATGTAACACTCGATAAATATTATTTATTAGGTTGTTTATTGAAAATGTTTACAATGTTTAAAGGATACTTGGATATTCAAATGATATACGGATGACCCTTCGTATATTTACAAAGGACAACACAGCTGACAAAAATAAAAAGCAGTTGAAACATAACACGATAATGACAATGTAAGCAATTTTAATAAAAAGTAGAAAAACATCTTTGAAAAATTATTCTTAATCAGTAAACGTAAAATATTATATTGATTTTTTTCATTCCACACATTTGATATTCGCGTTTTCGATTGATAAGACTTTTTGTCATCACGAGTAGCTGCTAGTAAGTTTCTATCATTTTATGATGAATGCTTTTCAATGACTAGGAAATAGAATTTCATTCAACGTTCTGCAAATAGTATTCGTAATCATGAATTCATGAAGTTCTTTCACTCGTAGATCTCAACTCATTTAATAACCGTATCGCGACTGATGAAGTAGAAAATCTTACACCTGGTAATGAGACCAAAATAGAAGAAATCATAGAAATCGAAGGACATTTAAAGAAAACAGACGCTAGATAAGAAAGCAATAGAAGTCTCACCAAATATTCTTTTCGTTCAAAACAACCGAAATATTTATCATCTTATTATTCAATTCCATCAATGAGGCTATGTTTTAACATAAAAAAATTTTTGAATAAATAACCTACAATATAAAATGTGCAGTTAACACCACTCGTATCAGAAAATTTCGTTCCACGACGTACCCCTCGTGGGACTATGGAGAACACAATTATTTTTTTGGTAAATGTGTTCAACCTCCAAAAATTTTCAAAAAAAAAAAAATTGTGTTCCCCATAGTCCCACGAGGGGTAGGTCGAGGAACTCCCCCACTCGGGAATATTCGAAGAAAGAAATTTTTTTATACGGGCAGCACATCAAAATTGTGGATGCAATACGCTAGAATGTTAGAATTGCGTATGATGTTATGATCCGTAAGAGTTTGAAGTAAACAGAATTTCTTTAAGTAGAAAGGTATGTCTGACCATGCCCGTATCTACTAGACAATGGACGTCCATCTATCCGTTGGAATTATAGACGATGTCTGCTTAGTCTACTTATCGAAAATGAAAACGAAGTTTGAAATATTGTAGTGAGAAAAGAATTCCGGAGAAATAAAGTTATAGAAGCTTAATAACTATAATCAGATATAATGGTATATACAGCATGTGTGGAATTAAATCCTTGTGGATATTGTTAATGCTTCTTTATATTTATAGTAAATCTGTATTTTGCGTGATAAATTGTGATAAATACAAATAATGGATGATCTTATTCTTGGACTCTTAATTTTATTAGTATCCTAAAAGGGATAAATGTAGAAATATTACAGAACATTACTTTGTCCCAAGTTGAAAAGTCAGACCAAGTCACACGAACCAAGTCTTAAATTCGAAAAATACAATAGATGTGACGTCAAACGTGACACGTAGAAGCTGCCATGACTGAAGTTTCACGTTCTCACACAAACACACAAAAACTCTTTAACATAGACGTAGAAAACTCAAAATTGTCAGTAGAAGTGAACTCTTTTTGATATAGACCAGAACGAAACTGAGTAACAAAATTGTTCGTATTATGGTGTTAAACCTGACTTGTCTCGTCGATTGTAAGTCTTTTCCTAACATTCCGATTCGTTAAAATTTCCTACAGAATAAGACTAAAGAAGCTGGCTACTGTACTTGGGAGCTGAGACTCAAAAATATTTATTCATTTTAGAAGATTATCACTTTGCTTTTGAATAACTCTTTCTTCTGTCTTGAATTTAATCCCAAGTCGAAATATAAAATCTATTTTCATCCTATTTCTATGACTATCCTTTCTTTAGGTTTAACTTAAGATGAACAAATCCTAATTAAAATCGGAATACGCAACTCTTATTTTATACTTTTCCTGGTTTCAATCTAATTTTATTTGAGATTTAATTAATTTTATTTTAACAAAAACATACTTTTCTATAATTATTAATTTTATTTTAATTCTAATTGGGCTGACTATCAGCATTAAAATCATGTGTATTATTAAAAAAGTATGAATGAAATGGAAGTTATTTCAATTATTTCCATAAGTACTACTAGATATTAGCAAATTAATTTATGAGGTTGAAATCAGGCTATTCTGTCTATATCCTAATTTTTACCAACTCTAGAAGAATAAAAATAGCATTAGGATTAGAAAGTTTAAATGAGGCTTTATCATTCAGATTTTGATCTACTTAAAAAATGAAACAGAAAAATATTAGGATGAAAAGGTTGAATCTAGGATAGAAAGGATGGGAATAGTATGAAAAGTATCAATTTAGGTGTTATATTTTGACTCGGGATATTTTGAAGCATTCTCAGCCTCATTATTCAAGATAATCTTCGATTCAAGATGTCCTTGAATTAATAATTTGGATATAAAGAAAGTGTTCAACTGCTTGCAAGGTCTAGATAAGTTCAATTTTAATAAATAATAGTCATTAAAAAAAAATAAATTAATATTCATTAAGTTGATATACTTAATTACATTATATTCGATTAAATAATTATCAATTGTCACTTTTTGAAGTCTCTGTTTATTGCGAAGAAGCTCTTTTTCAATATATTTGTAAGTTACCTAATGGAAGACGCACAGTGCTCGCATAACAAACGAATGGACCATATTAAGGACTGGACCATAATCCTACCTTCTCTATCAAGAAAATTTCAAATTTTATCCAGAATTTAAACGGATTTGAAACTATTTTAAATTTCCTGTTCTCAATTAGACCTTATGGAAACTAAATCCAAACTTTATTTTTAGTGGTAAATACAAAGATCAAAAAAATTGACGATTCACTAAAATTTTTATTAGGGATACAATTAATAGTTGAATAATTGTTTTCCTAATTAGATCTAGTAATTATGGAGACTATTCACTGCATAGTTTAAAGCATATCCTATTTAGCTCTTGTTGAGGGATCATTATGTTTATCAAATATCGATCAGTTACCATATTTTCGCCAATATTAATTATGACCGGAAATAGTAAATCTTTACATAATTTATGATCAACCTTTTCCAGTACTCGTCGGTATCACCATTTGTAAATTGTGTTACCATCATTGCAACTTTTTTGCATCGAGCGGAAGCGTGAATGTGTGAAAAATTTCTCCACATGACTCGCGTTGATTAACTTATACTGAATGACCCTTGAACTTTAATTCTAATTTATTTCCAATCATAACGCGTTAATAGTTAATTCTTCAGGTGACAATTATTGAACTAATAACTGTTCATAATATTAATAGCTATATTAATATTAATACTCTTAATATTTATTATTTCAAGGAATACGAAACATTTTATTTATTATGTATTTATAAAAGCAATAACATTATTATTAATAAGACACTATTATTCGAAATCTCAGTTTAAAATTCATTTCTGCTAAAAATTAATGTCATAAAGCAATCATTGTAAATCTGGAGTGTATTAAAATCTATGGTTTGTTTACGGCGTTTAAAATTGAAGATGTTTAGGTATGTTTACTGTAACACACTTTGGATTTACAGTGATTACAGCACTAAATTTACTATCGAAAAGCAATGTGCTCTTTGTGCCATTCAATGTCTAATATCATTAAAAAGAAGTAGGGGAGATAGAAATAAAATGGACTTTGGGGTAAATTGAATTTTCCAAATAATCTCAATGCGACAACATATAAAAATATGAATATTTGATTAACAAAGTCTTATGTTATAGTAGTAATAAAAGAATAAATAACTCTTCTGTTTTTTAAATTTCTGAAAAAAAGATGAAAAATTTAAATTGTCATGCTACCTTATAATTAATGATACCTTAAGCGATAATTATACCTTCAGTTTTCGTAATTTTAATTCTTATTTTCCCTACGGAGTCCGTGTATTTAAAAAAACTCCATTTTATTTAGTAATTACTGAACTAATAATTAACCATACATAACCATTAAAATATTTGAAATAAACTTTTAAAAATTTATGAAAAGATGTATCGGAGCAAATTGACTCTGTATAATAGTATCTGATGACGTATAAGAGATGCGCAGTCAGTTTGTCTAGTCTCATATGAGATCTATTTCGACCTTTTTGATACTTGATTAATTGAAAGTTGTGCTAGATCTTCATTTTTTCCACCTATTTTACAATTAATGTCTCGACCATTAAATTCTATTTGTAATTTAAATTTCTTGTAATTGATTCATGTTTATTTAAGGTCAATGTTAGTTTCACGATTTCGCAAAAAAAAAAAACTATTATTACGAATAAATCGATACATTATTCTTAACTTTTTGTGGTTAAATTTACACTGGTCTGCCTCTATTTTTCTATATAAATAATATTATTTTATCCCAGAGCAATCTCCTGCTCGTCATCAGCAAAAATTTAGGAGATTTTGAGAGATGAAATAAAACAGTCAGAGATGCTGCTCCATTGTCATCACGGATGTCAAGAACACCCATGATTTTCTCTTGCTATCGACACGTGCCTATTGAGTTAGTCCATTGTTCCGTAAAGTGGATACTTCGTGATATTCAGAAAAAAGAGGAGTAGATTTTCAACACAACATCATGAAACTAGTAAATCAATGAAGCGTTCGAATCATTCAATTCACATCCGCAAACCTTTGGTTGCTACCGATCCCACCATTACATTTCAAAAGCTTCGTCAACGAATACGATGGACAGTTTGTTCTTTCACTAGCTTTTTTGCTCATTCTATAGTCTCTTTCAATATCAAAAAACTTTCAGACTTGTTAAAGGTATACCACAGACAAAGGCCTCACCACAATCGTTAGTGAGCTGACAACTTTGTCAACAAAAATGCTTTTAGAAGTTCAGTATTATCAAGCTTCAGGAAGATATCATAGCAATGACCATTTCAAAATTGAATTCCAAGTATCATAAATAATCCATTTAAGAAATTCGATTGTTTCAATTAAATAAAATTCATTTGAAACTAGCTTTAGTCACAGCCCTCGTAGAAATGAAAAAAATGCCCTAACACGATTCAGACTGAATTAGATTTCAGTAGAGATGCTGTAATACGGTATCTTTATAGGGCCTCTATTAAACATTATGGAAGAGTTTCTTTTAGGGTATCCTAGATAAACCCTCCCTTATCGCTATCTAGTCTTAACTGAACGAACTTATCATAACATTTTTAAATTATTCTCCAAAAGCTTCAGAAATCAAATAAAAATATTTTTTTCTCACGTAAACTCTGAATCCGATTTACACTTCCCTCTATTTATTTTTTACTCGGACAACTTACCTAAAACAATTAATATTCCCCAAACATTCTCAATAATTACATATTAGTCTCAAGAGGACAACATCTCGCATGGGGAAAATTTGGTGAACTTTTGAGGAACTAAATTTTTTTATACGAGTCGTTGGGGATTCGAACCTTCGACCTCTCGAATGCACTTGACTTAAACTGTTGCTTTAGTTCACTCGACCATTCTGACATTAATACGAAGAAAGAAATATGGGTATACATGCACATATTTTTAAGCCATTCGTAGAATATTTGTTAATATTTAAAAAATTCATCATCATGGCTCTCCACGTTCCCTTGTCCTTCTGCATGAAATTAACTCATTACTATTATTTCGACTTTCCTGGGACAAATCGGCTAGAACCTTAATTCTAATATTAATATAAAAATGTGTACATGAAAATTCTTGGAAACTTTGGTAATTATTTAGAATTAGAACTCTAGTCAATTTTTATAAAAATAAAAATATCAGTGCTGTTTAGTAGTCTGGGTGCGACCCGAAAGGTCCTCAATACTAACTTCTCAGCGGAAAGAATGATAAGATTTAGCTGATTTACCATTTTTCTAGTTTTTTAATTCTGCAAAAAAAAACGGCTAGGCCGATTTCGTTAAAAGCCGACAAATAATTCCATACGCACATACGAACATACACACACACAGACGTCCACTCAGAAATTATTGTATTCGACTCTGGGGGTCTTGAAACGTGGAGATATGTCAAAATTCGGGATTCGCAAAATCGGACCCATCACTATAACTTCCCACAGGGGAGTTAAAAATTGATTGTCAGATAAAACCTAATTTTCTTATAAATATAAAATGATTTACGATATTTTAGACTGCAAACCAACTATAAAATTTTATAAACATTATAAGAAATTATTAGTATATTTATGTTATTAGAAAAGTGACACATAATAAAATGATGTAGAATAAGTATAAAAATGAAAATGCAAACATTTCTGTACAGTCAACGTAATCAGAGTTTTTTTATAAAAAAAAACATTAAAATATACATATATCTTAGTCGTGAAAAACAGAGATAGGCAAAATAAATATCAAAAAGCCAAGAGAAAGACTAAGAAAACAACGAATAGGGATTGAAGGGTAAATCCAGTGGGAGTCGTTAAGCTGTCAGGCAGAGGAGTCATAATTGAATACATCCCTATGGTCGGGTATGTAGCGGCTATATTTTCTAAGCGAGTATGAAGAATAACGCCATATAACAGAGCACGACGGAACTCTTATTTTTGGCTCTGCCTTCTATTTTACCAAGAAGAAGGGTAGAGAAAATGTAGAACTGTGGTGTTTTCTTCTTCAAATTGGGCTAATATACTCGTTTAGTTGTGCGTTCACGCTCACACGCAAGGCAAATCACTAAAACCCGCAGGAAGCAGAAACACCCACTGTGCTCATCGTGTTACTTTTGCGATGTTGGATAATCCAATGAGAGAACAGCTACCGTAAATCAAGCCCGATAGTTACGACGTAACTCTCTACTTTTTCTTTCATTTTTCGCCGCAAAGTGATATCCACCCGCTCTTTTGTTTCTTCATGTCCTTCTTTCCATTCTTCGCTATTTTACCTCTTTACCCTTTTTCTTCTTTTTTACTGCCTTTTCTTTGAACGTTTTTTTTTTTTTTTTAATCACTGCTACCCACTGATACCTTCTATTCCATCCAATCGTTCGAACTGTTACAAAGATCGTCATTCTGTAATTAATTACTTCAGTTATATTGTAGAACTGAATTTTCCGATAGCAAATATTTTTTCATTTTCAATTTATTGTATTTCTTCTATCTATAATTGCCTTTTTTTAGTACTTTCTGCAAACAAAACTTTTATCTACCTATGTTTTTCGAAGAATTCAGTATATCCGTCTATCTTTAATGTTTCAAGCAAACTAGAATAATATCGACCGACCTGAACTCGAACACTCATTCTCGAATTATTTCTTTCATATATAAAATCATAACTCTTGAATTGAAAAACTTTTGCCTTACAGAATATGAAACAAAATCTTTTGAAGTATCAATTTTTGCTGCGTTGAAAAGTTGTTCATCAATTTTTTATCGTTACATTTATTTTCACTTTACAGATCCCCTTATTAAAAATCTCATTTAGCTATCTATAATTCTTGTCGTATACAAAGAGATTTAAAAATGGAAAATTTCCAATATTTAAAATCAAACTTAAGATGTCTTAGGAAAATATTTACCTCTACAGTAAAAATTTCATTCTAGTACTTGGTAATTTATTTACGATTTGTAAAAATATTACAAATTTTATTCAGGAGATAGGACGATTTTCACTCTTTGCTTTTTTTCTTAATTTATGAACAATAATAATTTATTTACAAAAATATCAAAAAGAATTATCTAAGCTATTCTTTTACATCAAAAATAAAAGACTTTTTAGAATTCAATTTGTATTAGATTAAATATGTAAAATGTCTCGTGTTAGGAATACATTAGAATCGAAGTTACTACAACAAGAGCTAGCAGTTTTCTTTGCTTACTAGCAAGCGTTTTGTTTAGCACATGGTTTACCACCTTACTGGGGAGGCAATCACGCAAGAATAAATAAATAACGAGATGACGAGTACATCTGTTTGATGATGATTTAACTGCAAGGTTTCTTTTTATTGAATAATTGAATTTCCATTATTCACAGTAAATTCGAAATGTATTTATTTATAATTTAATTAAGAATCACAATTATCAAAATAAAAAAATGTTTATAGAAAAGTTAATAAACTTTGAATGTAATTCAATTAATTTGTTTCAATTCAACTCAATTATTTTCAATCGAATGAGATTTAACTGTCAATTTTTTAGAGTGTAGGCATAACTAATATTGAGACTATAAGAATCATGAGATATAGCTACTTATGTTCCAATCATATGTTAAAGGTACGATAATTCGATTTATATAGTACGATATATCATAAGTATACTTATGACTATAGAAAGTATAAGTTAATAATTGTAGTAGCCATATTAATCTAGTAAATGCTACAAAATAGCTGTTTGAATCACTTGTAATAAGTTGAAAAGAAATATTGATTGAACATATTTGTTATCTATGTTGTCTCTTTCAACCTAATACTTTGATATCCAAGTAAATAATACATATTGGGAATAACATTCAGTAGGATACAACTGTTATTGAATAGAATAAGCTCACTGTGAGAGAAGACTATTTAAAAAAAAACAATAAAATATTGATAGTATCGAGCATTTTTTTTTTTACATTATTATCCACATTATTAATAAATCAAGCAGATGGAAAACCTATCTTATAATAGAGCTACAAAGTGATGGACATCAATAAACTATCATTATAAATAAAATAAATTAAGAACATAGGATGATATAATAGGTGTTTACTGTACATCATTTGATGAATATAGTGTCTGTATGTCTTCCTGAATAAAAGCAAGTTTTGAAAAGTATCTCACGATTATCTTCGAAACTCTATCTCTAGGCTATAAATAAATACACAAATTAATTTTTGCTAATGAGCAATCAAGTTGTTGGGAATTTATCGTTTTAAATTTATCATTTGTGTATCAAAACATTTTTAAAGAAGTCCTAAAAAGTACTGCTCCCTCTTAAATTTAAAACAATTAAAGATTGGAACTCCCTTAATTAAAAAAAAATTTTTTTTATACAGTTAGTGATATGTCTTCTTTCTCCGATTTCTTAGCTATTCACTTTTTATCAGAAGTTTCAGATTTATAATGATTCATTGAAATGAATATTGACATCATCAGGATTTGTTATCACTGCAAATCGTAGTGTTTTATGTTAATGTACTTAAAGTGTTTTAAAATGACGTCACCCATTCGGTTAACATTGTAGTTTTTTGCACTTTTATGCACTTGGAAGTGTCTAAAAAGCTACTACAATATTAATCAAATGAGTGACATAATTTTAAAACACTTTAAGTACATTAAAATTAAACACTACGATTTGCAGTAATGATAAGATAGATTTTTTAGGTCGTTCAAAAATATCAAGCTATTGAAAAAAACGTATTGTACTGCGAATCATTTTAGAATATATATATTTTCTTCTACTGGACATACGTTCATGCATAAACTATTGTCATGAGTTTACAAAACACTCGAAAATCTTGATCCATAAATAATAATAATATATAACCTCGACTAAAATCTCCTGTATTTTTGCTTCAAAGGTTCTTTGCTCAAGTTACGAAGATATTATAGACATACTGAATAATGAATTGACTATCAAAGCACACTTGAAAAAATATTAAATAAAAATTTTAAAAAATGGGTCTCAACACACGACGAATTTCCCATTAAAGCTCTCTGAATAAATCTGATAAAACAAAGAAATATGAAAATATACTGATGGAGGAAAGTTGTGACTGTTAACATATCATTTTTTTATAGTCAGAAATATTTTTTTTAACCCTTTAAAAATATCTTGTAATATTAAAAATACTTCGGTTATAATAACACTAATTTTTTATTTAGAATTGTTAAATCTTTTATAATAGTAAACAACTAACTTAGGTTTCACAGTGCTGTCTACTGTCAGATCAATAAAATGAATATATATGTATTTTATCATTCATCAAACGACTTTGCTCAAACTTCTTTCAGATTTTATTCATTGCATTGTCTTTCGTCTGAGATATCGTTAATGAAAAAATCCCAACATATTCACATAAGTAGATACATCCATCCATCTATTTTAAAAAATAATCAGTACACCCTAAATATTTTAAAACGTAAAGATTTTACAAAATGTCGAATTTCAAAAATAAGCTTATTAAAAATAAATTTTTAACAAGAAATTATAAATCACTTATCATTCATATTTACAGTACATATTTAATGCTCATGACTAGACAGATTTTCATTATGATCATAGTTGTAGACTTTTAAACATTAATCAAATTAGTATATCATTAGCAATTTTATAGGAAAAAAATAGGTCTGAGCACACTTTGTCTGGGCTTACACAACGTACTTCCCATTATTAATTGTTTATAACAAATTCATATTGTTATAAACAATTTATAATTGTTAAGAGTCATATGTCTGTCTTGCGCTTAAAAGTATCTTAAATAGTCAATCTTTTCATTTATTCATCACTAGTTTTTTTAATTTAAAATAAAAAACGGCTGGACCGAATTCGTTCAAATTTCTTTCAGATCTTCTTTATAACAATATTTTTCGAATAAATTTTGGTTGAAGTCGATATTTTGATTCGTTCTTGAGATATCGAAAACGAAAAAAATGCTGACATACATACGTACGTACACACACACATCATTTTAAAAATTGGTCAGTATGCTTGCAAATGTCTTGAAACGTGGAGATATGAAAATTCACATTTCACCAATCAACCCGGTTACAATAACTTCCTTATGGGAAGTTAAAAAATGTGATCCACAGCAACTCAATTAAAGAAATTGCTTTCTACGATCAATTTTTATTGAATCCGATAGCAAACACATTTAAAACGGATCTTTCTAACAAACGAAACAGTATACACTGAGAGAAATGGAATAGTTGGATTTACAATGTAATGTTAATTTTCCATTTACAATTTTATATTTGAGTCCTTTTATAGTAAGAAAAGGACTCCACTATGATCTCTCAAATGGAAAATTAACATTACGTACTAAATCCAACTATTCCGATTTTTTTCAGTGTACTGTTATATATATGTATATTTTAAAATGTCATAACTAAGGAATTTTTTTTCCATGTGTTATTTAATGTTGCTGATTAAATAACATGTTGCTGATAGTGCTCGGAAATCTTGCTTATACCTAACTTTACTTTTGTCATTTTTAGCTAAATGCATCTTTTTTTTTCTAACGTTACCCTTATTACATCAGTCACATTTTTATTTTTGTTTTCTTTTATTAAAAAAATACAGATACATTGACGATTGGTATTCTTGGAAAATTATTTTAGTTGGAAGTTACATTTTTGTCATCAATATTCTGATAGAATTTTAGTTTTTACTTTTATTTCATTTACATTAAGAGAAATACATAGTTGCATTTACCACTATTAGTTCGAATAGAAGTCAACTATTTTCTATTGAATGAGAAATTAACGCTAGATCATGAATCCAACTATGAAACTCAATTATGAATTTTTTAGAGTGTAT
Organism: Chelonus formosanus; assembly: GCA_028641665.1. Taxonomy (NCBI): domain Eukaryota; kingdom Metazoa; phylum Arthropoda; class Insecta; order Hymenoptera; family Braconidae; genus Chelonus; species Chelonus formosanus. The sequence goes on from CM054001.1 coordinate 5,357,306, forward strand.
ATAAATATAAATAACTATATAAAAATTTTGGAAAGCAAAACCCTTCGATATAAGTAGTCCGTGAAGTGGATCATGAAAACTAAGAAACTTCTTAGAACGTTCTGAGCTGTAAAAGAGAATGGAGATATTGAGACCTCATGAAAGTTTCGTGAAGTTTAATAACCTGACTGCTTTCTTTGTTGTGGAAATAAATTTATAACAATCCCAACTGTGCATTTGGAAGTTATTGTAATAAGTACGCTTTTTAAAAGTCAAATTTTGATATACCTCTACATCTGGAAATCTCTAAAATCCAATTTCATTGTTTTTAAACGGATGAGTGTATGTCTTTCAGTTACAGAATTATTTCAATTGATGTTTAATTGCACAATGATCACCTGATTAAATTTGCGTGGTATTACATTCCGAACAATGATTGTTTAAAACACTTATCAACAGTGACACATTGTTATTAATAGCTGAATAAAGGCTTTATGTATGTATTAATACATACATTAATAGAATATAATACATGATATAATATATTATCAATAATTACTAGGAAATATACTCCTAAACAATTACATATAGTTTATTACGATTGTACCTACATTGGTGGTGGATCAGATGAGAGTTGGGCTGACTAAATCGTACTCATACTACTTTTTTATATTGAATGGTCGTACAAATTGATTCACGGAGAGAAAGGATTTGTAAATATTACTCGAATAAATAGTAGTTTGTCGCTTCGGGTACAAAACTTGCAATAAGCAATTGTTTAATTGGTATATATTACAATTTTTTTTCAAATATTACAATTGGAGTGTGTAATAAAATTTTTACAAGAAAAAATTGTAATGTATACCAATTAAACAATTGTTTATTCCCATTTTTATAACGGAAGCGACCGATTACTATTCATTGGAGTAATATTTACAAATCCTTTCTCTCCGTGTTGGGGTAATTATTTAGTTTAGGTTGCATACGCCCGATTTTCTTGAAATTTCAGTATGTTGTGGAAAAAATATGCGCCCAACATATATATTCTTTTTCAGCATAAAAAACTGTATAACATACTAAAATTTCAAGGAAATCAGGCGTATGCAACATAAACTAAATAATTACCTTGATTGTTTACTGTATCTTATAAAATCAATATAATAAAATAATATTTAATTTATTATAGAATCAATTATTGATAATCTAAAGAAAACATAAAAATTGACATTTCAGTTCATGATCACTTCTTAAATTAATTGTGTGATACAATTGATAAATTATTTACAATATTATTGTTAGTATAAATGTAAAAACAAATTAAACCTGAAATAGAATGGACATATCTGTAAAGATAGGTATAGGATATAATAAAAAAAAATCTTCTAGATACTTTAATAAAATTTTTAAAAAAGTAAAAAAAAGAATGTAGTGGAGTAGAATAAGTGCACACACAAGTACGCGCAGACAGACGGGGGATGAAGTCTCGTCTCGGTGAGTTGAAATTACAGGGAGTGATCCTTCGGTAATAGACTCTCTCGACAAGACTTATAGGATTTTGTGAAAACGAAGGTAGAAAAAGTATTAAAAGAAGTGGAAATTAAAAAAGAAAAAACGACTAATACTGAATCAGGTGTATATGATATACAATTAGCATCGATTTTATTTTCTTGAAGTGTATGTTTCATAAAATCAGATTAACATACTTTTTAATATTATAATGTTCAAAAATAAATAAAGAGCTCTCAATTTTGTAATATTAATTTATGTAAAAATCATTATTAAATTTTTTTCGTCATCAATTTGTCAATGACATGATAGGAAAGATATCAATGATGTTTAGAAAGAGTTAATAAAATATTTGAAAAGAATGTATAACAGTAATGATACTAATACAAAAGTCTGAATAAGGTAGATGAATATAAATGAGAAAGAAATAAAAAGTGTAAGAGAAGCCGCAAAATTACAAATGGGAGTAGATTTCTCGTAAACTAGAGAGATAATTTCGACTACGATCTACCTTCAGAATATTCAAGTAGACTTAAGAATAGGGGGTAAGTCAATTTTGCACTACGTCCTTTTGCCTAATCCCGTTTCCCGCTCTGTTTCCTAAGAGAGTAGCTCGTTTCACGGTCGCACGATCGTGTTATCGAGGGATAGAAGTGGTCGGTGGCTAGGGACTAACGCAAAGCTAGATTTTCTAGATTAAATTCTATCATTCACAACGTTAGGGAAAATACTACACTGATTTTCTGTGAAAAAACACTTTTAGTACTTTTGAGAAAACTAGCATAGCTTACATGTTGATAAAAATAACTATCAATTTCTTTTCTAATATTATAAATCAACTAGCAGATTTCCGCAACTTCGTTTGCGTAATGTACATGTTTACGTCACATAATAATAAACTGATCGGAAAAGTTTTAACATAGTATGTTGGTAGTTCAAAGAATAAGCCACTCCCAGATACTGATTGTAGTGTCATAAAATTGGCACATTAACGAAAAAGATTCGAATTTCAACATAAATTTGCATTTTTGCTCTTTGACAATATGACTTATAACGTAGTTTTTTCTCCATATCGCTTATAATAAGTTCAGTACTTCTTAACATAAAAAAAAGTTTCCCGTACATTTTTCCTTTAAAGTAACTTTATTTTTGTAAAAGAAAAAATTACGCGTTAGAAAAACTCAAGTACGGTGAATAGATCCCGTTGTCTATCGTTTATAACGAATTTGATTAATATCCTAAAAAAGAACTATGCTCTTAGACATTTCACATGGTTTGTAACTTTATTTTACTGAAAGAAAAATTTTCGCGTTGGAAAAACCTAAATACGTTTAATAGATTCCGTTTTCTATTGTTTATAACAAATTTAATTGTTAGAAACAAAGAGACTAATTTTCTATAAATTCTATATAGTTTGTAATTTTATTCAAGTAAATCAAAAAATTACACGCTGAAAAAACTTAAATATGTTGAGTAGATCCTGTTTTACATTGTTTATAACAAATTTAATTTTTATAAACAATTTACATAAACAAAAAGTAGCATATAACATTTCCAATGACCGCCTCTGCATGTTTGCAAAATTTGGTTTCAATCAGATAAGTCGTTTTCGAGATTACCGCGAACAGACAGACAGACACCAGAAATTTATAAGTAGTGAAGATGATATATTAACTCTCAGGTTTATTGATTGATGCCAAATGACTACTAGACAGTTTGTGGTAAATATAGGCATTCACTTTAAAGCTAGTTACAATCGATTGATTCACCTGTATAAGTTCTCATGGATATATGTACATAGGTTCTGCGGTTTAAATTATGGTTAATCAAAACGAGCTAACTCTAAAATCGAAACATGGCAAATGTTCGATAAACTATAAATTAGTGTGATCCGAGAAGGCTAATAACAAACAAAACTCAACAGTTTTAAACGACAGTTGTCCATCATTGATCAAGCTATTGTGAATTGTTATCAAAAGTTTTCGATACTTATAAACTTTATCTTACTATTATCAATAATATTATTTTTATATTAATACTACTTTACTATCACCAACAACAATTAGCAGGTTAATAAATATTTAGCCATTATCAACATTGATATTACTACTTAGCCACATTCTCTTTATAGAAATTTATAGTAAATATAGTTTTCAATCAATTCTCAACGAGACAATAAATTTTATTGAAATTCAATTATTATAAATAGTTTTTTTTATTAATAAGTGTAACTACCATAACAATTTATTTTTAGAAACAATGTTTTTTTATATAATTTATAAACTTCTACTTGTACAGGTTAACATTGTAAATGTGTAACAAGATTAGAAAATAATAAAAATTATTTTTTAAGAATAGATTTTTTTTTTATAGCGAGAAAACAAACTAACTTTAATGAAGTTTTTTTCAAACTATTTTTCAATGAATATGTCAATAGCTCAAATCATTTGCACATTATTACTGGCAAAAAATGAATTCGTATATGTATGCACAGATGTATATTTTTTTAAAAATGATGTTAATAGAATTCCGAGTTCTAATGTTAGAGTGAGTTTGAATAACTTTTCTGAATCAATCGGAAAGTTAAGAATTTTTAAAAACTCTCTTGCACCTGTTCAGGAATGACTTCCACGTCAATTAGTTAAATAATCAATTTAAATTCGTATTTATCAAGTGATCTAAATTTCTCAAATAGCTCACTAATAATTCCAAGTTAAAAATAGGTCATCTTTCATTAGTTGTATATGCTCATAAAAAAAGTTGAACCAAACTGAAAGTATAATTCGAAATTGCTTAGAACTGAAATTTCAATACATTTATCAACAACCGATCAAAATTTAGGTTTGTTCTTAAGCTCGCCCGAGTTAAAATATAAAACGTATTTTCATCCTAAGACTGTCCTTTCTTTAGGTTTAATTTAAGATGAACAAATCCTAATTAAAGTCGGAATACGCAACAAATCAGCGTTTCCGTAGGCTGAAAATTTTTCAATTTTATCCTAAACTCATCCTAATTTTATTTGTCTTTCACCTTATGTTCATCCTGAAAAGGTTGAATCTACGATAGAAAGGATGGGAATAGTTTGAAAAGAATAAATTTAGGTATTATATTTTGACTCGGGATAATTTCAAATCAAACAGGTACGACTAAGGACAATGTACATCCCGAATCGAAGAGTTTCACCTGTTTTAGGTCTAAAAATTGATAACTTTATCTGTTTTACACTAAATCCCTAGTAGAATACATTAGAGTCACCTGAAATTGAGGTTGTCATCTAGGGTGACTAAATACAAAGCCGTTACTGGATGATAACTTCATGCCTGTCTAATACTGGCCCAATTATGGGCCTGTTTCATATTCCTACAACGGAGTTAGTTCAATTTTTTTCTTGATTCCGAATGTATTACTGTTTCTATACACCAAGCTAAAGTTTATCTGATTTGTTCTCATATTCATGAGTTATTTTCTTTTTATTTTCATTTCACCTGATTTTGTCTTTCTAAACATATATACTTATAAATATATATTTAATTCTTTAGCCTACTTGAATGAAACTACGAATTTGGTTCAAACTTCAAGATTCTCACTCATTTGCTAATGAGTTGATTGTTTCATGCGGGACTGTAGAATTTCTGTTTTCTAAATAAAATTATCAAGAATCAAATAATAGCTACTTAATACATAGTTAAATCAATATTTTGATATATGTTTACAAAGTCTTTTACAAACTTCCGTATTTAACAATTACCTGAAGAATTTTTAACATTTGTATTAAGAATATTTAATTGAAATAACTTTTAAAATGTAAATAATACCAAGGTTTATTTGAATAATTTAATCATTTTGGAGCATCTGTCAATAGAACTTCTATTTTTTGAAACTGCTGATGTAAATATTATTATCATTGTGACCAAAACCGAAAGAAATCCGGTTAAGACCTAAAAAGAATTTTGACAACGTTTTAATTCAAAGGATTATTAAAAGTACGCGAAGAGAATTTGTCTCGAAAAGTTACAATTCGGTGTAACCAGGCGTTAGCTTAAGAACTTAAGGAATTTTAAAAACCCAGTCCGTAAATTTTACCGCAACATCGAGTTAAATTTCACCAACCAGAAAAGTGAATTTTGCTACAAACATGTACTGTAAATCTCAATGTTCTGAGGTATATTATTTTAATAATACTCTTGGTTTTATATCTAAGTAACCACATACGAACCAGTTAATATTAAGGATTCATAAAAAATCTATTGATAAAAGTTGATTGAAAATGGATTTTGTAGAATATTTGTCACTTTAGACCTGAATATTCTAAAATTTATTTTCGCATAAAAGATAAAACAATTTTTCCACTTCATCAAACGTAACGTCAATCATTGCAAAAAAAGGTTTATGAAGAAAATTTCACATCTCAACTTACATTGGAATAATTTTTAATGTAAAAATTTTAAGTCTCAACTTACAGATTTTTCGAGACTTCAAAGTGTAATTTTTAATTTAAAATATTCATCTAGAATCAACTGTTCCCAACAGCATTTTCAAAATCGCATCTTTCCGGATTTTAAACAAGTTTGTCGTAAGAGAGTCTGCTGCTTAAAAGCATATTCGAGCAAAAGAGGCCAGAGAAGTGCAAGAGACTCTTGAGAGGGCAAGAAAGCGAAGCATAGTGGTGGGAAAGACAGAAAGGATAGACCGTACGTGCCGACGGTGGTCGTTGGTGGAGCGTCGCAAAGTTGCAGGTGTCACTTGATTTATTGAAGCGACAGCTTCCAACGACGACCAGCATCTCGAAATAGGAAGGTAGCTAGTATAGGAACAAACTCGCGCAGTTGCAACACTTCTGTGAATTGTTGGTGTGATTGTAAGGGATGTAGGCTCTGAAAGTGGGTTGTTGCAGCTAACGAATTTAAGTCTACAATTCATTGGCAACGGGTCATTGAACATTTGTACGACTGATGTACAACAATAAGAGAGAAATAAAAAAACGAATGAGGGACGTAGAGGAAACAGACTAAAAATCGAATGAGCTAGACAAGCATTCGGTCAACCGCCAAGTGGATGAAATTTATTGATCGGAAATGGGGTAAATTCGTTGTACAACTCAATTTTATATCTATTCATTGAGATTGAGAATGAATTTTTGTTCCATTAATAGCAGTGTTTGTAATAGATATTCAAAGATACCACAAAAATCATTTAAGTACATAGACAAACAAACTAGTTATAACAATTGGCAAACTGTATCAACTTTTTTTCCATTCTCTGTATTCATGCATACCTTTTCTAAAATAAAGTATGATACATTGATGGGTAAATATACCGTGAAGTGGTCTCGGATATTCACTGTGTGCATACAAAAACGATAAATAAATAAAATAAATTATATATTGCGACACTTTAAGTACTGTTGATCATATTGTTTATGCTCGTTTACGCATTCACACAAGTAGCTTTTTATGCTTTGAAAAGTAAATCTCTATGAATTATTGGAATTCAAGAAATTAGTTTATTGTCATTCATCTTTGATTCTAATTCATTTTTAATTGAGTTCATTTTCATTCAACATTATTTCATACTATTGGAAATCAAATTTTTTGGCAAATATTTATTCAATGATGATAAAGTAAAACGAAAAAATATTTCAACAATTTTTTTTTTTGTCAATAATACATGAAGACATTGGATCATAATTTTATTATAAAAGACATTCTTAAAATTTTAATGAATACAATACTTAACGTATTTATTCTTTAGCCCTTAGAGATTTAAATTTATCATTTTTTGTTCATTCAAGAATGAATATTGCATGAAATGTAGATGTGCATTCTGTTGAAACAATTAATAAATTTTTTTCTAAGAAATGTACACAATCATATTAGTATAAACTTTTAAATTAATAGCCTTGCATCCATCGGATCCGTTTTGCCTCACTAAGTTACTAAAAATCGAGAAACTCGTCTTGTCTCATGAATCCGTTTTGTTCCGAATTCCCCTATCGTTCAGATTCGCTCTAGTTTCTGCACGTATAATCTTTACAGTTAATCATCCTGTATTCCAATCCTGAATCATCCTGCATATGATACAATTTACATCTTTGTATTTTTCAAAAAGATGTAATTTTTTTCGTATTGGGATCCGTCAAATGGGAGGAGCCTAAAAAACATGACGTTGATTAGGACAAGTTTACCATAGTGCCCATAGTTTACCGTGCAATTTTTAAATTGAAAATAAATGAATTTATCGTATTAATTGATCCCTTATTCGCATTACAATATCTGCCACCAGGTGGCGTATGCCCATTTGACGGATCCCAATATGATTTATTCTATTTTTATTAACGCCTTCCTTAAAACCTCATGGTTTTATCCACTTGGGACTTCTGCTCCACTTTGATATCACCTACTAACAAGCAAAAAGTAATTTTCTCTTAACATTTCTTTTCCAAGTTTTCATTCGAGACTGTTTCTCAGAGAAAATGCCGTTTAACTGAAGTTTTTCTAGAAGACTAAGTTCTTCAAGATTTGCTATACGAACTATCTTAGTTTTACAAATTATCACAGTCGTAACCCTTTTAGTTGTAGACAATCATTGCTTTTAACTCTCGCTAATTATGATTATTATTCTCGTACACGCGCTAAAATTCATCCATAATCGGTTATCTTGCTAATGGCTTCTTAGTTCGTGTACATTTACACGTATTTTTTTGTTAGCATGTCTTTCGCTGCAGATAGTGAAATTGAATTTTCGCATTTGAGTATTATACGTTTTTTTTTATTTAACACTTCAGCCAGTCGACTGTTGTCAGCCAATCGATCAACACATTACAGTAAAATATATAAATCTTACAATACTCTAATTACAGATCAAGTACATTTGGACAGCTTCAAAGTTGACCCGTTCTTATAACTTATTCAAAACATCAAACATTACCGAACCCCCTCTTCCCACACTACGAGTCAATAGAGAAATATGACCAAGCTGTAGTATCAAGAAACACGTTTACTTTGGTAGTATCTCATGCACCAAGTTTAAATGGTGATGACGAAGTCACTATCGTGTCTCTATTCTGCTTGAAATGAAATCTGTTGAGGTTATGCATCTTGAAATCGTCATTTCTTCATTATTTTGGCAAAAGCAAGCTATACAAACCTCATTGATAAGCTGCTGCAATAGATTAAGTATACTGTTATATTCTAGATATCATTCATCAAAGAAAAAAAAAATTGGCCACCCCTTTTGGGTCAAGTTATTCTATTTGAAAAAAAGTCACATCTGAGATAACATCATTTCCTTATAAATTCATTACTTTTTTTTCTTTTAATTTTTAAATAAGTTTTCCATTATTTATATGTAATTTTGAAATTTACTTGCTTTTTTTACATCTATCTAAATTTACAAATATTAGTTTGTTTAATGATTCACTTACATGACAATTACATTTTATGAGTGAAGATTGTTTTCTTTATCATTCATACGTGGCACACAATTTTATACAGTTCAGGGCTATTTTGAAAAGATTACATATTTTTCAGCAACAATTAGTACACATTCCTGATCAGTATGAAGGGAAGAGTAATGTAAGAGGGAAATTTTATAGCTCCATCTATGGAGGAAATTAAAAATTACAGGGATAAACTTTAGAGGAGTCTAACTGGTCTTACAATTTATAAAGTAGTTATAAAATAGAGACTTCAAATTAAATTTAACTTGAAGAAACACTTTACATTACTCTTTCATGTCTGCTATCCATTAAAATTCTTGGAAACGATGGAATCTCTCGAAATAATTGAGTATTGTTTAAAAAAAGAATTAAGCATCGTTAATAATTATTAAATGTTGTCCATAAAAGTGTAATATCGAATATAGCTATTCAATGTTACTGGAAAATTACTCGTAATTAATCGAAGATCCCCAGGGTTACACTTACTCTACGAGTTATTTCCTCACTAATAATTCGAGGATGAATATTTATGGTGAGAAAATAATATAAGTGATTTATGACAGATCTTTTCTGTCAGTTAAAGGTATTATTTTTTATTTTATTTATAAAAATACGGTAAATGAAATTATTTCTAATCTTCTTTAGATTATTTTAATTGGGCGACCGTAATAAGTACCTAATTCAGGTATAACTTTAGTAAGCTTAATATAGACCTAATAACCATGTGCCACTAAATGCTTAATATGCATTTGAAATTGTTGAGTTAATGAGATTGCAATCGAGAAGTTGTTGGATAGTGTGAAATTGAGTAAATCTTGTTTTCCTCATAAGACTTTGAAGACAAATTCATTGGGCATAGGTTAAAAATACCTTATTTTTGTTAATCTATTATTCCTAATTAGAATCCAATACAGATTTAGAAATTTATAAAATACTAGAGGAACTCGAGACAAGATAGATCCAGATAATAATCGATTTTGAGCAATAAGCATATTTTCAGATTAGTGTAAACTTGTGTATCAACAGCTTCGTAGGATCCGTTTTGTCTCGAGTTCTCTTACTCAAATATTAGATACAAATAGAATGATTGAAAATTAAAAAAAAATCATTTCAATTATAATTGAATACAATCAATAATAAATGAAATTTCTATATTTCCATCAAATTTATCTCTATCAAACTTTATTATGAAAAGGAAAAGATTTATATCTGAAACATAATAGGAAAATGGATCAATATCACCTTCAACCATCGAGAATTCAAAAATATATGACATTAAATTATCTTTTCTACAATGCATATTTTAAATATCACCTTTATGATTGATTGTTTGATTAAAATTTAACTTACGAATCCATATTTCATACTGCCCATTTGAACTCAAAAATTAAATACTCAAAAACTATTTTTTTAGAACTCTAATAATATCAACATGAAATTACACCAGTCATTATTATTATTATAGAATCTGAATAACTCATTTTTATTGAAAATAAAATTTCGCCAGCATGAAATGTACGATGTAATTATTTTTTTGTTTCAAATAAACAAAAAAGTTTAGATATATAAAAATACATGAAACAAACAGTTTCCATATTATTGAAGATAAGTATTATTTACAAAAAATGTCATGTATACACAATATGTTCCAGTGACACAGAAACTTCGTGTAACATTGATTAAACGTGAGGTAAGTGATTAAAGAATAACACACGCAATCACTATGTTACAATCAACTTGTCTGATGCTTTCAGTTGAAAGAGTTTATATCACTGACAAAATCTCGAATCAAATGACTGTTATTCACGCTACAGACTGAATCAATTTTTTGTAATTAAAAGAAACAGATATATATATATATATTCCGTGATGTATATAAATAACTGATATTATTGTAGACAATTAAAGTTGTGTACATGAGCATAATTACATTTACACTTGCTTATTTACTTATGTAAAGTTCATTTCGATATTGATGCTTGTCTTTGAACTGTTGTTGTTAAGAACTGACTTTAGGAAATTAAATTGAACAGCTTTAAATTCTGAAAAAAAAATAGAATTAATTGTGAGATTTTTTAAAACTCTTTACTAAAGAACACCAATTTAACATCCCTGCTTTGCCATTTATATTAGAAGTTATATTATTTATTAGTTAATTTACATAATATATTAATACATTACATCGAATTTTCCATTCAAACAATGAAATATTTAATAATAAAACATGTTAAAATCATAGATGCTAAAATTATATTACCTTGAATTTGATATTCATGATTTTTAGATTTTTTCTTTTAACTTAAGTTAAATTATAATTATACTATAAGTCTTTCTTTTAGTCAACATTTAAAAGATTTATCTTAATTGAAAGAAGCCTGAAGGTTTTAAATATCAGCAATAATTTTGACAAACAAACGGATAATTATGTGATAAGGGGTTCCGTTTTTTTCTTTTGAGGTACAAAACCCTGGAAAAGTAAAAAAAAAAGGGTCTTGGTGCACTTTATGCTCACACAACGAACTTTTATGAGTGAATTCTCGCCCAAGTAGAAATCGTTATTAGGTATGCTTGAAAAGAGCATTGAAATTTTAATGACGAATTTGCTGCCCAATCAGAACCTAATGTCAGTAAAACAAAAATTTCTGCTTGAGTCTTAATAACTTCCATAGAATATAAAAATATGAAAACACTATTTATAATTGTTAGTGACAAATTGAAATTGTTGAAAAATATGTAAAGTCAATTATAACAATATCTGGTTGAAATTGATCTAAATTATTAATAATATTCATTATTTAATAGGTAGAAACTATTTTTTATTTTTCATCACTGGTAGATCTTTTTTATTGAATTATCTTTCAAATTAAATTTATATGAAGTCGATATCTTCATCCATTTTCAAGATGTCATGGACAAAAAAGAACCCTAGCATATGCACACACAAAATATCATAAAATTTTGAATTTCATAAATCAACCCCATTGCAATAACTTTTCATTAGAAAGTTGAAAATTGTGCAAGCTTACACAATGCAACCTAGGTCACATCATCCCCAAAACCAGATTTGGATTTAAAATGTACCGTAAATGGAAACTAAATAATTCTACACATTGTTTGATTTATTTTTCCAATTTTTTAACGATCGTAATCTCTTGATAAAAATTTTTTTTCTTTTTAAATTATCTGAAAATCCGTACGAATTATTTAAAACCACATTCATTTTTAAAATACTGGAAATAGTTCTATCTGTAAGCATTAAAAAATATTAAATACTAATTTATATGAAACCAGAACGAATTCATTGTAAAATATTTTTTATAAATTTGAAAGTAACATGAGGAGAAAAGAAAACCACATAAGTATTTTCAGAATTCTTCTAAACTTCTTTAGAAACACCAATATTTTCATGACTGATTATAAGTTCAGAGAAATTCTACTCTATACTAGACACTTCATGTAAATAAAACTCAATATTCAGAGGAAAATTCGAAAAAACTTCGTTCAATGGAGTTTATTTTTCTTACAAATTATTACTTATTTTATCGAATTAATCATAGAATATTCAATTTAACCATATTTTAATCAGGTTATCTTAATCATTTTGATCTAACACAACATTAAAACCTCTTAAAACAGATAAAAATCTATCTCTTTCTATCGTTAGAATTTGATGAAGATCCTCATATTAAATTCCGGAATCTGTTTAAAAAGCTTAACAGATTAAAAAATAATATAACAAATTTATTTATCACATTAAAATTATCGTGATTTATAAATTACAATAAATGAAATTATTGACAAGTGAATTGAACAGTATAATTGAAAATAATATATCTTTTTTGAAAAACGATTTCATGTCATTCTTATTTATTCGAGGTAATATAGAAATATCTCTAAACGTTTCTAATAGTTACGGATTCGTGTTAAAACCCTATAATACAAAGTTGCCATGCATCTTTTCTTCGACCTTTTTTCTCTACGGATATTCATTTCTTTTAGGAGAATTCTCAGATGTGAAGCAATTCTACAGGTAAGATGTATGTACTATTATATTATACACTAGGGAACACTATCGAAGTATCGTGTAAATTTATCGTTTGAAAAACGTAAGTGAAGGTGGAACACAGGATATATCAGTAGGGCAGAGGAAAATGCCCGAAAGCACTCTTCACTAACTTTACTGTATATACCTATTTTCTCGGTTCAATGCCTACTCTTGTACACTTTACGGAGCTGTAAACTATGCAATGTTGACGAGACATATCTGGTTACTCGCGTAAACTAACAATCGAACCGTATGCATGAGGTTAGAAAACGCTACGGTTACTCTTGTGATGTTCATCCTTGCAAACTTAATGTTATTATAGAATTTTTCTCAATGTCGAGTAATTTTTCATGAATGAAGCTTATCCTTATTATTATGTACTACGATTATACATTTTGAATTCAATATAAAATATTATCTTTAGAAACATAAACACTCCAAATCCAAGTGTTTAGAAACTAAACATTTAAAGTGTTTGCAATTTTGCAGACGTATTTTAAACGTTTCTTGCCGTTTACCACAATGCTATAGTTTGTTTATGGTGGTCAACATTGTAAACATTCAGGTGTTTAATTATTAAACACTTTAAATGTTTTATTACTAAACACTTCAATTTTTTCGGATTTGCAGTGTAACTCTTTGAAAATATCGAGCACACTGTTAATACTCTCTTAAAATGAATCAATGAAAATGACGTTTAATTAGTTAGAGAAGAAGGCAGGATTATGGTCTGGTCTTTAATATGGTCCATTCGTTTATTATATAAGCAATAAATTAACAGAGTATAGTGCAATTGAGTTAAAACAAAAAGTGATACATTGAGAAGGTAGAATTATGGGACACTTTTTGTTTTTACTGTGTTAACCTATCGCTCTTATAATGAACGAATGGACCATATTAAAGACCGGGCCATAATCCTACCTTCTCCTCTACTATTTACTGATTATTAGTGCTAAGTTTACTATTGATTGGATCAGTAATTGATTGAACACTAAAGATGAGTGAATAGTAAGTTTATTAACTTAAACTATAAATATGATACTCTACAACAGAAATTTCCCATTATTTGCTCAACATAGATTGACATGTATTTATAAATGTATTTCGACACATATGAATATTGGAAAAAGATTTATTTAATATAAATAAATCATGTTTCATTCAAATAGGTTTTTAGTACAATGAAAAATATTGTTATAGTAGCAGTCTAAAGTGTAGTTGAAGCAGATTACCGTCACATCAATCCTCATGTCTCCTTTAACTGACGTGATAATTATTACTCACGCAGAAAATACATAAACTAAAATTTCTAATATATTATAATAAATCATAATTTTTGGAAAAATCTTACACAAAATTAATTTTTACCGTACGGATACAACTATTTAAATAGTTGGCATAATTATCTTAACTGTACAAGCAAGTGAAGTATTGCTATTCGTTAGAGATTAAAAAGTTAATCTACGAGGTGCACGATTATTTTTATTACAATACTTCATTTTTAGTATAATTAATATGGTATAATGAAAACATAAATTTGTTTTTATTCGACAAAGTTCAAGTGCTCAACTTAAAACTGACATCAGGTGTCACGTTCTTTGTGTAGATAATTCTGCTCATCGCAACTATTAATATAAATAATATTGATTTCAAACACTTGAATAATTGATTTGGATGATGATTTGATGAGATACTATATCCTAGTATAGTAGACTCTCGATAAGTGTACACAATTGCAGGTGAAACAAGAGTAAATTCTTAGAAATGTACAACATATCAAGAATCCTCACTTTCGCGACTAAGTTCTATAAAATTTTAAGGGACAAATACTTTCTTCCAATTCATATTAGTCCAAGTATATATGGTAAACACGAAGAAACAGATTAGAAGAAGTATAAGCAGAAAAGTGGGAGGCGAAATTAAACACCGAGAAAAGGATTATAATTTCTCCAATAGGAGAAAAATAAAGCATCTATCGAGAGGACAATTGCACTGTAAATTTTAGTGTCTTACTTTAAAACATTAAAATCGTTTTAATATGATGTCACCCATTTGATTTACAGTATCTTGATTCAAAAACGTTTTTTGGTGTTTTAAAATCGAGACAATATTAATCAAATAGGTGACATCATATTAAAACATTAAAAGTGTTTTAAAATAAGACATTCAAATTTACAGTGTTATAGATTCTAATTTAAAAAATGACTTCATTTATAACAATTCTTTTTGTTTGAATAGAAAAGATTATTTACTATTGAAAATAATTATTTCTGCAATGTTTATTTTATAAAAAAGTTGAAATGAGAAACAGTAACAGTTTTTATATTAAAAGGTAGAAAGTTTTGAACTATAAGCAATATACGCAAATACAATTTTTTAAGCTTGAATTAAATACTTGAAAAAGTTTTAAAAAAAGCATAAGAACTTTAGCTTAGGTGAGATTGATTCTCTGCAATTCTTCCGTATAGATGACTAAAGTACAATAGAAAGATTCGAAAAAATTTTATTCAGTTAACATGAGTAGCCTATTTTATAAGTATAAAAGTATATAAAAAATTGGACTTCCAATTCATACCAACACTTTATAGAAAAGCATTTAATATTTTTCTTACTAGTATAGAAAAAATTGTCTAATTCATTATGCCATTACTAATTTTTTGATAAGAAAGAATGAGTAATGCATATTAAACTATTTCGATTTTGCTATAAATTAGCAACAGAAAAAGATTCCATGACTCTTCGTAATAAAGTACACAATTTCTAACTCATTCGATTATTTAAATCACATATAAAAATAAAATTGTTGATACCAATCAAACATAGACATTCATTTTCCATTCTTCTTATTTCGTGTGTAAGATTATAATTATTATATTCTATAAATAATGAGAAATAATACACAGTACACCTTTTTTATATAAGTCTCTCTTTTTACATGAACAATATTGTAACATATTCTATGCTTTGTTTCTCATGTGAGAATTGTGTTTATTAATGAAAGAATTATTATTCTACAACCTCATTAGTTGAGTATGACAAACAGTGTGTCATGCAAATAATAAAACCTACCTTCAATTTATCGTTGAATTTAGAAACGATATTTAAGAGAATAGCATTTCCTACACATTTATAAAAAACAATATCATATGGGTATAAATAATTCATTGGCCGTTGTGTTACGATATGTGAAATGAATGAGATAAAAATTAGTTACGTCACACCTATATTTACCCTATAAGAACATCCGTAATTGTTCGGAAACCACCGGGCACGAACAACGTGTACTTAGCCAACTATTGTAATCTTGCATGTGAGCCTTTTCAGTATGTCTGTCCATTATGATGCTCATGAGGAAAATGGATTTCATAGCCATTGTGGTTTATATATAAAAATTTATTTGTTTTCATTGAAGTAGCAATTCACATATACCAATATGTTTCAAGAATATTTCTTGTCATTTAAATAAAAGAAACAATCAGACAAAGAAACTTGGTTTCATAATGATTATATGTTGTCTGATTTAATATAATTAAAATGAGTCACAAACATTTTGAATATTAAAACGTCATTCAACGTCTATTAAAGTAATCCCATTGAAGAGAAATTTCTGGTGTAAAAGATGAACATTTAGCGAGAATAATTGGAGTTTCAGAAAAACAATTTTATTTAGATATTGGGCATCCAATGTTATCAAGTGATAGTATGATACTGATCAAGTTTTGAATTAATGTCTAACAAAAAGTTATAAATGAAATTATGTAAATTGATATTTGATATGTGCTCACGTAATAAATTTAATTAGATCAATATCGATAACAAGATATCAAAACTATGGAATGAGCTTTGTAAGTTTGGTTCTGATGTTTAGTAAGTACTTTTGACCCCACTTACACTTTCATAATCAGCTCTGGCCTTTATATTATAGCTTACACCAGAAAAATTGAGATAATTGAATCTTATCATTTACAAGTCTTTAATGAGAGTAATAAGAGATCATTATTTAAATACTATGCAGAAAGAACTTTTACAAAAAAGAAATGTGATGTATCATCTTGATTGCTATTTTTACCAAAGGGACAGACGGCCATTTAATAGAGTAAAAATTATTATTCCTCTTTCTCTCCATGAAATTATGTGATATTTTTAAAATAACAATTACGTAATTGTAGTTATTTTCATAATTTATAATATTTTAATTGCTAAAAAAAATATCTTGTAAGTAGACAATAAAAAATACAATAAATTCGATCCAATATGGAAAAGAATATATTTTACTTCAAAAATATATCAAAATATATTGAAATATAATTTTTCGGCCAAATCTTATATAAACGAATATAGAAAAATATGTAATTATATAATTGACTACATAAATGTATTAAATTATATTTTTTTATATTCGTTTATATAAGATTTAGCTAAAAAAAGATATTTTAATATATTTTTGCAGTAAAATATATTTTGAAAAATATATTTTTCTCGATATGGGATCGATCAAATGTTCTAAATTTCGTAGTAACTTAATTATTGAAAAAGAAATAAATTTGGATACGAATTGAATCATCCTCTGAGTAAATTTATCGAGATAAGATTCAATTACTGAATTAAATTACAAAGATTTTAATAGCTATACTTTAATGTACTTTGTTTTAAAAATATTTTTTGACTCATAAAAAAAAGATCATATCTTTAGCACAGTTTTATAATTTGATTAATATTTTTTCTGTGAAAATTAAGTTAAATTCAATCTTTCTTTTTATATGAAGCACAATAAGTCACTTAAAAATAATTTAACATTATTTTAATCATTTTTTTCTATCGGAGATTCAGAGATTTATCTTTATCTCTGTCCAATGGCTAAAAAGCTAATTAGCCATAAAATTAAAAAAGAACATTTTTTTTTTATTGTTTATATCTTTAACTTCTTTTCTGAATTAATTAATATTTTGACAATAAAATTTCATACCGAGTACACAAATTTTGTAGTATTCATATGTTATAGAGGTAGAGACAATGAGTTTATACATATGTATTAATTATTCATAAGTAGCTTTATATATCAGTCATTTAGATTCAAGATTATTCTGAATTCTAATTCAGACATTATATAGAGAATAATTAAAATATAAAACCGTGCAGCTTGCAGTCTAAAATGATTGAAAAGTAAAGAAGTTGACACTTCGAATATGAAACTAATTGAATATGTTAACAGCTTTATAAGTTCACCCATTTTATGATTTCATTAATATATAACAAAGATAGATGTTCTATAAATAACTAAATATTTTTTATTTCATAATATTCGTGAAGAATATTCAATAATAAAGTTTAACTTCATTTAACATAATAGAATCATTATAGCAATCAATATTGTGTTAACCGTGATTGATTTAATTATCTATCAAAAATTAACGTTCTTATTAAGTCGTGATTACGAAACACTATGAATGATCTTGTATCCCATAAATTAATAATCAATTTATGGAAGAATGTAATCAAAATATTTTACCATCAATTAAATATAATTAAATTATATAAAATATTCATATAATCAATTATTTAGTGGAATTAATAGATAATTTCTTAACAAGTCATTACTTTATTTCCTTTGAATTATGATAAATTTTAAGACTGATCTAATGTCATTTAATGTAATATTATTATAAGTCTAACGAGCAAAACAACCTGGTTTCGCCTGAAATTAAATATTTGAGATTTGTTTTTACACTCAAAAAAAATAAATAGTTAAGTCTCCAATCCAACAATAATTAAATTAACAATCATATGGTAATAGTTTCGTTGAAAAAATTCGTTGAAAAATAGTTAAGTCCTTTTCGAACTAATAATAGTAAATACAATTATCTATTTCTCTTAACGTAATTTTCTCGAATAAAAGCAATTTTTCATTAATTTAAAGTTTCAACGATAATTCAATTGATAATTTATCAATTTAGCAGTGGTAGATAATAAGTTAAGTAAAGAACATTGCACTAATACTATAGCAATAAACAATAAAAGACATAATTGTTTTAAATTTAAATTCAATCACTTCGTTCTTATCTAAAAAAAATTCTAATTACAAATGTATGTTTCGAGGTAAATATTTATACAGTAAAGTTATAACATGATACATACAAATTATAATATAATTATGTAATTATATATCATTAAATAAGGCATTTAAAATGGGTACGATTGAGTCTGCTCATACTACTAGCTTTCTACTTGGTACTTTTAGAGGCTTTAAGTTTTATTATTCACTTACTTTAGTTAAAAACAAAAAATTATAGCATACTAATTCGAATTTAATACAAACATAATCAGACGTTTATTATGTAATTAAGTGTCACTGAGATATTTTTCTGAAAACAGTAGAATGAGACTTTAAAGAGTTCAAAATATGTAGATATTTCTTCATTTTTCATTCGAAAAGTCGAATTCATTACAATAGCAGACAAATAGAAAGTAAAAATTCAATAAAGTTTATCTTGAATATTTTTTCATTTCAAATAATAATATCATAATCACTATTCCGTAAATTGTTTAATTGACATACGTAGATATATTCATCAGTACAATGAAAATAAAAGAATCCACATGATAGCTATTGGAAATTAAATGGACAAAACGAATGAACATGCAGCATCACGAATCACAGTGAGATTCACGACATCATTTACTATATTAACTATGTTGTGCTTTTGCTAATCGTACCTACAGGGGATAGCTCATGAGATTTATGATGAACAATGCCACAAACAGTGCACGATTGCCGCTTAGCTGAAGCTTATCGACACACTGCACGCACCATTTTCGAATAAATATTTCAAAGTTCTCATACTGGCATAAGTTAGAATGTTTCAGGAAATTAATCTATTTATTTATTCATTATGATTATTACAAAGTTATTATAGGCATGTGTAATTACTTCTTTTTCTTCTACAAAAAATAAATTATGCATGTGAACAAATAATGTAAAAAAAGTACATAGTGGTATTAGCCTTACTTTTGTACTTTTTCGATTCATATGTAATGGAATTACTTAATTAATTCAATATATTACCATATCATTTGAATAATTAATTATTACATTAATATAAAAGTATTGTATATTTACACTAACATTCCCATCCTATTAATTTGATGTTATTATTATAATCATGAATCCCCTTTTATGAACAGCTTAAAGGCATTTGTTCACTGAGAGAAATCAAAATAGTTGGATCTTCTATCATATGTTAATTTCTCATTCAATATCTTCTAGTAAGGTTATTTTAGAATTCTGCGTCTTGAAATAAGAAGAAAAACTAAATCCCTTCCATGGGCGTACTTCATGTATCATTTCGTCAATTATTATTCTATTAAGGCCTTGATATTTAAACTGACTAATATCATGTAGACATTAATTAAGTTTTTAGCTTTTTAGCACTAAAGTCAAGTCCAACTGAACGCAACAGAAATATAAGTAAAAATCTTTGATTCTCATGTAAAACTGTATCTTCAGATATTCATTGATTGATCATTAAGAGTTATCAAATATTTTCTGCTAGAAAATAAATTAAAAATTTAGTAGGAATATCTAGTGCTCTCAGAAAAATAATTAGTGAAATCTGTGAAAGTCACTGTGAAATAACAAAGGTTAATTAAGTTACAGTCATAAAACAATTATTGTTTTATTCAGTCCTGCACTTCATCACTGCTAACAACAAATATTCACTAATTCATTTTTAGAAAAAAAAAAAAAACAAGTAAAGATGAAAATTTGAGAGTCACGGATTTTCTATTTTTAAGTGGAATTTTCTACTTGACAAATTTAATTGTTCTTCCTTTATTCTTTTTATACAGTGTCTACGTAAATAACTATGTTCTTTAGTTTGTTTTTTTTCCCTGGGACATAGAATGTGGTATCATCCATTTTTTCTCTATTCATGACATACAAATGTAATACAAACGTAGTATAACTAAAGTAAGAGGAACAATACTCGATCACTCTATGCATTTTGTATAGGGAGTCTTATGTATAAGTACAAAATGTGCAAGTGATCAGGTCCTAGCCTGTCGTCAAGTATTGGGCCTCTTAGCTCATTTACAAAGCTTCATAAAACATAATTGTTCACAACTTAAATTAATTGCAGGGTGCAGCTCTAACTTGTACTCAATTGTTGTATTTTTTAAATTATAAAACAAATCAACTGTGAGATATTGAATGGGAATTTATCAGCATAATGAATCCTAATGTTGTAATTTTTTTCAATATAAAAAATATTCTTTACTTTCAAAAATGAAAAACATGTCTGTAAATATTAATATTTGTACAATAAGCATGTAGTAACTTCGGCAATAAATTAATTAGTGAATACTTTTTAATTTTATTCATAAAAGAAAATTAATTGAGATATTTTATAATAACAACCACCATATTATCAGTAATTCATTAAACAAAAATAAATTTAAACGTATCAATGATACGATCTTAACTGTTCTGTTAATAACCATTTATAAGAGGTACTTATTGCTAATTTTTACATTAGTATTAAAAGAATCATAAAAGAGCTTCATAAATTAAATTTTTACCTAGTTTCAACTAATTAAAATTGATATTTCCCTATTCAATTTTTTAATTATTTTTGCTCATGCAATAGAATCAGTATAAAATTTTATTTTCAAATGTCAAAGCGACGTTGTTCTATGTTTCAAAAATCTCAATTAAAATGCCATCTAGCCATTTTCTTTTTTGTCAGTAAAATTATATTATAAAAAACAGTCAGGAAATGAACGTTTTTTTTTCAACTTTTAATTAGAAATAAATGAAAAAAACAACACTTGTTAAAGTCCAATTCATGAGAAGCATAAGAATCAATAGTTTAAAAAAGAAATTAGACTCTGGTGTTTTTTTTTTGTTCCAAGAAATAGTTATCTTGGGAGGAAATTGAAATCAACATTTATTTCAAGTAAGATCGTGAATATTATATTTTAAAAAGAAATATTTAAAATACTAAAATAATGAAAATAAAATATTTCTCACTTACCAAATACACGACCAGTTGCTGCGCTTTCAATAAAACACCAAATAAGATAGGCATAGATAATCCAATGTTGCTGGCACATATTCATATTGACAAAGTTTTACTTAACTCTCTAACCGCGCACGAATTAGAACCACAATGATGGAAGTAATCTAATTCAATCACCACTGATTTGATGACTAGATATAAGATATTTTCGTCGTCAAAAATATCCCTTAAATTATACTTAAAATGCCAAATTACCATACTCAGCTACAATTTTCACGAAGCTTTCCGTGATTAAATCTGACCTAATTACACACATTTTTTAGCAATAATTTTTAACTAAATTATTTAATTTAGCCTATTCTATAAATCATTTATCTACGATTTATTTTAAAACTATCACTAAACTTATTTGACAATTTGATAGAATAGTAAAATCGATAACGTTGAAATATTATGTTTTTAAACAAAAATAAATAATAGGGTTTATTTATAGCTTCGATTTCACAATAATTTATCACCTTCATGAAGTAACTTTTTTTGCTTCTCAATTTTATTTATTTGGTCAATGCTTTATTGTATCACTTTATAAAAACACATTTCACACATTCCATATACACTTGATTACACACTGTTGTTTAATAGTAGTATCTATAATTTATTATTCCGATTAATCTATTAATACAGTATGACCACAATTTATGCTATAAAATCTAAGTAACATTTTAGAGATTCATTTTTGGTCATTATTCCATATTCTGTATTGATTAGATTATGAATAAAAAAGTAGCACATCTTTTTAACGTCACTTGTTGCAATGAATCGAATATATGATTTACATCACTGAACTCTTCTGTTTACTATTCAAATTGGATAACACGACTGAAGATTATCACTGGTTTTTCGTATCTCTCGAAATCTCAAATACTTTGCGATTGTTCTAGTCCTTTGATTCACCTATTGGAAATTCAATTTATCCAAATAGAAGTTAGAAATAACGTAACTAATGACAAATTAAGTGATTTGGAGTATTCTACAGCAACGATAGATAAAATTAAATATTCATATCAAATTTGATCGAAGAAAGTTGTTGTCTTAATATAATTTGTTATCATAAATAATTTTTAATTATAAGGACTGTTGAAATTGTGATGAACAACTAGAACAAAAAAGAAAATTTATCTTATCTACTATGATGAATACAAAAGTAAATTCAATTGATATTTTACCGAAATAATCAACAAAAATTAATCACACTTACAAGAAAAGTGAAAAATTCGCGACACGACGATTAAAATTTGACTGAAGTATTTTTTTTTTGTTTATTTAAAATTTTTTACTATTTCTTCTTACCACATTTACTTCAACCTAAACGCACGGATCCACTAAAGTGCAAAGTAATCTCGAGCGTTTTCTAGTGTGAAAAAGTACAAGGAAAAAACAGATACGGAAACAAGAGCAATAACACAAGCAGAGTATTAAGAGCAACGACAGTGAAAAGAATCAGTTGCTGAACCGGTTTCGAATGATTGCCTACCGAAGAATTGGTAATACCCTTAACTGAGTCGCTCAGCCGGCACGTTTTTGCCGATTTTCTTTAAGAGTAATAGTTCGCAAGTTCCTCTAGTAGATCATGATAATTCTACGCACGCGCTGGCTTAATCTTCACACCGGCAATTGAGATTTTTGACAGATAAAAAATTATTTTTTTTCTGCTATCGAATATATAGTACTCGAACGTCCGCACGTGAGTTGCTGTTTATGTCATATGTTTTGTTTGTAATTTACCGCACGCGCACGAATGTCAAGAGCGAAGAGAAGTAACACGAGCTACTGCGAGCACCGCAGAATCACGATTCGCACTGGTACGCCATCGAGCGTTGAGATACTTCACCAAGCCGAGGTTGATTCTCTCTTTGTTGCTCGAATACTGCTATCTCGCTTATCCTCAC
Source organism: Chelonus formosanus (assembly GCA_028641665.1). NCBI lineage: Eukaryota > Metazoa > Arthropoda > Insecta > Hymenoptera > Braconidae > Chelonus > Chelonus formosanus. The sequence goes on from CM054001.1 coordinate 5,381,237, forward strand.
TAGTGGATATACACAAACGCCAACAGCCTACTATCCTTTTTCCCCTTCCTAAAATCGAATCGTGTCGTCGATGGACTTGGCGCGCATGAGGCACACTCCGAAGAGTTTTGCGCGGGCGCATCGCTTTATGTTTACCCCTATTCTACACTAGCTAAATTGCAACGTGAAGACGCAGGATGTCAGAAGAATATAAGACTTAGACCTTTCCAACTTTTACATTACTCCACTTTGTTTGTTTGAGCATAAATATCTTCTAATTTCTCCTATTGTTTACACTTGCCATTATATTCATTCATCAATCTCACGATTACATTGTTAAACATAATGTTAATGTTATTTTTTATTTTACCGTAGGTATAGTTCTAAGATTTTAAATAGATACCACTTTCATATTTTGTACGTATGGGCTATTATGTATTTGAGAAAGACAAGAACTTAGTTACGATTGTGATGTAAAAACGACTTTGTGGAAATTGCTGTGAATGAATTATAAACTGTCGTAAAGTTTGTATTCTAAGACTGCCACCAGATTTAAAAGAAAAAGTTAATTAACAGAGGTTAACATTTTATTCAGTACAGAATAATAGGAGTGAAGAGTACAGAAATAATTAGTGGGTTTTTTTCTGAGAAATAATTACCATTATTAAAATAATAGACAATTATTAGTTGTTTACTTGAAAAATATTATTTTATTTTTTTTAATAAATGACATCTAAATAAATTATTTTTCAAATAAAATATATACATTGAACCATAACAACATTTGCGAATAAATTTTATGGAAAAATAGTTTTTTTTTTTGGTAAAACATTTAAATATTTATGCTTTGAGTCGACATCTCATACTTATATAATGATGAGTCGATTCTTTATTTTCTTCTGACAATAAATCTATAATTCTTTTCGTAACAAGAATAAATGAATAATTTTTTATTAATAATACTTTCCAAATTGTTCTGAAAAAATACTTGAAAAATCAAATGTATCATATTGTATCATGTATCTATTGTAGTCACTTTTAATGCGTTTCTAAGTGTGTAAAAAGTAACGACATTGTTAATCAAATAGGTGACGTCGAATTAAACACGTTTAGATGTGTAACAAGTATGCACTTGGATTCGCAATGTATCTCTTTAAAAAACACATAGAAAAAAAAGTTTCCCTTTTAAAATAATTAAAGGAGAAGGTAGAATTATGGTCCAGTCTTTAATATGGCTCATTCGTTTACTATGCGAGTATGGTGTGTTTTCCATCACCAACAAATATATTGAAGAATAACTCCTTGGCAATGAACAGTAACTTCAAAAAGTGACGATTGGTGATAATTTAACAGAATAAAATGTAATTGAATAAAAACAAAAAAGTGATTCATAATCCTACCTTATTCTCTACAATTATGTTATAAATAATATAATGAATCAAACTAATATGATAAATGTTCGTGAGCAGTCACAACTTTGAAATAGGAATCATAACAATCGATTGACATTAAAAATGTTAAATGATTGACAACTATTCTCTAATATTTTCAATAATGTTTTATGTTTACCATAATAGTGAATAATCATAAATTTCTTATTGCTGTTTATTGATACTTCATCGTAAGTAAAAATGTTTTTTACAGTAGAATATTATCTTATTATATTTTCATGTATACAAAAAGAATAAATTTCTGCATTTTTACATATTGGAAAAATTGTTTATACTTTTTTCTTCACTATGGAGTGTAGTAGGTCACCACCCTCTATATGTTTCCTTAGTCTTATAAACAGGTCACCAACTTGCTCGATGCCTTTGAGACGTCTGCTCTGTACTTGGAAAGTTTAAGTTTTTATATCCAGTTTCCCGCCTGATTCTACTATCCTCTTCTCAAGTCCAGTTGGAAGAGAAATTTCTATGGTGATAAGAGCACAACATAACGTACTTAACACTTGTTTTCTCGTTTTTATTCGTTCCTTTTTTTACCCCTTCATTCTTCATCACTACACTTTTTCACATCTTTCTCCCTTTTTTTTCTCTGCTAATCTGAAAAAATTTCATCTTCGTAATCTAACTTCCTGTTATAACTATTTTCCACAATACTTTTTTGTCCTTCCAAAAAAATTCTTTTTGAATTGATGATGTAAAAGGCACAAAAAGATTTTGACTGAATTGAAACAAAAGAAAATGTCTTCAAGTCATCCGAAATTAATACAGTAGTCGTAGTACGACGTACGAATTTTGAATCCACTTTCTCTTATTCGTTACCTTCTGCTAGTAATCTTTTTCTATTTTCGTGGCGTTGCTGCTTCTCCTTCCTGATGACACACTTGCCATCGTTCTGCGCATCAACTTGAAAATCGGTACCATCTTCAGTTAGTTGACTTTTTTTGGCTGCCATCTCCAGAAACTTCAAAGCTGTTATAACTAGTAAACTGCTAAATCTTAATCAGTACCGGAACATAAGCAGATTGTAGATAGCTTACTTAAGAAAAATAGGTTCCGATTGAAGAAAATGAGAAAAGAAGAAATGAAGCCCTTTACAAAGAAAAACTTCAAATAGATCGTTCAACTCCCGAAAATGGAGACACCTCAGAATTGTGCTGGTCGTGAATAAAGCTCAGCTTATTGATAAGCTATAAATTGAAGTGAATTAGACAATACCCGAATAGCCAAATCAACGTAAGTCTGACGGCAAACTGACCTATGTCAGCCTAAGCTTGCCATTTACGTATGCATCTGAAACAGACAATCATAAGATTGTCGTCAGAAAATCTAACGTCAGACAGTGAATAACAATCTGATGCAGAATGGAAACAGATGTAAGTTTGACGAAAATTCTTATGTCAGAACTGGATACTAGGGTATCTGGCGATTCCATTGAAATTGGAGAAGCGTAGGTCAATCTGCATTTTTTATCATTTATTCTGTACCTGGATTATTCGTTTTTTTTTATAGCTTAATGAAATCCGCTGAATTTTACAGAATCAAAATTCAATCATTTATTCACTATGCCATTGTGCGTTGAATGAATCCAATAAAGTTATAATCTTAATTTGTTTATAAATGATGTGAGACAAAACAAGTTTTATTATTTTTGTTCTATTTTGTTTATAAAATAACCATAATTACGTTTTTTCATTTTTTATTGATAAAATTTTTTTAAAAACTTCAGTTTTCAGTTAATTTCATAAATATTCATGATACAAGTAAATCGAAGTTCAATGGTTTCTTACAATACTCTAGTTAACCATGTAAAATATCAGCTAAAGTATTGTATTCTTATTCGTCACGTTAATATCAAAAAATTGGGAAATCGACGTGAGTATAATATTCTAATAGCGAATAGACATTTCACGTAAATGATTATCTCCAGGGAATACTTTAACACAAAAAATGTAACAAACATATCCCACTGCAATCTTTAGTCCCCAATGAAATTCCATCTCGTATAGTTATGTATCACTTTTATGCTGTTACCTCTTGGCGATATGCAAAAGTAGCAAATCCCAAAGCTACTATTTCACCTTGGGTACGTTGATACAATCCGTATAAGAAAAATACAAAAGACATTTACTAAAAGCCAAAATTAAAAAAAATTAAAGGTTTTATCAATCTCTTCCTGACGTTCATTTGTAATGTTTTTTTGAAGTATGAAATGTATAAAATATTTAAAAAAAATAAATGAAAAAAAAACATGATGAAAAGATAAAAATTTAATCGATTTCTAACGCTTTCTAAAATACTTGTGTAAAAGTACAAACCGATTCAAGGCAAGTGCACTCCTGGTTGTGGCAACCTAAGTAAAGCCTCTATAATGTTTCCCTACGTCGAGACGTCGCCATAATTTTTCAAGGAGTTTCAGGCTGTCGTACGAGACCTTGCCGTCTAAATGTAAGCTTGCGATATTTACACCGGTTTATCTTTGATTTATGCATATATTTTTTAAAAAAGACACCTTTATGGAATTACTCATGACCATCTGTCGGTCTGAGTTAGGGAAACAACAAATAAAAGAAATGTTTCTGTAAAGAAAAAAAATTCTTTTCGTAGAAAGGGTACAAAAATAAGAATTTGAAATAAATTCTGTACTTCATTTCAGTCTTATATGAGGAATCTTAAACTTGTAAGTCGGTACGATGAAACGTGTTCTACAACGATTGTCGGGTATACCCTGCGGCAGAATTTCAATAGTCTGAATTTAAAATAAAGATAAACCCCATGAGACTGTGGTGTACTAGTGATCCATTACGTTTTATATACATATATACGCATACATGATTTGCTTTAGGCAATAACAATTTTAGTGTAAATGATATTTTAATGTCTGAAGAATAGTATGATCATTTAAAAAATTTTAAAAATAAATATTGTGAATTCTTTTTTAAAAACGATATATGTATTTGTCTCATTTAGAAATACCAAATGGTAGAAATTTTTTCCAAAAGTTATTATCAATATCTATTGACTGATCATTTGAATATGAAAATCTTTTAAAATATTAACGGTATAAAACCATTATGATACGATTATTTGTAATGCACTAGGAATTTTACTATAATACCTATTTCATGCTGGTTGGACCAGACTTAAGAAATATGATCAAACACTAGTTAATCAATAGTAGCAATAATTAGTGATTTTTTTGTAGGACTTAAACCATAAATCGCCCTCTTGTTAGTACATATAAAAGATACTGAGTAAATGGTTTATCTTTTATGCCTGAAACCTAGTACATTTTTGGGTCAGGATTAAACATTTTTATTAACTAACGAATATAATTATTGAATATCAAATATATTCATTGGCAACACAAGAAAATTGGATCTTCTTATAAATTATTAATAATAATTACACATAAGTAGTATCTACAGAATCATTATTAATGATTAGAAATAATTAATTGCAATTGATAATTATTAATAATTAAACATAGTGATCAATAATTAAAAATTATTAGGTAGAGTAATTTTATTTCGGGTTTTTTTTAATATTTTTGGGATGTTCAAAAGCTGCGACATCATTAACAATCTTTTAATGATAAAATTGGGCCCTAATCCCTTCAGCTGAAGACGTGGTAGCTCAAGCTTTGTTATTTGCAATTAATTTATAGGTATATAATTCAAAATACTAAAGTAGTATTGATATTTGCTACATCAATGAAAAATTTATTAATACATCATCGGAAACGTGGATATTTAAAAAAATAAATAAATCACAAGATGTGAAATTAAATTATGCATTGATTGGCATTGAAAATGATTGAAGATAGTAACAATGTACATGAACAAATATTTTGAATAAAAATTTAGTTTACTTAGTTGAAAAAATAAAATATATTTTTTATATACCGACTGTTTTTATAGTTCACATTTAAAAATATTGACTATAAACACTTGTAACAGCTTCAAATAAATACAAATTTGTTATTAAAACTAGATAATGATAAATAGTGAAATTACTCTATCGTTTTAAAAAATATCAGCATTTTTTCAGTATGTTTATATTTTCAAAAACAAAATTTGACTAATGCTTATATCACATGATTGGGTTTACAGCAAAATTCATGGCTGAAATAACGTTATTCGTCTCCCATTTCTCCAGAGACTGCTTTTCGTGCGAATGAAGAAGAAAAAGTGAACAAGTTGAACTCATTCACATTCATAGTATTCCAAGTATTGTTGAAGCGAGGGTTTGAAATAGGGAAAATGCTTTTCATGGCTATTTTCAATTCATTTTACCGCAGTGTAAACAATGTAAACTGCGTAAACGTGCAAATAGGTAAGCCAGCAGCAGGGAAGAGAGTACAATTGATTAGATTGATTAATACCCAATCTTAGTAAGTAATTATTTACTGTGGTGACAGAAAATATCCATCATTCAGGGTATAGAAAGTCAATTCATGTGTAGAATGACATTGAAGAACGTTTTTTCTTCAATTTATGAATAGATATTAAAATAAAATATAAATTTAATCACTCTTTTTGTGTTAAAGAATTTATTTAAATCTTACAATAATAATCATTAAAACGCTTTAGTTACACAAATCAATAATATATTATTGATTTGTATAACATATATGATTAAATAAATACATCACTACCTAATGATGGTGGTAATCGATAATTGATCAACACGTAAAACATTTATCAATTAATATGGAATAAAAACTCGTTGAGGAAAAGAATTGATATGAATTTTCGAGTAAGAGTTTTATATTAATTTTATCAAATAATAATGGCTCAATTATTTCCTATGACAGAACACTAAAAAAATTTTTCTACAATTTTTACTTTGAATAACAACCTTTGACCTTTTCCAGCTCTATTTGATTGTTATAAACAATATTTGATCATTATTAACAATATTTATTGATCGAAGAATCAATTTATATTTTTCCCTTCTCAACTAAAATTTCTTGAATAATTCGTAATTTTTTCGAAAATATTTTTACCCATCACTGATATTTTCACAAATACTTTTTCTAACATAATGCAGGGAGAATTTTTTTATAATTTTTTATTCTATTAAAAACAATTTCTATAACAAAATCCAATCATACTCAACTTCAGTTAAAATTGTCTCCTGCTTTAAAATTAGTTAACATTTATTGTTAAAACAAAAGAAAAATAGGTGATATGAAGTGTGACTATTTTTATCTTCATGAGAATTAGTCTCTCTAGATAATGATGATCATGAGTCTAAACTGTATATCAAACATAGACAAACTTTTTAGGTATAAAATCATGACAATCCCCGGAAATAAAGTGTCATTATACAAGTGAATATCTCAACTCGCAGGTACGACAGTGATTTGGAGAAATTCAATACATTTTTATCACATTTCTTTTAACTATTATTGTTGTATTGTTATATACTATTTATCGTAAATCCTGTATTGTGAGAATTGGTCATAATTAGATCATGGGGCTTTTTAGCCGAGCGTTTCATGACGGGTCAAATACAGAACCATTCTGAATGGGGGAATTATTACGGAAGAGTAAGGTGAAAATTTATGAAAATTGAAAGATAGTTTACCAGAAATTCAAGATAAAAAATTAACAGAGTTTATCGTAAGAAATTCCATAACAATAGAGAATTTTTTGTAGAATAATTTTTTACATATGAAAAAAAATGTTTCATATTTATTTTTGTAATTTTTAAATAGGAATGCATTACCTAAAAAAACAAATTTTCGAATTTTTCATTAAAATTTTGTAACAGGAATGTTTTTTAACTACATGATATCCTCCGATAGAATGGTTTTTGTTTATGAAGAGATTATTCGGTTCGATTTAACTTGATACTCTCTTAAATTATATCAGTAAAAATTCAACTGAATTTTTCAATAAACTAAAATTGTACTGAAAAATCAGTCATTTGATATTTGTTTACTGATTTATCAGTTGAATAATGAGTTCTCATTTGTTGCCACCAAGATTGAGGTCGATTGTGCCATACATTTTTATATAATTTATTGATGTTTTTATCGAACAGGGTTTAGAAAATTAACGTAAGTAAATTACAATAATATTCCTTGAAAAATCATTAAAAAAATATTTATTCAATTGTGCTTAAATTTTAGAAACTATGTTGCAAATATCCATGGCTGAAGAGTACCAAAATTTATTAGTTTCAATTGTAAATTATTAGTTTCATTTAATCAGTTAAATTAGTTGAGTTTACTAATAAAATCAGTTAAATTTCTACTGAAGTTACCAGTAACAATAAATTCTACTAAATTTTTCAGTTAAACTTAACTGAATATCAGTGGCCCGATTGGGACTGATGCCTTCAGTAAATAGTTACTGATGTTCAGTCAATATTAACTGATTATTTTTTAAAGAGCATAGCACCAGTATTGAAAATTTTTATATTTATCCTTTATTTATACCCCGAAATAGTTATAATATATATTATCATACAAATAACAATCATAATATAGTACTCCTTATAAAACAGTCATAAAAAGTATTCCTTTTTTTTTATCGTATGATCTGTCAACTCAGTCTATTCTTGAATGTTGTTTTATCGATCTTGATCAAAAAATAGATAAATAAAACAATCCATATTTTTCACCCTTACCCGTTGAACTTTCGCGCGAAACTATTTTCAGAGAGAAGACTGAGAGAGCCCACGCCATAAGGATAATTTTGTTAAAGGAAGTGTCGCCATCTTACCCTGTTCCGACCCAGATGAACTAAAATGAACCGAGGTCGTGACTTTGTTCGTAAAACAGGGTAGAATTTTTACAGATAGGACATACACTCGGCGTCATTAATGCCTGGTCCACCGAAAATTTTAATACCATCCGAGCACTTATCGATGGAATAATTTGTTTTCTCAATCGAGATTCCACATCTAACGTAATTCAAATATTTTATGATTGAACACCCTTTAGATAGTCCTTTTAACAATTGAGATTGTTTCCACTTAAGGCTGGGCTGAAGTCAGAAAACTGTCTTATCCCCCCTACCCAAATACATGGAATCGTAAATTTCTATTTATTCCGTCAATTTCCACTTTTTTCTATAAATTAAGGTACCAAATTAAAGGAAATTTCATGCCCAATTGCGCTCTGCTTGAGTTGTTTATATTCGATCGATATTTTTATTAAAAAAAATAAAAATAAAAATTGAACATTAATGAATTGATTTGCCGCGCTTCAAGACTAAGATGGCCGCTACAAGGTTATAGAAAAAAACCATTGATTATTTATTTTCGCTTCAATTTTAGCTTATAAATGTATCAGAGCGCAATTCTAACAACCTATCTGATTATAAAAAAAATTATCTCAGATAATAAAACGCAATAATTACAAAGTAATTAGAAATCTACGATTTGGGATGATTTTCGTTGGAAATTAGTTCGAAGAAATCCAACAGACGGCAGCACCATGCTCTCAATTTACCCAGTCGTCCATATTAAAAAAATGCTCAATCCGTATCAAAAATTGATGGTGCCTTGCACTTTGACGGCTATTGAAGCCCATATGAATGGAACTGATGACACTAATTACAGCATAATAAATCAAATTGAATAAAAAATGTATTATAATGTATTTATTGATTGAGGTAATTAATTAGGAATGTATATTTATGTACATGTTTTTATTATAGACAAAAAATATTTACAAAAACATATAATTTCATTCAATACTTTGTGTTGATAATGAAAGTAGGCAGAATAAATTAAAATTACTGGGACTGCCTTTTGCCTGCTCCTCTTGGAATAAATTTCTGACCTCCATAAACATATACATAATACACAAAATAATATTTCAATCCTAGCTAGAAAACCATTTGATTTTTTGGTAGTTTGTAGTAAGCATTCACTATCAGTGGTGTCATTTTCCATGCTGTTTTATAAGACTGATTTTTTTTCAAGATTATTTCCTATGTAAACTGACGTATTTATTCTAAAATTATTATAAAAATATTCATCATCTTTAATAACTACATCTTCATTATGTTCATTAAACTCTTTGGAATTTATAATAAAATACGCAAATCCAATAATATCGATAATTGCATTTGTCTTATCTTCAGCTAATTTCCTTGTCTTTACATCTCTCCATTCAAGACTTTTATATTTTTTTATGAATGCTTTTTGAATATTTATTATCCTCTTTGCCTAAATTAAATTATGAAATTAAACAATTAATCATGATTATAATATTTTTAATTATTTTTTAATAATATATGTAATTTTTTTGTATTCAATTGAGAATAAATATTTTAAAACAAACCTTTGACTTGCTTTTACCATAAAAAATTTGAATAAGAATATTCTAGTCGTACAGTATTAATTTTTTAAGATAAATTGTAATGAAATTATTATGAAGTATAATATTTTTAATATCCAATACAATTAACTAAAAATAAATATATATATATTTTGATATAATTTACATATGTATAATTATAATTAAAAAAACTTCTATCCAATTGTTTTCATTAACATTTTCAATACATCAAATATATTTAATAAGTCTTTTCTTTCAATCAATTTTTGTTGAGATTATTCCCGACATAAGTATTAATCAGTAACTAATAAGACATGGATGAATGATTTTTTTTAAAAATATTTATTAGATAACTAATACATTGTACATCCTGAAGATTTTAATTCTTTCCTCTCAAACTCATATTTTGCTTCCTCTAAAACACCTCAAAATATTATCTCTCTGCAAAAAATAATAATTTGAAATTAGAAATTTCATTAAAAATCAAAAGTAACTTGTTTTTTTCGTTGACTCTTACTCAGACTTATTATTTACTGTAAATTATTCTACTAATTTATCTACAATAAACTTATGATCATAAATATACACTATCCACTATATTAAATAAAAAAAACCTCACTTGAGTTTGCGTCCTGTTAGCGTGAATAATATCAACGTTGACTCCATCATAAATGAGCTCATTAAATAATTCTTGAGCTCTTTCTTTTCTTTGCACGAACACAAGAACTGGTAGAGATATACCTTTACAAATAATGTTTCTAAAAGCAACCAATTTTGCTCTTTCACTTCCCACAAACAATAACTTCTGTTCAACTATATCAGTAGTAGCATTTCTATGCCCAACAGTAATAAATATTTGGCATATTTTATCAAATAACTATGGAGATGTTCAACTTGGAGATCAAATTTGATTGTTTGAATGAATTTTGGATGAGAAACCTTTGGATCTTCTCCGAAAGTCATAAATTTTTGTTTAGTTAGTAATGTCTTAGCAGTATTAATGATATCCCTGCATTTTTTAGGAGTTTCTTCAACTTTGCCAGCTAAACATAAACAGCAACAGGCTGTATTCTGAAAATAATTCAATGTTTTGAATGAAATTTCTAAAAATTTTTAAAAAGAAAAAAAGGTTATTGAAAACAAGAGTATTAGTAGGGTTATGTACAGTTATTTACTTACGTATCTAGGAAATTGTTTAAATAAATGAAACATATAAAATATATGAAAATTCACAACTCCCGTTGACATTGTTTGTGTATCCCAAGTCCATTTTAGATTCTGGATCAATAATAAATCGTCTTTTTTTTTTCATGGTATATGAAATATAGAGTTTGAATAATAATTATCGTAGAATTCACTTTCAAAGTCCTTTCAATATCATCTAAGTTCTTTCTAACATAATACAGAAATCTGTCGTTTGTACTTTAAAACAATTACTCTTATTAGAACGGTTGATTTGGAATCTGTCAAAATACCTACATATATAGGTTATTTTGACAGATTTAAAAAATTGAAAATTTCTTGGTGCCCTAAGGCTCCCTTTTTTACATGCATCCCTGTAAATTATCATTTTTCAAACGATTTCCCTGTTACCTACTCAATTTCAATTGCCATCGAGCTTTGGCCTTCTACCGCACAACGCGAGGGCGTAAAATCAACTTCGAGAAATTTTCTGACTTCAGCCCAGCCTTAAGGCAGAAAACTGTCTTATCCCCTCCGCCAAAATATATGGAATCGGGAAATTTCCCATTTCTCCGCCAATTCACAATTATTCCCATAAGATTAGGGCATTGAATGTCATTGAATTCGTAGAAGCGAGAGCTTTCTAATGCACACCTTGAAATTATGATTAGCACATAATTTATGGTCAAAAACGGTCAACTTCCGGTTTAGAAGAATTTTAAAAGTGAAATTACTCGTTTCCTGTTGGACAAAAATGGAAAACAAGGATATCATCAGATTCGTAGAAGCGAGAGCTTTCTAATTCCCACCTTGAAATTATGATTAGCACATAATTTATGGTCAAAAACGGTCAACTTCCGGTTTAGAAGAATTTTTAAAGTGAAATTACTCGTTTCCTGTTAGCCAAAAATGGAAAACAAGGATATCATTGGATTCGTAGAAGCGAGAGCTTTCTAATTCCCACCTTGAAATTATGATTAGCACATAATTTATTGTCCAAAACCGCCAACTTCCGGTCCTATAGTAAACTTGGAAAAAAAAACCATCACTGGAAATTTTGTGTTGAATTTGATGTTTTTGGGCTTAAAGATAGACAGAATCAGTTGTCTTCCTCGAAATTTGATCGAATTTTTATTTCAACGTCAAAAAATTTGGAAATCATAATTTATGCTCAGATTATAAATCGGAAGGTACAATTTGATAGATTATAATCAGCTGATTCCAAAATACCCGCGGTTACCGACCTTTTGGTGTATAGATATCGAGATAATTGCGAAAAACCCTGAAACATAAATAAATGCATAACTTCTATGCTATTGATGCTATGGGGTCGATCGAGGGCTCATATGAAAGATCTACACTTAAGAGAAAAATTCGATCCCCCCTACCGGTAAGACACCCCGTCAAAAATGCCGTATCTCTCATAGTTTCCGAGTTATGAGCGTTTAAAGTTTTTTTATGATGCGTCGCAGCATGATTTTTATTTTCATCAATAACTCTGGATCCGCTAGGCTTACAGTGACCACAAGCATGTCGTTGGATGCGTAAGAGTGAGAGCTTTCTAATTCCCACCTTGAAATTATGATTAGCACATAATTTATTGTCCAAAACCGCCAACTTCCGGTTCTATAGTAAACTTGGAAAAAAAAACCATCACTGGAAATTTTGTGTTGAATTTGATGTTTTTGGGCTTAAAGATAGACAGAATCAGTTGTCTTCCTCGAAATTCGATCGAATTTTTATTTCAACGTCAAAAAATTTGGAAATCATAATTTATGCTCAGATTATAAATCGGAAGGTACAATTTGATAGATTATAATCAGCTGATTCCAAAATACCCGCGGTTACCGACCTTTTGGTGTATAGATATCGAGATATTTGCGAAAAACCCTGAAACATAAATATATGCATAACTTCTATGCTATTGATGCTACGGGGTCGATCGAGGGCTCACATGAATGATCTAGACTTAAGAGAAAAATTCGATCCCCCCTACCGGTAAGACACCCCATTAAAAATGCCGTATCTCTCATAGTTTCCGAGTTATGAGCGTTTAAAGTTTTTTTTATGATGCATCGCAGCATAATTTTTATTTTCATCAATAACTCTGGATCCGCTAGGCTTACAGTGACAACAAGCATGTCGTTGGATGCGTAAGAGTGAGAGCTTTCTAATTCCCACCTTGAAATTATGATTAGCACATAATTTATGGTAAAAAACGGCCAACTTCCGGTTTAGAGGAATTTTAAAAGTAAAATTACTCGTTTCCTGTTGGACAAAAATGGAAAACAAGGATATGATTGGATTCGTAGAAGCGAGAGCTTTTTAATTCCCACCTTGAAATTATGATAAGCACATAATTTATGGTAAAAAACGGTCAACTTCCGGTTTAGAAGAATTTTAAAAGTAAAATTACTTGTTTCCTGTTGGACAAAAATGGAAAACAAGGATATCGATGGATTCGTAGAAGCGAGAGCTTTTTAATTCCTACCTCGAAATTATGATTCGCACATAATTTATGGTCAAAAACGGTCAACTTCCGGTTGAGAAGAATTTTAAAAGTAAAATTACTCGTTTCCTGTTGGCCAAAAATGGAAAACAAGGATATCATTAGATTCGTAGAAGCGGGAGCTTTCTAATTCCGCCCTTGAAATTATGATAAGCACATAATTTATGGTAAAAAACGGTCAACTTCCGGTTTAGAAGAATTTTAAAAGTAAAATTACTTGTTTCCTGTTGGACAAAAATGGAAAACAAGGATATCGATGGATTCGTAGAAGCGAGAGCTTTTTAATTCCTACCTCGAAATTATGATTCGCACATAATTTATGGTCAAAAACGGTCAACTTCCGGTTGAGAAGAATTTTAAAAGTAAAATTACTCGTTTCCTGTTGGCCATAAATGGAAAACAAGGATATCATTAGATTCGTAGAAGCGGGAGCTTTCTAATTCCGCCCTTGAAATTATGATAAGCACATAATTCATGGTCAAAAACGGTCAACATTGGAATCACATTTATTTCTAATAAGTTGCAAGCTCTGGTGCGGAGAGTGGGGATAAAGCTTGCCGGCGAAGTGCCGGAACTCGCCGCAGATTGTTCAAACTGCTTCTAAATATTTTCGAATTATTCAAAAAAATCCTACATTCATATAGCTGTACTAAAAAAGGTTTATGGCCCTGTTCAAATATTTTCTCACTCCGCGTCGATAAATTAAATGAATAGTTACAAGAAAAAAAAACTAAATCGTTATAAAAAATTAGTTTTAGCATGTTCTTGTTATAATTACATGCAAATCTAACAAATAAAAAATTGGTCTGAGCACACTTTGTCTGTGCTTACACGATGAATTTCTCATTATTATAACGAATTCATATTGTTAAATACGATGCGTAATTGTTAAAACTTATATCTCGTCATAAATCATATTATTTTGTTAGAAACATCCAAATTCATGTGATATATGCATTAGTTATTCGATAAATACAATTTTCAATTGTTTATAACAAAATCACATCGTTATAAACAATGCGTAATTGTTGAAAGTCATATTTAGTTGTAAACAATAATGTTCAGTCAATATCGAGTTAATTTTTAAATGAATTTGTTATTCTTATGCTTAAAAGTATTTCGAGTAGTCAATCTTTTTATTTATTCGTTATTATTTTTTTTGTTATAATAGAAAGACGGCTCGATCGAATTTGTTCAAAATTCTTTCGGATCTTCTTAATAACAATATCTTTCGAATAAATTTTCGTTGAAGTCGATATCTCAATCCGTTCTTGAGATATCGTAAACGAAAAAAAAGGCTGACATCCGTACGTACGTACATACACACATCATCTTAAAAGTTGGTCAGTATGCTTGCAAATATCTTGAAACGTGGAGATATAATGAAAATTCACATTTCACCAATCAACCCAATTTCAATAACTTCCTAATGGGAAGTTAAAACAATTTGCCCTGACTAGATTCGAACCCTGCCCGGCAAAATGAAAGCCTTGCGCTCTGACCCCAGAGCTATCATATTTACATTTTGTGTTATAGCATTATAAATCTTGAGCTGAAGGCTTGGGTTTGGAGAGTGGGGATAGAGCTTGCCGGCGAAGCGTCGGAACTCGCCGTGGATCGTTTTAATTGTTTTTTGTTGTTTAATATTATGTATTATATTAATTGTTAAAAAAAATCCTACGACTAATATATTTATGAAGAAACAAGATTTTCTACTCCATTTTAATTTCTTATTACTCTTTCGTCATTAATTGGAGAAATAATTGTGAAAAAAATTAAAATTGATATTTAAAATTACTTTTGGCATCCTAAAACCGCAATTATATGCAATTATATGCAACAAAAAAAGACAGAAAAAAAATCTCCTAATTGAGGCAAATTAAAAATCTAGTGCTCTGTTTACAGAGCCAGTATATGTTTATCTATGTCGTTCACATCCATGCATCATAAGCCACAAACTTATAAAGATAGATATGAGGAGTGGGGGCTGAGCTTGCTTGCCAACTGTCTGAACTCGCAATCTTCTCTGTGACAAATAAGACGGAGACGGATAGACATATTCTTTGCTCTGTCTTGTTCGGAACAAATGATTCTGAAATTCGTAAATTTCTTGGTGCCTTGAGTCTCCCTTTTTTACATGCATCCCTGTAAATTATTATTTTTCAAACGATTTCCCTGTTACCTACTCAATTTCAATTGCCATCGAGCTTCAGCCTTCCATCGCACAACGCGAGGGCGTAAAATCGACTTCGGGAAATTTTCTGACTTCAGCCCAGCCTTAAAATTTTTTGAATAATAAATTCAAATAATAACAATAATGCCAATTTAATTATAAACTTAAGTTTATAATTACTCTACTCAAACAAACATTGATCGAGACGATTATGCTGTGACGACTGAAAAAATAAGCTTAAATTGAAAAAAAAACTCGAAAATTTTTATTATATTTTGAATGATTACACATCGTAATTTGTAAATAGTAATTTTATAAAAATAATGCACAGTGGGAGTCTACTTTCCAAGATTATCAATTAAATTCATGATCGTATAATCCTGTGGTCGTTGATATTGGACCTAAAAAATAATTTAATAGCAGCCTTCCAGTGTGCATCATTTTCATAAAATTACGATTTACCAATTACCATTTGTAATCATCCAAAATATAATAAACTTATTGAGTATATTTTTTTACTTTAAACATATTTTTCCAGTCATTACAATATAATCGTCAATATTTATGTTAGTTTAATTGTAGTAATTCCAGCCTCAAGTTTATAATTGAATGAAAATTATTGTTATCATTTGAATTTCTTATTCAAAATTCTTAAGTGGAAATAGTCTTGATTGTTGAATAGACTACCTAAAAGGTGTTCAATCATGAACTATTTGAATTACATTAGATGTAGAATCTCAATTCAGAAAAAAAATAACCCCATCGATAATTGCTCGGATGGTATCGAAATTTTTGGTGGACAAGGCATTAATGACACCGAGTGTACACGCATGAATCCCCTGTCCATACCTGAAGAGTAAATACCGACTGAGATGAATTTTTTTTCTAATTAATGGTTCCAATCAAACATTTTTGAGACCTAGATCGAATTTAGAATAATGTCGGTTTCAGTTTACTGTTCTCAAAACAAGAACAGACATAAGGAAGAAAAGTGATAGTGAAGACGGTCAACACGAACTAAAGAAAAAAAATTACATTTAAAAAACAAAAGATGGCACTACAGGTACAAACAATTGCCGAAAAAGTCAGATGAATCTTTTCATTGTAATGGGCAGAAAAAGACAGCGGATAAATAGATACAAGAGAAGACCAGCATAGAAACTCCTATTATAAGACAGTACTAAATCGCTTAAGACTTCATACGCAGTTTATTGTCTCCGTATTGTGTGGCATTTTTTTGAACTATTTTCAATATTCAGAGCAAAATCTTCAGACACACATAGTTTCGACTCCCAGTGGCGATAAATCGAGTAGAACATCTGAAGAAACGATTATTTAAATTTAAAAATAAAACTAAACCAAGAGTCAGCCCAATCGCAGTATAGATCATACTCCAATCAAGATTTTAAGAAGAGCATTAAAACGCTCTCGCTTTTGAAAATCCATTGATATGCTAAGATCCAAACCTCTGTGATAAGTGAAGATCCTTTGTGATGTATTTCTGATTGCTTAGATTATCTGAACGTCTACTACTTCTAAGTAGACACATAAAATGATGAATATCTTCGGAACATATTATTTTATGGAGTTGATCAAGGACTCATACAGAAGATCAGGACCAAAGCGGAAAATTCGGAACCCCCCTATTGCTACACCCCCGTCAAAAATGCTGTATCTCGCATAGTTTTCGGGCTATGAGCGTTTAAAAGTTTTTTGATGATTCGCTGCAGCATAACTTTGTTTGAACCGTATAACTCGAAATCTATAAGGCGTACATAAAAAAAAAGCATATCAATAGATTCCTGGAGACGGGAGCTTTCAAATTCACTCTTCAAAATAATGTTTGGCACACAACTCATGCTAAATTCATCCCAACTTCCGGTTTCATCGAATTTTTAATGTAAGATAACTATCGTTCTGTCGGCCGTACATGGAAAACAAGCATATCGATGGATTCCTGAGTTCAAGATCTATCAATTTTGCTCCTCCAAATCCTGTTTAGCACACGATTTATGCTAAATTCAGCCCAACATCCGGTTTTATCAAATTATCGAGTGAAATTAATGCTTTTGTCAATTTTAGATCAAACTTACCGTTTTGAGCCGTCCTAACCCTTAGTGTAATTTCTAAACCACAGTATTGACGGAATTTTCTGTTTTCAGCAAAAAGAATTATAGTTTATGTGTAAATCATAAAACTCATAACACCATCAGATACCTGGCCACGAGACGGTTCCGGAACACTAGCTATTGACCCTGGTTGTCGTATGGAACGCAGGATATGCGTAAAAAACTAAAAATCATAAAACTATGCAGTTCTCCAAAACATATTTTTTTATGGAGGCGATCAAGGACTCGTACGAAAGGTCAGGACCAAAGCAGAAAATTCGACACCCCCCTATTGGTACACCCCCGTCGAAAATGCCGTATCTCGCATAGTTTTCGAGTTATGAGCGTTTAAAGGTTTTTTAATGATTCGCTGCAGCATAACTCAGTTTTTACTCGATAACTCGGAATTTATAAGTCGCGCATGAAAAAAAAGCACATCAATAGATTCCTGAGAGCATAAGCTTTTCAATTCTCTCCTCAAAATCATGCATAGCACACGATTTATGCTAAATTCATCCCAACTTACGATTTTATCGAATTATCAAAGTAAGATAACTATCGTTCTGTTGACCGTACATGGAAAACAAGCATATCGATGGATTCCTGAGTTCAAGATCTATCAATTTTGCTCCTCCAAATCCTGTTTAGCACACAATTTATGCTAAATTCAGCGCAACTTTCGGTTTTATCAAATCATCAAGTAAAATTAATGCTTTTTTCGGTTTTAGATCAAACTTACCGTTTTACGCCGTCCTAACCCTTAGTTTAATTTCTAAACCGAAGTTTTGAAGCAATTTTCTGTTTTCAACAAAAAGAATCATAGTTTATGGGAAAATCATAAAACTCATGACGCCATCAGCTACCTGGTCACGACACGGTTCAAGAACACTAGCCATAGACCCTGGTTGTCCTATGGAACGCAGGATATGCGTAAAAAACTAAAAATCATAAAACTGTGCATTTCTCTAAAACATATTTTTTTATGGAGGCGATCAAGGACTCGTACGAATGATCAGGACCAAAGCAGAAAATTCGACACCCCCCTATTGGTACACCCCCGTCAAAAATGCCGTATCTCGCATAGTTTTCGAGTTATGAGCGTTTAAAGGTTTTTTAATGATTCGCTGCAACATAACTTTGTCTTTACTCGATAACTCGGGATCTATAAGTCGCGCATAAAAAAAAAGCATATCAGTAGATTCCTGAGAGCACGAGCTTTTCAATTCTCTCCTTAAAATCTTGCTCAGCACACGATTTATGCTAAAAAACGGCCAACTTCCGGTTCGATTGCAGTTTAAAGGTGGAATAACTTGTTTACTGTAAGATTCAAATGATATACAAGCGTGTTTTTGGACTTTTAATTATTATCGTAATTGAGTATTCTTTAGATAGTCATTTTAACAATAAAGACTATTTCCACTGAAAATTTTCTGAATAACAAATTTGAATAATAATTCTGAATGCTAATAATAACGCTCATTTAATAACAAACTTAAGTTTATCATTGCCCTACTTGAACAAACATTAATGGAGACGATTATGTTGTGATGACTGAAAAAAAAGTTTAAATCAAAAAAAAAACTTGAAAATTTTTATTCTATTTTGGATAATTACACATCGGTATTTGTAAATCGTAATTGTATAAAAATAATGCACAGTGGGAGTCTTTTTTCCGAGATTATTAATTAAATTCATGATCGTAGAGTCCTGTGGTCGTTGATATTGGACCTAAAAAATAATTTATTAGTAGACTTCTACTGTACATTACGGCCACAGGATTCTACGATCATTAATTCAGTTGATAATCTCGGAAAAAATGCTCCCACTGTGCATAATTTTCTTAAGGTTACTATTTACAAATTACCATTTGTAATCATTCCAAATATAATAAAACTTATTGAGTTTATTTTTTTTACTTGATACTTAT
This sequence comes from Chelonus formosanus, assembly GCA_028641665.1. Taxonomy (NCBI): domain Eukaryota; kingdom Metazoa; phylum Arthropoda; class Insecta; order Hymenoptera; family Braconidae; genus Chelonus; species Chelonus formosanus. The sequence goes on from CM054001.1 coordinate 5,400,859, forward strand.
CTTTTCAGTCACTACGATATAATCGTTACCATTTATGTTAGTTTGAGTAAAGTAATTATAAACTAAAGTTTATCATTAAATTAGTGTTATTGTTATTATTCGAATTTATTATTCAAAAATTTTTAAGTAGGAATAGTCTCTATTTTTAAATGGCCTATCTGAAGGGTGTTCGATCATAAAATATCTGAATTACGGTAGATTTTGAATCTCTTTGTAAAAAAAGACCATTCTATCGATAATTGCTCGGATTGTATTAAAATTTTCGGTGGACCAGGCATTAATGACGCCGAGTGTACACCCACACGCATGAATGCCTTGTTCATACCTGAAGCGTAAATACCGACTGAGATCAAACATTTTTGAGACCGAGATCGAATTTAGAATAATTCATCTGAATATTGAAATTACAGAAATTACCAAACTTATTGTGTTTTATGAGTAATGATAATTTTTTGAATAATTAGAAAATCAGCACTTTCTGGTCGAAGTAAAGATTATCTATAAAAATTGAATGGAATATGAATAATTAATGTTTTATTTTTCATGATACAAGAGAAAGAAAACAGCAATACAGCTCCACTAAAAAATGATAAATTATATATTTTCTATCTAATTATCGTAAATAAATAATATTTTCTTGATGTTCGATCAATATGCGACAAAAACATAGAATGTAAATGTGATATAACACGGAAGTAACAACTTACGTAACTTTTGTGACTTATGGATGACATAACAATTATATAAAATTTGAGTTTTACGTTATGTACTTAAGTGTTACTTCTATGGTACGTAACAGCTACATAGCATTATGACTGTAATAAAACGCCACAATAGCCACTCCTCTGTTATGTCCTGGTGACTTAACAATGTTACTTTGAACACGACGTCACAACAGTGACTCAGATGTAACTTACAATTTCCCATTCATAAATGTAACAATGTGACGTAACATTATTATGTTCTTGTTACATTTTAGAAAAATATAACTTTGATGTTACTTATAGATGAAAATATTGTAACATTTCCGGTAAACACTGTTACATCGTTGTAATATGCATATAATATTACTAATATGCCATACTTATATTGTAGTAATGCAACATGAAAGTACCATAGATGTTACTATTGCCTACTCAACAATTGACAATGTGACATCACTGGGATATTAACGTGACATACTCGCTATATTATACAGAAAAAAATGTTTAATGATTGATGTTGCCAGAGAAGAGAGACCTGTATAGAAGTCCAATTCTTATGGGAGCTCAAAAACTGGGTTGGAATTTTCTGAAATGACCGCAAGGTGGCAGGCAAATGGGAAATTCGGGCGAGTAGGTACTAAGGGCGGAGCTTCGTTTGGTTCGGCAGTAGTAGTGGAAGATAGAGTGCGGTATATACTCTTTGTTTCGCTCGCACTTATATGAAATCTCAGCAAATGAAAAAAAAAAAGTTCTTTTTAGAGATATAAAATTTATATCTCTAACATATTTATTTCAATCATGCTGAAAAATTACACACATGTTCTTAACATCTTTAAGGACATGTGTGCAAATTTATGCACCTTCGTGATGACCGGAAGTCATCCATTTTGATTTTTAAAATCTTTCAAATTAGAAAAACATAGTAATTTTTGGAGATATAAAATTTATATCTCCTCTACATTTATTTCAATCATGCTGAAAAATCACACACATAGTTTCGAAGATGTTAAAAACATGTGTGTAATTTTTCAGCATGATTGAAATAAATGTAGAGGAGATATAAATTTTATATCTCTAAAAAGAACTATTTTTTTTTATTTTTTAAGACTTTAAAAATTAAAATGGATGACTTCCGGTCATCACGAAGGTGCATAAATTCGCACACATGTCCTTAAAGATGTTAAGAACATGTGTGTAATTTTTCAGCATGATTGAAATAAATGTAGAGGAGATATAAATTTTATATCTCCAAAAATTACTATGTTTTTCTAATTTGAAAGATTTTAAAAATCAAAATGGATGACTTCCGGTCATCACGAAGGTGCATAAATTTGCACACATGTCCTTAAAGATGTTAAGAACATGTGTGTAATTTTTCAGCATGATTGAAATAAATGTAGAGGAGATATAAATTTTATATCTCCAAAAATTACTATGTTTTTCTAATTTGAAAGATTTCAGAAATTAAAATGGATGACTTCTGGTCATCGCGGAGGTGTAAAAATTTGCACACATGTTCTTGAAGATGTTAAGGACATGTGTACATTTTTTTCAGTCGAAAAAAATTGGAAAAAGGTATACAATAAAGTATAGTTAGATCGATAGAGAATTCAATTCTCTATCGATTTATATCTAGAGTAGCGGTAGATACTCGGCGCCATGTCACCCGCACTTTGCCCCTCACCAAACTTTGCCCTTACAACTAGCGCACTCTCGTGGCTCGCATTTACAGTGCCGAGTAAACGCTACTCTATACTGAAAAGTTTGCGCGTGACGTCACGATGCAATGTTTATTTGTAAATATCTCGATAACTAATTAACATTGCAGGATAATTTTCAATATACAATCAATAATGACCGTTAGCTTTCATTTAAGTCCAAAATGAGTTTCATCCATTCAGCATTTATCGAGATACAGATTAGGCCACGCCCATAATTCCGTTTTTCGCACATTTCAACTCGATTTATAGCCTCTACTTTGTCAGTCTCATCTAAATGCCATCTGACATGGACCTCTCTCTCGCGTCCAAGATTTTTTTATGATCTATATATATAATATATATATATAGGTATACTCCCAATGTGTTAATACACACATGAACGGTTTATTGTCTTCCTTACATACATTAATTACGCTAAAATACATAAGAAATATGAATAATAACATAATCTTAATTCAGAAATTCATAAAAAATATAAACAATAATTTTTGTTCGTGAATAATTGAAAAAAATTAATAATATCCGACATAAATTTATTTTATTTTCCAATGTAAATAATAATTATATATAAGTTTGACTTTCTTACATACATTAGTTACGCTAAAATATTCATAAGAAATATGAATAATCATTTTCATTTGAGAATAACTGAAAATAATAAATAATATCCCACATATATTTAATGTATTTTCTGATGTAAATAATAATAATTATATATAAGTAGTAGAAAAATGTAATTCATGAATAATGTGAATCATATTATTTATTTTTTTTACGCTAATTACGCTAATATCTATATATCATATATTGATTCTGTGTAAAGAAAAAAATAAATAAATACATGTTCTGAATTATATGACTTTCTTATTTCTATAGTCTAATCATCTTATTTTTTAATCCTATTTTGAATAAAGACAATCACTGTTTGCATTCTTACTGACTTTTATTCCAATCTAAAAATAATCAATTTTCTCTTCTCGACGTGATATATATCTGAAGCAGAATTATCAAAACAATGAGTTAATTAAATGATTAAAAACATATCCATAATTTATATATTTTTTTTGAAATACTGATTTGTTTTATGTTGTGCAGTAGAAGTTAGTTCAGTTTCTTCTTTAAGTAGCGTATTATACATTGATATTAGCATTGTTAACAACGGAAAGAATCGATTAATTGAAATCGGAACTTTTTCTTGTAATTTAGCACGATTATTCCATAACATACTAAGTTCATAGATCATAAACACATGATAACGATAGTATATGACTTTGGTAATGTTCCGGTTGCATTAGTATGACAATAATCGTCAATGATGTCTGGAACTGAATTTTGACTGGGTACACGTAATACAAACTATATTTTCATATTATGTTTGTTATGTTTAGTTCATTTAAAAGTTCTATGGCTTCGTGCCAAGGAAGTAACGGCAATAACGATGTCTGAAAGATAAAGATAAATGGGTCTGGGCTTAGCTTGAGCCCTGACGACGAATTTCCCATTAATTGAAATCCGTAACTTTTTCATCGTTGAGTTTTTTCGTTTATAACCAATTGGTATTGTTGTAAACATTATTCAACTGTTTAATTACATCACGTTATTTATAACGACATTCTATTCATATTTATCGAATTAAATAAATTAAAATTATGTTACATTGTTTATAACAAATTTAAATTGTTATAAACAACACATAATTGTTTAGAATCATATGAAGTTATTAAGAACCATATTACATTGGCCATAGTTGTCAATAATGTTAACCATCCAATCAGAGGAATCTATTTCAAATGTCTACTTTACTCAATTCATCTTACACGCTTTTTGTTATAAAAAACAAACAGCTAGACCGAATTTGTTTAAACTTCTGTCAGATCTTCTTCATTGTATTATCTTTGAGATAAAATTTGTCCGGAGTCGATATCTTCAATAGTCTCGAGATATCGAAAACGAAAAAAACCCTGACATACACACACACGCACGTACATAAGTACATACATACATACATACATACATACATCTATGTTTAAATCTTCTAATATGTTTCAAAAGTCTCAAAACGTAAAGATATGATAAAATTACGAATTTCAAAAATCGACCCCATTATAATAACTTCTTAAAGAGAAGTCAATAAAGAAAAGTTAATTAAAAACCAGATAAAAGGAAATTTTTATGTCCGTCAGTCGTCACTGACTGAAAAATTTATAGAATTATTATCACTATTACCATGAGGCAGATACAATAAAAGAATGTGCTAAAAAATGATTGAAATCCGCCCAAAACAGATATCGTGCGATATAAGAATCATGTCCGGAAA